>CM036621.1:77657763-77810263 GCA_020746105.1 Trogon surrucura
CTCCCCGGGCTGGCCTTCTCTCTTTATTTGTATAAATAATTGAGGATGCAATTATTTATGGCTGCACATAAGGATTCTAGATGTCTAACTATCTATCTGTGCCCACAGATCAGATAGTTTGTTATCTATATCACTATTTGCACCTGCAAGTCATTGTGCTTGGAAATTATCTCCTCATCTAATTGTGTGCCCAAACAGAGGTTGAATTAAGGCTGCTTTAAAAAGAAAACCACTTCTGTAAAGTGAGTGTTCAGATACGGTCACGATTCGAAGACTCTGGTCTCTGAATTCACAGATTCATGAAATAGCTGCTGGCATTTAAAATACTTCAATGTGAACACCTTCTCTATTCTTTGAGGTCCACAGCTAGGAGCTGGTAAAAAATGATTGGGTGTAAGCACTGAGTAGCCCTTCATACCTTAGTGCCGGATTAGATCCTGTGTATGATGTGTGATCTGAGTGTTTGCTGCCATTGTGCTGCTTTTGGGGAAAGCAACACAAAGGCTGAACGAGAACCTCTTAAAAGTGGGCACATTCATTATATGAGACACTTCTCAGAGCAGACAATGAGCACCGACTCTGGTCCCAGCGTTTCCTCTTGCTGAAACCTCAGCCCTGTGGCTTGGGCATTTTCCTTTTGAAACGTAATTATGCAGCCTGTTTCCTATTTCAGTATAAAAATCTTCTAGAAATGGAGAAGGCTAACTTTAAACAAGCTGCATTTTTCATGAATCAGGCTGTAGAGTTCACTGCCATAGAGGAGGCAAGTCATTGTAAAATTTCTGCACCAAAAAAAAAAGCAAAGGTTAGCTAAAGATGGATGGCATGGTATGTCAGGCTTACAGTTACATTTTTCTGTAGACATAAAAGGGATAGAAAAACCGGTCTCAACTGTTCAAAACACGTTTAAATAGCCAACAAGAAATGCTGTTTACCATTTTACGAACGCTACGGATACTTTATTGTCTGAGTGGCTTCCATGCACTCCAATAAATTTAAATTGGATATTTGCTGTCCAGCTCGACAGTGGGTGATTAAGCCAAAAATAAGAGCATTCGCCTTTAAATTTTAGCTGTGGCATCGTGTTATATTCCCAACATTATATTACGTTGCATCAAGGCAGTCACTACAGACCAAAATTTTGATGGATATAAAGCAGATCAAAAGGGTATAGTGATTTTGAAGTCCGTGACAATAGATGCTTCAATATTTGTACATTTCTACTAAAGAGACTTGCATTATTTTGTCAGTTTGTTTCGTTTTAGGGGTATTCAGAAATGATATTCGTTCTTTGATATCAGCCTTAAATTGTACAATTTAAGAAAACTGACTGAAAAAGATAAATTAAATGGGTAGAAATATTTTCAAATCAAAGAACAACTGACATATATAAAAATGATGTATGTTTCTTACATAGTCCACAGGGAGAATTCTGCAGGCTTGCTATGATCTCTACAATTTGCCTCCGGGCAAACGAGGCTTTGGGATATTCTATTATTCCTTTGGTCTGTTTATCATGGAAACTGATGTACAAATCGAAGGTTCTTTTGGACCTTTCCTTTCTGTTTCCTTGATCTGCCACGAATGAACTTATCACCTGTCCTCACCTTCAGCGAAGTGCTTTGGGGAAGGTTCAGTGACCAATAATCAATTATTATTGAGAAGCAATCAATTGCTAATCTCCATAATTATGCACATCTAAACACTATGAACAAGAAAGAGAAACAAAGCTGCACTCCAAGCATTGCCTTGTTAGCAGTATTTTGTTAACACAGGCTCTAAAAAAAGCTGCCGCAGCTGGTAGCACAAATGTGTTTCCAGTATTCAGGCCATCAACGTGATTCGTCGCTAAATGTATAGAATCAGCTTCTTGCTAAAAACTACAATTACAGGTGATATACAGATTGAAATCACAGGGCTGGTTTGTCGAAGAAAATTGTCCTAATGATGGGTTTTCGGATCGGGAATGCAGCTCTTTTCTTCCTCTGTGATGGGTACTGAAGGCAGCTGCACCTGCCTCTGTGCTGTATTCTGCCGCACTTAATGATATCTGATGATATCATTAGGCAAAGTGTTCATAAACAGATGTTGAGCCTGTGCCTAAATGCTGTCAGATGAGCGGTTGCTGGCCTGAAACAGTATTATTTATATAGAACATTTACGTTTGTTATGTTAATAACCCCACTATTAGCTCTCTGGATGTTGCGATAGGAATGTAAATGTAGTTAATATGAATAACAACCTCTTTACTCTTTGTGCTGCAGTTGAGTATAACTTTTAGGCTTTTAGAGAGAAACAAAGATCCCCCCACCAAGTCCTTTTGACTTCATGATTTTTTTTGGCACCATTCGAAATTCTGATCAGCAGATAAATGGTAAGAATCTGTAGGACAGATGTTAAAGACTGGAATTTGTTTTTCTTAACACTTCATGTTTTCAAGAAATTCTAGTATTTATGTGTTTTCTGGTAATTCCCGGACCCAGTTCATTACCCTAATATGTCAGAGTTTTGATTGTAGACACTAAATTGACAAACACTCACTAAAAATAAAAATAAGAAGTACTATAGCAAGTAGAATTATGATCTGCATTGCTAAAGATTATCTTCTCCGATTGTTTAATTTATTTCACAACAATGACTAAATATTGGGGAGACCACTTCACTCAATATTCATCTTTTTTTGTTTAATGCTTCAGTCTGGTGTAATTCTAGCAGTGCTTGAAATACTGCCTTACAATTGCTAAGGGTTTATTTAGCCAAAGTTGCATTTTATACCTCATAGTTAATTCATGGAGAGTAAGTTATGTAAATTTTGACAGTCATCAAAATGTGCAGTGTTTCTCTAAAATACGGCTTACTAGCGGTAGCTCTGTTATAAAAATATCATTGGTGCCTTTATAATTTTATTTCATATTTTAACTCTTTCTGAATATGACTTGGGAGTAGAGGTGCATGTTGCAAATGGGGGTTTCTGGTTTGTTTCTATAGAAGATGATGACGGTATTTCTGCTTTTACGTGTAGAAAAGTATCATTAGCTGATGTGTTGCTATACCCATGCTTTGGAGCTACAGTAAACTGTTTACTTCACTGTGTGTAAGAACGCTTTTATAGTCCTCCGTGTGCATGAAAATGTTAAAGATATCAATGTCAGAGCATGCCTGTAGCGTAACGGAAGATACTATTTTAGTTTGGTTTTTTTTTTTTTCCTGTGAAATCCTATGTAGTTTTATTCACTTACCCGTAAAAATTGCAGTGCCATCCCGTGTTTCTACGCCTCCTCACATGGGAATTTAAGGGGCAAATAAATGTTTGGTGTCTCCTGTAATAAGAAATGATATAGGAAGTCCCAGTGTTTGACCGTCCAAAAGGACAATGAAAGGATACTTGGAAGGGAATTTAAAGATACCTTATTAAGGGAATTGGCTGATGGGAAGGGAGAGAAGATGTCTGAGGAGGAATAAAAGAAAAAACATAAGGATTTAAGGACTGTTCTTGAAGAAGAAACCCATAGCTGTTTTCAGGTAGTATGTCAAGTAGGAACCCAAATGCCTCTAGTGACATTCAACAATGCATGTTTCCCTCTCAGGTAGAAAGAAAACCCTGGTAACTCAAATATTTCCAGAAGGTTTATGATTTTGGAGTTTCATTTTTTTGTCATCCAGAGAAGTAGGCAGAGAAAGGTTGGAAGCTGGTTTGCCATGAATGTTGGGGTTAGCTGCTCTTGAAGGAATCGAGGTACCACTGCGAGGATCATGGGAGAGGCTGTCGGATGGGAAAATCAGTGCTGTGTTGTTCGGGTGGGTTTTTTTAGGTGAAAGCTTCTTTGGCCCAATGCATAAAGCTTTGGCAATCTATGCATTCATAAAGTCCATTTTTATTAGGCTCGTAATGAGGACCAGGGAGCATGTCTTAAGATGTGTTTATGCTTTTGGGGTCTGAAGAATGTGCATCTATCTAAAATGAGAGAATATTTCTATAGCTCCATCTGGTCCCATCTACTGTTGCTCTTGTACACATTCTATTGTAATCAGTGGGAGTCAAGTGAATATTAAGGCTAAAGAATCACATCATGAAAGAAAGATAAATTTTGTATAATAGACCCATTACAATTTGTGAGTAATCAGCCTTTCAAGAAGAGACTTTAGAAAGCACAATGCAGATTCATTGCTATTTCCCCTTAAATATTTATTATATGTTGTATTATTAGGTTATCTGATATTAGAAAAGAATAAAGAAAAATGGCAAAACAGGATATTAAAATTCTTAGGTTTTATCTCCTTTCTTTTACTGCATGTTATTTATAGACAGGTCTGAAAGAGACAGCAAATGTAGACGTCACTGGGCTTTAAACAATTCAAAAATCCGGAATTGGATCTGAACTTTGCCACGTCAGCCTAATTTCAAATAAAAAAAAATTAGGAATCCGTAAATCTTTTTATGTAGAATTGGTTTAATTGTGCTAAAATTCGCATGGGTTTGCTCTCTCTGAAGAGGTACATTTTTGTACAGACCGCCAGTGTCTGATGGCCTGAAGGAAAGCTGTCTAACGGAAGAAAGAAAAGTGTAACGCTGGCGTACATTAGTGGTGATGTTAACATATCACACTATCAGTTCGTGTTGTGATGAGAACTGTTATAAGTGCTTGGCAGAAATCACGGGTTACATCACAAAACATGCAGGACCAGAGAGGTCATCTCTTTAGTTATCAATAATATACACTCATCTGAATTTTACTTTTACAGCCTTCAGACACCCCCACAGGTATATGGATATTTCTGGATGTATTTTTTTGTTCAGTTCTTTCTTCATAGTATTCTGGTTATTGCATTGCGCTATTTATAATATCTGTGGAGAGTATGAGATTTCTTTGTTTCATATATCATTGCTGGTTCTTGAAAAAGGTAACATAGCATGTTCTATTTCACGATAAATATTTGCTCTATTTTTGTTCACTGCAGTGTTGGCACTCAGTAACTTTAGGCATCTAAAATAAAGCCTTTAGATTAAAAAAAAAAAATCTTTGGTACCTTGGGCCAAATTCTATGATTTTACATTGATCAAAAATCCAGAGCAGGTCCACTTAAGCCAATCCATCAAGGAAATCTACTGCTGTAGTGAGTGAAAGACAGCCTGGCTCATCAGATTATTGATGAGGTAAGCCTTCTTTCATTAAAAATAACGTGAGCTCTGCCATCCAATGGTTTTCCTGTATATATTGGGATTGGACTCGATGATCTTTGAGGTCCCTTCCAACCTCTAACATTCTGTGATTCTGTGATATTAGCACCCACTGACATACCTGTAATAACAGTGGTTTGCCTCAGAAAACTGTATTTTTGAGGAGATAGTGCTAAGCTAAAGACAGAAAAAACAATGGTGACTCCTACCTGAATGGGCTCAATTTTTATTTCCTCCTTCCATTTCACCAGCCATGAATTGCAAGAGTCTCATTTTATAAATGATATCATATTATACATAGAAACTCAAATAAGACCCTTACTTCAGTAGGTAATGATTTAACCCCACTAAATAGGAATAAGGTTAATTCTGAGATGAAGTCTTCTCAGAAATTGAGTGCATGGGTCTCCATGTGTTAAAAATTTCTTTGTAGTCAGTGAAGATAGAAAACTGGCCAGAGTAGTTTGGAGCCTCTTTAGATCAGTGTTGGACCTACTGTGAAAGAGAATTCATGCAAAAAAAACCTAGAGTATAAGAAACACTTTTTCCTATTATTTTTTGAGGGGTTTACCCTCTACTTCCAACTTTCTAGGAAAGGAGCAGGCAGAGCTCTCTGAGTGCTGTAAAACAGTTGCACAAATATTTTTCTCTATCGTGGCTGGTTCAGGGAAGTTGAGCTTAATGTAGCCAAGCTAGAGGGAGGCAAATCTTGAGAACACATAGACAAAGTATGCATTTGTCTATAAGGTTATCAGTACTTAGTTCTGCAAACCCTGCCCATGCTCCTACAGTAGTGATGCGATGGCAATCTCTTGTAAGAGGTGGGCTTTTCATAGCATTTGTAGCTCTTGGAAGACACAGCTTTGTGATGGGCTGTCTGTATTTAAAGAATCATGTGTCTGAGGACCTGCAGAGGTCATTCTGCAATGTTTCAGTGCATTTTCTTTCTGCAACCTTTCCTATTAAGTGGAAGGACTTGATTTTTGACTAAAACAGCGAATGCACAGTAGCATAGCATACCCTCTTCTTGATGTGTTGGTTTTTGTGCCAATCAACTTTTCAACCCACTATCTGGGTTGCTCATGAAGATAAAACCAGAATAAAAGTGAACAGACCAATGGAATCTTCAGGAAAAATACAAAAAAAAAAAAAAAACCCTAACCTAGTTAGCTCTGAGTTTCTAGGAAAACAATAGCAAGTTAGATTTTTGGGGTTCAGTAAGCAAGAATGATGTGGGATATTTTTGATTCACAGTGTCACAGTATGCTAGGGTTTGGAAGGGACCTCAAAAGATTATCTAGTCCAATCCCCCTGCCAGAGCAGACTTGTCTTCACGTTTCTTCTCAGCTCTTGTATTTATTCCAGCGCTTCCCAAAACTTGTGAAGACTGGACAGGGAAAGATCACTCTAACGAGTTAATGACCATTCCCCAGATTTTCCAACTAAACTGTAAAATTTCCCAGGACTCTGTGTGTTTGACCGAATATGTACACGTGCACTTTATCAGAAGTAACTGAATATTATGTATCCATATTCTGATGTTGAGCTTTGGCACTGAAAATATTCACTGCACAGAAGAAATAATAACATTTTTCAAGAAGGTCATAAGTTATTCTCACTTTCATCTCCTTTCTTTTTTCCTAATTTATTTTGAAATGCCGTGTTTTATTCAAATAGAAGGTGATTCTGCCGTAAACTCGGATGCTATACGTACAGTTTTGAAATGGCTGTTTGCTTCTAATTGATTTATACAATATTTGAATATAATAACTTTCTGGAGGTGCAGGAGAGAAAGGATTTCAGAGAGGGAGACACTAATAAATCTCCACTATGTCTCTAAGTTGAAAACTTACTTCAGTATCTGTTTTATTCAGTATTTATTGTCCAATATTAAGCGGGCTTTTAAATATGATGACTTCAGAGTCATATTTGAAAACAGTAGATGATTCATTATTTTCTGTTGTAAACAGAGTGGATTTTTAGTTAAAATATTAAAGCATAAGCCTGTCATGTATCATTTACTTCGTTCTTTGCAGCTCACAGCTAGTAACGTTTGATAATGGGGTACTTAACAAGAAGGTGATCTTTAGTCAGGTACACCAAGGTAGACAAAGTACGCTTCTTCCATATTTAAATGTCCTCAAGGTCTTCTCACTTTTACATAATACATGGAATAAGGAAAACCATGGCCTTTCCATTTTCGATTAAGCTGTCATTATCCCAGTACCTTGTTGTTATTTCATACTAATTTTCTGTATAGCAAATGATGGAGGATATAGCTTTCATGTCACTGTCGTAGAACACGGAGGGATTATTTGAGCACCAGTATCTACACACAAAATCAGGGAACCAATTTTTCTGTCTTTCCCTTCCAAAGAAGGCGGTTTCTTTGGGAGACGTAGAGCAGAAGGCTCATGTGGAGTCAGTCAGCAATTTCACTTCTCTTTCACCTCTCTCTCACTGCAAAGATGTTTTCCACATTATTGAAGATGTTGACAGGCAAGGAACTGAAGGAGTTCTTAGCCTATGACTGTCCTGTACAGTTTTATCATTTCCATCTAAATTTTCTTTATTCATCTAGATCTGGATTTCCCATCTCTTATATTTGGATCTTTTGCAGGCGGTATTTTCTCAACTCTCAATAATTCTACTTTTATCAACGTTGGGATCGTTCCCACTAAGAATATGAAAACCAGAGATCAGATCTCCTTCACTGTTGTTTGTGGAGTATTTTTTTTCAGTTTTTCTTTTGGATGAGGTAATTTTTTTTTTCGGATAGTTTTGAAGGGGAAATATATAGGAGCATGGGTTTCATCTAATAATAGGGAGGTTTGATAGTTAAATGCAGAGGCTTAAGTTATACAGACATAATTTTCAGCAAGTAGTTCTTGATTCTAATGTGTTGCAACTAATCTCTATAATTAACAAAAGTGAAATTATAGACAATGAATTAATAACTAGTGAAATAATGCAATAGATCATGGACTCTTGTTTACTACAAGCCTGCTGGTCTTTAGAAGATGGTTATGTGAGTAATAATACAGAAATGTATTTCTGCACTGCTTTAAAAACAAGAAAACCAGACAATTACAGTAAATTAAAGAAGACAAATGAAATTCTGTGTGGTTAAGCCAAAGTGATGTACCCATCTGTCTCGTCAGTATTTCCTTCAAACAAAAATAACTAGTTTGTCTGACCTGCTGGAGAATATGTCAACTCACTTAGAGTCCTCCAGGCCTGATTGCTTAGCCACGTCCCGCCATAAGTTATACTTCTCTGGAGTTCAAAACGCAGAGAATTCAATACGAGTCTGAATTCCTGTGTGCTGAAAGGTAGAGCTGGAGGGGCGAGAAAGCTCTGTGCGAGATAGGCAGAGCGTGAGACTCACCACCTCCCCTGAGCCTTTGGTTTGTCTTTACCCTCCTACAACACCCGAGGAGCAGCACAGAATGCAGAGCAGCAAGAAATCGCCGTCCCCAAAATGTTCTAGCAACGTGATAATGTTGGCAATATGAGCTATATCATCAGCTGATGTAAATCAACGTAGCTGTAAAAGAATTTATAATCCTCTATAGCAGTTGAAGATCCAGTCAACGGTTTAGGAAAGAAAAGGCTCAGCTTTTTTGTGGGCGTCGAGGAAACTAGAGAGGCACTCCAGGTGGGGAATGGGAAAATTCATGCCCAGGAATAAAGGAGTAATACCAGGTAGACCAGCAAAGAAAACAACGGCTCCACTGGCTCAGTAATCCTTGAATCTTATGGCACTGGTTTAATGAGATCTCTTCATCTTGAAATTAAAGTACAAGGAGTTTTTTTACAGAGAACAGTATTCAATAACAAAATATTAAATGATAAACACAGATTGCTTAAAATCAGATGGGCCATTTTAAGAAAAAGCATTTTAGCTCATCATGATATGTAGCACCTTATTTAAATTAGGAGGTGTTAATTCTTAGCTTGAATAATATATTAATATAATATGTAAAGTGAATGGCATTGTTAATCACAGTCGCGCCTGGAACGACTTTGCTTCTGTGCACTGAATGTTAATTTTGCAAAACATTAATTTCAAAGATTTTGCAGCAGTGCTTTTGTAATTAAATATTAATGTCACATGTTATTGCAGTAGCATGTTTATGAAAGCCGGCAACACTTCAAGTCAACTCATTTGTTTTTATATTTATTCTTGTACATCTGCAATCCCTTCCATTTCACAATTTCAAAGTGAAGGCCATTTTGAATAGTCAATATGTGAACATTTTTCATTGTAAGCGTTTTTTAACATCCAACAGGGTAAATATTTAATGTTGTGTTTTTAGCTGGTATAATTTTTCAGAAAATTGGCTATAACTTTTAACAACTCAAAGGTACCTAAACTGTCTACATTTTTGGCGTGAGTGATCTGAGAATAATATAGCAATAAACATGATGAAGCAGTGCAAAAATTCGTTAAAAATTAGAAGCTTTTTTTCTGAAAGTTTGACTTCCAGAAGTTGTGATTTCACAGCCAAGCGTATTCTATTGTCATTTTATTACCTGTGGTGTTGTGACTTTGTATTCACTTGAGTCATTTCAGCGAGCACGGCATTGACTTTCGAATAACTTTTCCAAGTCGTGTGCTCGCGTTTGTGCCGGAGAATTCATGTCCGCGCTATATTGCTTAATGAACGCTGTTCAATATTTTAAAATAAACATTTTCTGTTTGCGCCACTTCACGAGCGCTGGGAGGATTCAGACTCAAAACCATTTTCTATTAGGGCCAAATTGTAAGGGCGACTAAGTTTGTCAGCTGCTTTCATTGAAGAGTATACAGGATATATGTGCCTGTATTGGTTTGCCCAGGTCTGTTTTGACCAATTTACTGTATCTCACGATCTTGCCTGTGGCTCTTCAAACCTGTGAATTACATTAGTCTAAAAAAAGAAAGGCATTTCCATTTCAGCATGTTGGCAAGAAGAAATTTGTTAGAGGTATCATATTTTAAACCATCCTTACCCCCCCACCACCCTGCAGTGCTCTGTTAGTATAGATCCCCACCGTACGGCAAAACAATTCGGCAGAGCAAACTGTGAATTAAAAAATATGTTATTTGTTCTATCACAAAATACACAAACAGTCAAGATGCATTGTTTAGTTATAGGCACATTTAATAGTTAAAAATTATATCTGCACCTGATGTTGCATGTTAACAGCTAATACCATTTGACAGTGATGAAATTAAAGGATGAAGAAGAGATACAAACTACATTTTACAAGCATGATGGGTCTCCAACAATGCCATTTAAATATTATTTGTCACTATTTAAAATGAACCTTTCCCCTTTAAGCTATGCCATTATGCTCATTTGTCCTGTCACCACTGACAGGCTCTATGACTCACACACAAAAATGGTCATTAGGTACTGCATCTTCATCTTATTTAAAAAAATAGAAAGCATTCTGATGCCTCTAAAAGCCTGTAATTATTTTCATCCGAGGAGATAGTGTTGCTTGGAAGGTAATTTAATAACCTTTTGCATGTACCTGGGGAATGCCTCTCTGGGGAACCAAGGTGCCGACATGCCATTCAGTCGTCAAAACATGACCTTTAATGGTTGCTTGGAGAGAAGTTAGCCTGGAACGTTGTACACAGCGCGATGCTAATTCCGCTCTCTAATGTATGCAAAATTTAGTTCTTGAGCAATGATCTTTGTAAAGATGAATTAATATAGGTGCTGCTCCAGGAAACAAAAGAAATTGCAGTTGTGAGGGCTTTTCCCCACCAAGATCCTTTTGCTACATCGTTCTGAAGGAGCGCTTGAGCTGTCTGATATTTTTTATGGTTTTTTTTTTTTTTTTAGGAAATAAGACTAGCAACAACAAAACTGTACCTGGCAACGTTTCCCAGAATTTGTGTGTTTAATTCCTGCTTTGGTGAGGAATGCCCGGTATCTCTCGCAGGGAAACTGGGACAGTGGCTTGTGTTATAGCTGTAGAGGTTTACGTTAGATTGTGATGGCTGAACAACAAAATAGGGTAAATATAAACTAGAAGAAAGTAAAATGACAGCGTGTAGGAAAATGAATATACATTGCAAGTGGCTTTGAAATATTACTAATGCGGTTACGGGGTTAAAGCTGAAAGTGTTGATTTTTCCGTAGGAATAACATATGCCAAGCACCTACAGGATATAGTAAATGAGGCACAGCCGATGTCCTGTGACATCAAGGTCCAGAAACTCTTTATTTTGGTGCACTGCTATTAGATCCCACCCTAGTTAGAAATGCTGGGATTTCAACTCGTACCTCTGACATGCCATCCGTCAATTTATTAGCACGCTGGTGCAGTAAGCCACTGAACAGGCTATATCAATTCGTTTAGGGCTTTCTTTTTTATATATATTTTATTTTTTTTCTTCTTCCCTTTAAAATGTCTGTAATCCTCAGCTCTGCTCTCTCAACCGGTCAACATTAAAGATTTATGTTGCACTTTTTTTTTTTTTTTTTTTCATTGCCACACCTGAATATGGATTACTTAAATGGGCTGTAAATAATTCATATCTGGGAATAAGTTTCCATTACTGACCAATGTTGTAATTTAATATACTCTATTATGGGTTATACAATTTTAGATTGTTTTCTGTGTGCATTCGGCAGTCGGGCAGACAACAGTTTAAGTAAAAAGGGCAAGATGTTTGTTCAGCTTATTTTCATGTTCAGTGCTGCACTGGAGAAAGTAAAAAGCTAGTTTTAGTGACGTTCTTTGTAGCTGTTCATGAAAATAAAAAATCTTAACCTGAATCAGCATAAAGAAAACTGAATGAGTAAAAGGAGGAGGGGGGTGGGGGGTGGGATGGAGGAGAGCAGGGGGGGCGTATTAATCTAGATTTATATTCACCAAGCAGATGTCAGGTTTTAATGTAAAATACAAACATATTTTTCAGTAACACAAAATGCATCCCCCTCTCAATATGTGTGGGGTTTTTTTTTTCTTTCCCCTTCCCTTAACCAGTACTATTGCCTGTCACATGTGGTACTTGATAATTCTGTCAAAAGTACCTATAATAGAAGAGAACATATTTAGCAAGAACTTTTTGAATAAGGTTACAAGCTACAAATAGAAATGCTCCAAAATGTTAAGGAGCATCATATTTTTAAAAACTGTCCATGTTCAAGTGTTTACACTTAAAAGAGATTTAAACAATTTAAGATTAAGTTGACTATAGTAAAAAAAATTAATAATAGATTAATACATGAAAATCTATGAAGTCACATAAGATAATGATTTAAAAAGGAATAATTTAAAAAGATGAATTAAAAAGTAGAATCAGAAAAGAAGGCCAACATAAACTAGGGAAAAACATGCTGTGAATAAAGTCTGTTAGATCTTGAAATAGGAGAACTGCTAAATAATGCATAGTTTTATTTTTCTATAATTTGCATAAACCTTAAGAGAGTATTTATTTGTGTAAAACTTGATGTATCGAGTAAGGAGAATTTAAAAAAAAAAAAAAAGTGGCATTCATTTTGTTTTCATTTTGGTATTTAGGAAAAATATTCTGTTACATATGGACTACTTAGACCTAATCATCTGACTGAATGTGATGTGTTTCTTGAGCCAGGTTGGAAAGGGCTGGCTGGAGAACAGTGCCCTGGTCTTGCTGCAGGCTATGCAGGTTGGCCCAAACTCTGCTGGGGAGCAGATGGTGAGCCAATGCTTGTAGTCACACTTACCTTCCTTGCTAAATCCATAATCCCTCACTGGACACGCAGCCAAGGCAGGCTTTGGAGGCAGAAAGGAGGTTACAATCTGGACTTGGGTATTGACTGCCAGAACTGAGAAAACAGCTCAGAAATTTCAAATGCTTAACAAGTTATCTGTCTTGTCCCTAAGCCAGTGCAGCATTTTTAAAAGTAATTAAGACATGATTGAAAATGTGCGTGCCATCTAAACACAAAAATCTTCAAAAATAATCAAAACCAATAATTAAAAGCCACATTTAATATACTAGTTAGTAAAAAGAGACTTATTTAAACCGGACTCGCTTTTCTTTTTATTGCACGACACTGTGGAATTTTTTTTTAAATGATGCTTATATTCAGGGCTGGGAGAGAAAAATATTTGTTCTGAGCAAGCCACTGAATTAGACCGGATTTTTTCAAAATATACAACTGTGTGGAATTTTAGCTAACAGTGTGATGATGATGATCAATTTAATTAATTATTTAATTAACTTCATACTGAGGGAATATTAGCCTTATTATTATATATTAAAAGACATCTCATATGTAATGATAAGCACGATGTTCATGCACAGGAGAAATAACAGTTGCTTATAATAATCACAGCATGCCTTGCCTTTCTAAATATTTAAGCTATTCAAAATCAAGACAGCAATCCTCAAAAATCTATAATTTCAAAAAATATTTAGTAAACAGCCAAATTGTGGTCAACTGCAGTAAAGGGTATGCCATCTGTTTAATGTAAATATCTGGGAAAAGGAAACGTCATATACAAAAGATTGTAGAAATATACCAATATTACTCCACGTGTTTGTTTGTGTGTGTGGTGTATAACATTTAATTTAATTTTGCCCAAAACATAAATGTGGACTCCGTCCTACAAGGTGAACCTTTGCACCAAGATGCAACAAAGTGGACTTAATTTAAAGCACATGCATCATTGTATTGGATTTTGAGAGATTAAGCTCTCCCTAAGCATTTTATGAATAAAATAAAATATATCTCGTAAATCATTTATGGGTTCTATGAAACTTATCTATCATACCATTTAAAGATGTAAAGTAATTTTAAAAAGGAATAGTTAATTACATAATCCATTTTAGTCAGAACACAGTTAAAGTTATATTCTGATCAAGCATAAAGACGTGTTTAATCTACATAAACACTATGCCCTTAACTCTGACCATTGGTCTTTTGGGATTTTCAATATATTTCTTGGTCCAAAAACCTATATTATTCTAAGGGATGCTGCTATCTGGAAAATTCAGTTAATGAATTAACCAAGTGACACTTAAAATCACTTCTATTTGCAAACTATTTATTTGTAAACTGTAATAGAGAAATACATAGCGTTGCTTATTTGCGGTATATTAGAAGAGTAGATGTCCATTCTTTTCTGTCAGAGACCAATCACTGTATGCTAGTAATGGATGCATACATAATGTTAACTTAATTGAAATTCCTTCTGAAAGATTTGTGCATGTGAAACTGCACTGATGCAGAATAAGGCTTATTTTTAGGTTCGAATTAAGACTACTCTGTTGAATGAGACAATATGTACATATTTCATATCAAATAAGAGTAAAGGGCCAGATTCTCAGCCGCTGTAAATTGGTATAATATATGTTTTCCATGAGATTTATGAATGTCTTTAATATTAATTTCCTTGCCTTTAAGCACTCAGGTTTGTTAGTGATGCGATAAACAATGGCATTATTTTCACTTAGCTCCTTAACTGATTTATGAAACTACGTACTCTGGGCTTTGGAAATTTTAAGTTGTCCTTTTTCCAGGGTCAGAGCCAGTGGCAGCCTGTGCTGGAGAGGGGCTGTGGAGCTGGGGGTTACAACCAAGCCTTGAGTGTACCTATCCCTCCTAAATTTTTTTTTTTTCCTTTAATGCATGAGAAATGAATGAAATCAGATTATTAAATGTGATGAACTAAAAGAAAATTTTATTCCTTCCTTGCCTTATTGGTGTGAATAATTAAATTTAAATTAATAGAATCATTTGCAAGAGTAAGAAGGGTGTGATTTGGACTTCAGGTTCGCTCAGGTTGTTGATGATAAATTTGCTTGTCTCTTGTTGGAACCTTCCCGATATCTATCACAGCTAATTTCGCTGGTACCTGATTTGATTTCAGAGACAGTGGACTAGTTCATTTAAGTGGATTCCTATCATTAGCTTATCTCTACCCTTGTGCGTTCAGGTAGTTTCCCTTCATCCACAGGGAACCGCTCCCAAACGTGGGGACAAAATTTGGCCTTGCGTTTCAGTCTGGTTGTTTCTTTCAAAACAGGCTTTTAGGTATATTGTAACAAAGATTTTCTTTTTTTTTTGCACACGGCAAGTCTTCAGAGCCCTGTCTGTCCAGAGCATTGTCAAACTATAGGCAATCACCTATTCTACAGTGATTTAATTTCCTTCAGTGTGTCTCTTTCATCCCCTGGGAAATGTGCAGTGCGTCTATTTCTGCTGTGTTGCCCCCAGCTTGCTTTGTGAACAGTGAGGCAAAGAATTCATTTTTATTTTATTTTTTTTTTATCAGTGTCTACCTCTGCTGTCAATAAATTACCCTTGCCATCTCTTAGAGGACCTTCTGTCTTCCTCGCTGACCTCTCGGACTATATGTTCTTGAAAAATGTCTTTTTATTTATCTTTATCATCTCGTGCAATCTTCCTTTCATTCTCCACCTTTGCTTTTCTTATCATTTTTTTACACTCTCAACTTCATCCTGTAATCTTTCCATTCCCCTCTGTATCTGATATTACATTCCTCGCGCACCTCCCTTGATCATTCTGCACGTCCTTGTTCAGACTAATTGGCCTTTTTAACTGCTCTTATATTTGCTGCTGGATGGACAGCGCACACGCTCTTGTTGGGATGTTGATTTATGTTGGGAAGATTTTGAATTCGCCATCCGCTGCCTTTTCTTCCATTTTCTTTGACTCAGTCTTTTAATATTTCCAATGGCAGGAGTGGATTTACTTCTGGTCACTAATTCAACTACTTCTAGACAAATAAGGATGCTCTAGTTAGTGATTTCAGATTTCATCTTTCTTAATAGGTCCTGTTTACTTAGAAATGAAATTCAAAGGCTAATCCCTCCTGTACTTCAAGATGGTAAAAGGAATGTTGTGCCAGTTGTTCTCTCTGTCACAGAAAGCCATAGGGACCATACATCTTTTTCGAAACCTTTTTCCCCCCCCCCCCCCCCCCCCAGATATTCTCTGTCACTTGGCAATGGACAGTGCTGGGGATGCTCAGCATCTCCAACCTCTTTACTAAGCCTGTTATTGCTCCTGTTAGACCTCTCCTCAGCCACGAGAGAATTTCTGTGTGACAGGGTCCCCAGGGTTCTTAGGAGATTGCAGGGATTTGAAGAAAAGAACATAAGTAAATTAGGAAAAATAAATGTTGAGATGAAAAATGGCCTAACAGAGAGACATGTTGCTGCTTATATTGTCGTTATGTGGCAGTATCTGTGCTAGAGGTCATTCTAGTAACAAATTCAAATTATTAAAAATTACCTGCGCTCCTGTAAATGGCCCTTTGGAGCCCCTCAATGCCTGTTGTGTTGCTGTGTTGCTTTGCAGATCTCCATCGCTGCTGTAACTTACATAACACTTCCCTAAACGAGTGGGACCAGGATATTCCTCTGGTGGTTACCTGGGCTTGGATTTGGCCACTGCTCTCATATCTCAATTTATTTTTTTTTTCTTAGTTTAAAGGAAAAATATTGTGGTTATTCCAAGAGTTTCCAGGAAAAAAAAAATTAAAAAAAATAGGGAAGGTAATATATTTGTTGTCTTCTGCATCTTTTTGGGAGCAAGGGCTTAGTGTCGTTTACTTCCCTGTTACTCTGTCTTAAGTAAACCAGGAATTACTATGGAAATTATCAATACCTCTGTCTGGCAGTATTTTTACTTTAGCTTCAGAGCAGAACTAGGTTGTACACTTTTTAATTCTGACCTCTCATGTATTCATCAGTAGTCATTAAAAGTATTCATATCTCACAGTGCTCCTAGTAACCAGGGATTAGTAGAAAGCATCTACCTAAAACCCAAATTCTTTTAATTCTTCTCTCCATGGATAAAAATAATTTCTTTCTGATACTTTCAGAATCTCTTGTTGCATAAATTAAAAAAAAAAAAAAAGTTGAAAGGTTAAAACTGACTTGGTGCCAAGTTATTGCATTAGACAGCAGATTCCATTTACTTATTTATCTGTTATTTTTATGTTTTTAAACATTTTGGCATGATTTCCATATTGTGATTCTTGCATGCTGCACATTCAGACTGTCAGCCTTTGATTCCCCCCAAGGAGATGTAAGAAGAGGTCTCTTTTCAGACTTGGAAGTTTTTATCTTATTGTGTTTTTTGCAAAAGGCAAGGGGAAAGTTTAGGAAGGATTTTTAAGTTTGATTGACAAAGTGAATTCCTAAAAGTGATATATCAGCACAGGACTCAATAAGCCAGGACACATGCTACTAACAGAGAAGAAATGGTTTTATATATTATTCACCAATCTCCAGGGTTTCTATGCCAGTCAGAGTTGGCTTACTTCCCATATATATTATTAAATGTTTTACAGTTCAGCATGCATACAAAAGGAGTAAATGATGTGATACATACAGTTTAACCTACATATGGAATGACTTAAAACTAAACCATTCAAAGGTTTATCGCAGAGTATGGATTACACAAACCAATAAGGTATGCATAGATAGCAAAATAATAGAGCATATTATGAATCTCTTCTCACCATTTGATCATCTTTCCCTAGGTGCCTCCGTTCTTAACCTCTTCATTATATTTCACTTTTTTAAAGTGAAATTATTCTCATAACCAATCTAGGCAGAAGATGCCATAGGAGTTTGTTAGTTAAATCATTTGAGTGGTTGATCCACAGCCTAACACAGGTCAGGGGAGAGCCACAGGTGAGCAAACCCCAAAAGCCATAAGGGTGTGTCTTGGTGCATGTGGAATTCCTTTTTGAAAATCAGAATAACAGATTTTGAAACTGAAGCTAGTGGTACTGCCATATCATTGATTTTTCCTGCTGAAATGTCTGATGTGTTATTGGTTATAGATTGGAGCAGTCCAACAGGTTGTCAAAGTCAAGGATTCAAGGTCATCTCTAAATTATGATGTCCTCTAGTGAGTAACCTGCTTAGTGCCTGGCATCTGTAGATTCAGGGACAGCAAACTTGATACGATTTTTTGCATATGTTAGGTCAGGATTATTTAAATTCAGTACAGTCCTAATTTAAGTAATGCTTGCAGTTTTGGAAAAGAAAACACAATTATTTCATCATTTAGACTGTTTCCTGGATGCTATGAAAGAAAATATAGGGAAAAAATATCTCTGCAATTCAATATGCGTTATACATTTTAAATGCCCTTTATTGTGGACACCTTTCTCTGTTACAGCACAGAGAAAAATAGCTTCTGATGTTTTATGTAAGGTATCTTTAACTGATTTTTTCACTAAAATCTAATTTTTACTTGGCCATTGAGAGAAGCATTCTTTAAAAGTTTTATGACAAAAGCAGTTTTTTGTATAGTAGGCAATATTGAGGAAAAAATAATCAATTAATCGATGTGTACCTATTTCTGATTATCACGTGATATAAAATTCAGCTGAATCAGTGAGGTGAGCAAAAAGCTAAAATAACCCTGAAACACGTGTGTATTAGCACATTTAATTTGTTTATACAAGGTTTTCTTCTTTACTGAAACTAAGACTGACTAAAATATTTTTAAGTTTCTTTCATGAATTCCAACTGTAACCACTGATGTTATTAAATTACAAAACATACAGTTAAAATAATCTCTACATGTGTGATCACAAGTCCATTGTTGTCTGGGTAGCTGTGCATTCCGAGGATGAAGGTTCATACTTCTCATATACCTGTTCCTAACAGGACCCACCCTGCTATTTTTGTTTTAAGAGTGTAGAAACAAATTGCACCCTACATTTTGGTCGCTTTGGTTCCCCAAGAATTGATCTGTGATTTTGGTCCAGCAGCTACTCATGAATTCAACAGTGACATATTAGGAGTCCTGTTAATTTAATTATTATTAATTATTACCATTGATTAAAATCATGTTTGTGATTAAATCTTTGTTAGATCCTTTAGGATATATAGTCTATAATTGATTCAGAAAACTTACTTTTTATCATTTCTTTTCTCAATAAAAATAAATATAGAGTTTATAGCAAGGTTAGTAGACCTTGGCTTTAATCAGTCCCAAGGAGCAGAATATACATGAAGAACTAGGCTTTTTCATACCCAGATAAGATCCTTCCCATTCCTTTCTCAATTACAACACTGGCCTTATAAGATAGGCCCTTACAATGTCCTCTTTTTAATTTCCTTCTCTGAGTCTTTTAATTAAATTAGGCAATCCTCTTTCATTAGGCTAGAAAGAAGTTGTGAATATGTGGAGTTTTGTGGCAGCATGCAGGTAAACATGCAAAGTCTTCCTATTAGCTTTGAACAAACTCTTCATCTCTGTGAAATTTGTCCATGAATAGGGTTATTAGGAAACAATACTAATATAACCATAATTGAAGGTACTGTTATTGTCATTTAAACAATTTATTTCCAAGTTTATTCTGGAATGTTTCCTGGTAATAGTGAATTACGGTAACATGTCATTTTAGTTTGCTTGATCCATCTTCTTGATATCTACTCCTTTAGCAGCTTCGTGGAAATGTCTGCCTCTTGAGTCAAGATTTTATGTAGGTTATTGATTTTGATTTGTATATTTGTATATACTTTTAAAGGACTTTTCTCCAGATCTCAGAGATTTGGAATAGAATCCTGTAGCTTATCCAAACAAGAATTTCATATGCAGAAATGAAACATGAGATTCCATCTAAGTTCCTGTAACTTTCAGCTTCTTGGCTACAAAGGCACATCCTGTTTGATAAGGGTACAACTGGAATGTGACGATGACGTAACCCTTATTAGAAATCTGATGCAAGGCAAATGGCTCAACCAATTAATAAAGGTCAGTCTTAAACAGAGCTTTTCAAGGACCAATTCTTCCCTGCAGTCACTTTTACTTGCTAACCCAGCAATAGATGAGTATCCAGTCATATCTTCATCTCATTCCAGAAATGAATGCTGAATCCACTTGCAGTCAAGTGGATTAATATAATCACTGGCATCATCAGACTACTTTACTTAATTCGCCAACATCAACTTGTTGTTATTGAAGCTGAGCGGTGGTTCTGATTTCTGCTCCTAGATGTTGTGGGAAAAGCCTTAAAATAGGGTGAAAATGCTGTGGTTTTATTGCACGTCCTTTATTGTATATCTGAATTGCAATACGGATCTGGTGCTGAAATGTAGGGGAGTTATGTAGTACCTTACGAATAGAAATAGAGGATAGTTCAGATTTGGCAAGCTGGCTCAAAAAAATAGAATGTATCCAGGGGCCAAAATCGTTAGTTTTGAACAACGCTGAAAGGCAGAAAGCTGTGACCAGTGCTTCTTTATGGTTTGTATTGCCAAGAGTGCAGTAGCTCTGGTCTGTCTGTGTCACAAGTCCTGCTTCGGTTTATGGCAAGATACAATACGATAACATTACTGTCACATGGTTTACCATGGTTTACACCCTTTAGGGTGTACTTGATGCTTGATTTTTGTGCAAGTGACTTAGATCTGATCAGACAATAACAGACTCAGATTGAGCAAAGGTTGAGCAGCAGCTTCATTGATTTTGCTCTTGTGCAAGGATTTCTCTAAGACGTCTTGGTAAAACACACAGAACTCATGATGCTTGTGGGTGAGCAACTCTAACCATTGTGCTCCAGACTAGGAGGTAAAAAACCCTAAAGGCAAAGTGGAAGCAACTCACCTATGTTGTGACATGGCTATGATTTGGTAGCCTTCTTTTTGTCCTACTCTGCTTCTGAGGAATAAAATGAGTATCGCAAGCATCAGTGCCTGAAATCTCACTATGTACAGAGGCTCTGTGCCACACAGGCTCCAAAGGTGGGAAGGTACTTTGCATAACTGGATGGATTCCTTTCGGAACTAGTCAATTTACTGAGATTTTATAGAGAACAAACTATAAAGGCACCATAAATGAGCATTCACAAACAAAATGTTGTATTGATTTTAATCAAGGGAATTTTCTTCCATCATATAAAAAAGCAATTTGGTATCTGTTTGTTGAATATTGTGTTTTACCAAAAAATATTTTTTGATTATTATAGTCAGTTATCTTTTTAATGACTCCTGCCTAATCCTGCTTGCATCCTTCAGGTAGCCTGAAAAGGAGTTGTTGGGTTTTTTAAAAGAAAAAAAATATTAAAAAAAAAATGTGTGTCTGTGTCAGTATTCCCAGAAAAGCATTTATCTTGTAACATGAAACAAAGGGGTGTAAGTTCCTAACTATGTTAAAAAGTTTCAAGGTCCTTTCATCTCTCCTTACGAAAAACAAAAGAACAGGCAGTGGCATGCCAAGGGGAAAGGAGGAGTGAAGACCAGTAACACCAAAGACAGATTTTTTTTGCAGGCTTGAGCTGAAAAAAAAAGATTTTGAAACCCTAACTCACGATGCATAAAGAAACCAGCATGACCTAGAAATAAGCTTCACAGTGATATGACACTTAGGTGTTGCTTAAACTGTAAGACACAATACGGCTGGGAGATCCATATGGAGCACGCGTAGAGGAGCGCAAGATAGACCCAGGAGCCTTTTGCTGCTTTAAACATAGCTTGGTCATATGACCGAAGGACTATTAGTGGTAAAATAAACTACATTTGTGTCTAAAGAATTTATTTTTTTTCTTTAGTGTAGCTTTTAACTCAGCATTGCGAACAATATTTTAGCAAAACCAAGTGACTTACATCCCTCTTCGACCTCTTTTGTGTAGAGGTATTTGCAATCAGATTCCTGTAACCGAGGAAATAAAGGTATCACTCACTACATGCCTTTCTGAGGATCTCATGGACAAAAGGAGCTTGAGAGGAGGTCAGGAGAACACAGGGAAAGGGATGTGTAGCTGCAATGGTCTGTGTAGCAGGGCTGACACCCTTATGCTTTATTTATCCTCTAGTATGTGAAGGGAGTTCGTTCATGTTCATCAGCCCCTCTGAATGGTGGTGGATACCACCATTAATGTAATTTTCAACAGAAGAAGAGCAAAGACAGTAGTAAGGTAGGCAGCTATCTTCTACTGCTCTGAGTGGACCCAAAATGATAGCATGCCTTCTCACTATAGCAGTAGTTTAAGAGTACATTTTCTCCAGTTTTCCTCTTCCCCATATTTCTTTGTCTTTATTTCATTGATAACTTACTGGTTGCTATTAATTTGTCCTAATCCTGAGTTTTCTCCCCATACTTAGTTTCTCATCTGGCTCCCATTCTTCTGCCACTCAGTGGTTACTTGTGTGGCAAATAAGCAAAAAAAAAAAAAAAAAAAAAAACCCAACAACTTGGCAGTTGTTGCTGAGGTTAATGTGGAAAAATAAATCTCAAGTAATGCCAGTGTGGATTTACTTCTCGTTCTTAATGGCACCAGCAGATGTTTGAGGAATCCTAGACTTCCTGAGTGCCTCCATCGCACAGCTGGCACCGCTTGGCTAGGTCCTGGCGGTGGGGGACATATGTGTTGTATACTTACACTTTGATTTACGGACACTTCTGACTCTGGATGGGGATTGTTCTCACCCTTCTCACGCGCAACCCTTTGCGTCCCACCGTATCAGGTTTATTGCTTTTGCCGTTTCTTCTTCCGGCTCTCCTGACAGCACCTTGAGAGGGTTTCAGTTTCAGTAAAACTCTCAACACCTCTCTCTGTTTGTTGAGGGCATTTCCTCAAATATCAGACATCTCAGGCACATGGTAATGAACCTATTTAACGTTTTCAATGTGTGTGACAAAGACCCCGAGATGCAACTTCCAACCTTCTCATAGTAATATAAGACAATATTGTGTGGATTAATTGCTGCCTCTTCTGTAGTGCTGTGAACCGTCTCTTTTGACACTGGCAACCTAAACCACTTCCTCAGTCGTGATAGATATTGCTGAATACAAAATTAATATTTGAAGACTGTGCAGTATATTATAGTCAGCGTTTAATGCACAGGATCAGATGAAATAAGGAGTAGAGGAGAAGCAAGTAGTATGCGATGAACTAGCACTCGACTACCAGTCACAAATGCTCTGTTATTTCTGCTGGGACATAGAAATTAGTTTGTGAACCTTTGAGATATTTTGATTTTCATGACAAGTCCTTTGTCTCATGGTACTTGAGATAGAAAACACCTTAGTACTTTACTTTTTCTTCACAGGGAAATCACTCACTAATACCTGCTTTAGACACTGACTGCTTTAGACACTGGTAGGTTGCTTTTGTTTGGGGTTTTTTTTTTTTTAGGAGTAGCCCTTAGTGGCACTAAATTTAACAACTAACAACAGCATGCACCTCACACTTGATACTTCAGGCTATGGTGACAGCTTTTAGCAATTTGGAAAATCCCACAGGACCTAGAGTGGCACTGGCTGCTGTCTTCTTTGTTTGCATTTACTTTTCTGCTTTGTCAATTTGTTCTGTGGTTGCAAAAGTAAATCAAGAGATGCGGATTTAACCAAAATAAAGTAGTCGTACCTCCCACCCGTTCTTTAAAATAGCCTCCCCAATGATAAGACTGTTAACTGATAATGATCTTTAAAAAAAACCCCTAAGAATAAATCTAAAATGAGAAGGAAAGAAAGGAAGATATAGATATCCAGCACTGCTTGGGAGAAATTACTACAGTAACACAGACACTCAGGGTTATTTTTCCTCTTCTTTTAACTCACAGTGCTCAAGGCACCCTCCAGGGGCCTTGAGAGGGTGGTGTGATGCTCTTCTCACACATACTCTTCAACAGCCCTTTTACTACAATCAATCATTGAAAAATATTTTTTTTTGCGATGCAGTCTAATGCTTGGAGGGAGCTGCAGAGATAGAAAAGGCTATTGGCACTTGCAAAATATTAAATCGAGTACTCATGTGGGAAAGCTCAAAAAATAATGGATAGGCATGGATAGATTTTTCGTATTTCTCTATACATACAAAAGCACAGAAAATGCAATAGGTGCAAGAAACTTTTTCCATTCTCTACCTTTGTCATGAGGATTTGTAAATAGTTAAAGCTTTTTGAAGACTGAACCATATGCATCTTGCATACTGACCGTAGTGTAATTGGCTAGGGTGAGGTGTGCACTGAAAGTCTATAAAAGACAATTGGTAAAAGGTGTCTGAAGCTTTGATTGATGTGAAGAGAATTTTTACTACCTGAAATATGGGTCAACAACCAAAAGGCTTTGCAAAGCCCTTCCTATTGTCTATTTTCTAAATTATCTACATACAGAGTTGATCATTCTATAACTGAAAAGTTAAACTTGAAGTTAAATACTAAAAAAAATTTTTTTTTTTTTTTTTCTAGTGTGAGGATTTGAGAACCGACTTGCTACTCCAGGTTTTGCGGTTTTGTCTGTGTGCTTGTATACAGTTATCCAGAATATGGCTTCGCCTGTCATTTCTTCCTGCAGGTCATCACGCATCCATTAGGGGATGCTGAGAAAACCCTTCCTTTTCTCTCTCACATACAGAGAATGTAACCAGGAGAGGTCTTTTTAACCTGTGCATGGGCTGTTTGAGTCCTTTTATGTTCTCCTTTCTCTTTCTCTTCTTACTACTCCCTTTACCCTTTAAAAATAGTGACAATACAGGTCTCAGGAGGTTGAAACTTGAAATAAGCTGTCTCTGATACTGCCAGTGAGGGAGATGAAGAAAGCAATAGCATAATATACTGAAGCTGGAGGGGGGGAGAAGTCAAACACAAAGTGTTGGTTCATCTCCAGAAAGTGGGAGACTGTGCAAGGAGGATATCGAGGACTAGAACACCCTGGGCTGGATGCCTTGGGTGACAGCTTCCAAGCAGAGGGAGCTGCCAAATGTAGGAGGTGAGGATGTTATGTGCATAATCTCTCCTCTTCCCTAGCAGCTATGCACTTTCCTGCCCTGAAGCTGGAAAAATTGGTTTTCCTTTCTGCTGCAAGCAGACCTTTTCAAGTAGATAAATCTACTAGAACTTAAAAAAAAAAAAAAGGAAAAAAAAGGAAAAAAAAAAAGGAAATTAAAAAAAAAGCAACCAACAAACACATGCAAATGGACTGAGTTAGAATTGCATATCCCATCTGCTTTGTTCATTTTTAGAATAAGGTTTTCATACCTTGTACTTCTCTTTTTTCATTAGATGAAATAGTGCTGCATTGTTGGCCACCTCAGTACCAGAGACAAACTAAAAACTATCCTGAGCATATGGAAAGTAAAATTTAAGGGAGGAAACCTAGTTTCAACAGAATATCTTTTGTCTATCTAAGAAACAGAAGAAGAACTCCTAACCTGCTTCTTCAGTATAGGAAATGGTTTAAGATTTATTGGTCATTATACTATAATCCTGTATCACTGCAGGTCTAGAAACGCTGTGACCATGAATGGACATGGTAGTGCTGCTCTTCTGATCTATTAGAACTCAGCACCCTGCTGCTGGAAAACCCTAATGGTACAGCTGTAGGAAGCAGACAGTAATTATTTAACTGGAGGAGGAACACATTTATTGAACATCACTTGGGAGTCTCGGTTGATGGAGGTTAAATATGAGCTTATGGTGTGTTCATGCTGAGAAACCAGCACACCACATAGTGAGATGGAAAAGGAAGTTATCATCTCCCCTCCCACACACACAGGGTGGCGGGGCTGCTCCAGGTGTGTGCTGCCCAGGGTGGGTCCCCAGGTCAAGTGGGGTATGGAGAAATGGGAGAAGGTTCAGGAGAGGCAAACCGGTGCCTAGGGCACACGCCTCAAAAGAAGAGGTGGAGGGTGATGGGCTTGAACAGTCTGATGAACAGAAGACTGAGGGCATTTGCGAAGACACACCAATGCCCTTTTCGGTAGCGGCAGACTAAACAATTGCCACAAATTTCGTCTAGAGAGACTCAGACTGGACATTAAGAAAAATATTTAAGTCAGAGTATAATACATCAGAATAGGGGCCTCGAGTGGTTGGAGTCTTTGGTGGTTTTGGTGACTTGGCTAGGTAAAACCACAAGCGATTTGATACAGTGTTGGCAATACTTCCGCTGTAAGTGGGACACTGGACAAGACCACTTCTAGTGTTCCCTTCTGAATAACATTTCTCTGGTTTTCTGTTCATTTCTGAAAGGTTTGAGATAGGTGTTTTTCTGATACAGAAGTCTCTGGTCAACACACTTTTTGGTCTAAAACATTGTGGGACAGAAAGAAAAGAGATCAGTTATTAATTTATACCAATAAGCAATTGTTTGAATCATTGGGATTCAGTTTTGGCAATCAATACTCCGTAAATAATTTAAATTTACCATTTTTTCAGATTAACCCTCTGTTGGCCACTGCCAGGTGTAACTGGTTTAATTTTTGCAAACCTTCAATCATCTTTCATTACTTGGTAACAATTTAACACACTTTGTATGTATTATGTTGGACAAAATGAAGTTTTAGTTAAACTTCCTTAAGAAATATAGTTGTCACTGTAAAGGATCATATCTCAATTTATATTTTTTTGACTTAGACCATGAATTACATTCTTATTGAGTAAAATCTAGTGAAGGGGTTTAGAAAAGTAAGAGGAAACATGAACAGTGGGAGTGGTGGTCCTCTGTGCTCCAGAAAAGGCTGGTGTCAAAGCATCCTTTAGCTGAATAAAATGAGCAAGGGGTATGAATTCTTTGTACAATTTAGATACATACTGGAAAGAGCAAGAGCAGATTACAGATCGGGATTTAGATTATGAATTTAAGCATCAAACATCAAACAGTTTAGTAAATTTTCTCATATAAATCAAGTCTCTTAATGAACTTATCAGTAATCAAAATATGTCTTTGGAGTTTTGAATAAGAGTAGATATACTTTCAACAACATATTTTCAAGCAAGGGCTTGGAATGTCTGATTACTATGAATTATCCATATGTATGTAGGATTTGTGTCAGTGCTTCTTATGCCACTGGAGAATGGATTTCCATTGAGTTTTCCCCTGTGGAAATCGTGAGTTTGAACCTCAGTATTATTTTTATTTTGAGATAAAATTAACTGTGTGCTTATATGATAACTTCAAAACTATGGTGTGATCAAACATCAGTAGCAGACCTGAGAAACACCCTATTGTTCCTTTAATTATGACAGCAAGAGCCAATTAATACAGCAGGCTTACTCAACTAATCAAACAAACCAGTTTTGGCTTGGGGAGTATAAAGGTCCTTATGCAAATATTGATTTGCATATCTATATTTATGTCTTACATACATACAGAGATTTTCACTGAGTATCTCTATTAATAATAACAAAATTTATGTGTGAGGAAAAACTAAAATTGGTGGAATTTGGAGACCCTGCATCTATCCCGACAGTGTAGTACAGCCGTAGTGCTTTGAACTGCTTAAGTGTACGCTTTCTGTCTGCTTGTTCATTGGGACCTGTTGATGTTGCTGCTAAATTAGAATCCTGTTCATAGGCCAGTTTATGACTTAGCATAAAAATAAATGTTTTTTCTTAAAATATGCATGTTGCAATTCACGTTATCAGCAAGATGAGCTTTTGAGAAACACTCAGTCTTTCAGAAGACGGCGGCGGAACTGCTGAGCTCCCAGTACGTAGGTGGTGCAACATCTCTGTGTTGACATGTGAGGCGTCTTTAAAGCTAAACAAGGTGGAATTCATTGCAATCAAAAATATTGTTTTTTCATATGAAAGTTTCTAAATTATTGCAGGAGATTTATTTTTTCTTTGCTGTGAAGTTTCATATTAATTTGAGTCTCATGGAATTAAGCGAGATGTCACTTAGAAAAACAATCAGTAATAAATAGCTCTTCAGCTATGTATTCCTATGCAACTGATAGGATGACACAGAGTGAAGGCAAGCACAGTCTAATTTTTTTCAGACACAAGAGCATAATTTGTGCCTGATGCAGTTAAGTAAGCTCAAGGACTATTACACAAGAGCTACCACAGAATCTGTGATTATCTATTTTATTTTCTGGGTTTAGGTCAGGTACACCAGGACAAAGAGTGTTGGGGAATATCTTCTCTTACTAAACTTTGGTAGACCCAGCTAAGTAACTGTCATGAATATCACTGAAAATTATGGGTCTAATTCACTGTGTATCTCAAGGAAAGAAAGTGTCTTCTGATAGCCAATGTATTGTCACATGTCCAGTGCCTGAAAGGTAAATGAGATTTTTCTCATACAGACATCCATAGTAACCAAGAAGCCAAGAAATTCAGTAGATTTAACTGCTGGAAAGGGGTCTACATTGGAAAACTACCAAGAGAAACCAAAGGGAAAAGCAAATTTCATGAAATGGCAATGCTGTGATAATTTTTCTACCTTTCTTTCTCTGATTTTCAGTCTATTTTATCGGTGATTAAAAGTCTTCATCTTTTGATTGCAATGAAACAACCACCTGGTTTCCCTGGAAAATTGTCAGTATTGTGAAATCGTTACCACAATCTTGAGCCTAAAGTTGATATTTCTAGGTCAGAATTTAGACCTATTTGTAGTGCGTTGAAGGTCAAGCTTGTGTTGCCTTTCTCTTTTCTATGCTTGCTTGGTGAAGAAAGGGAAGATATTACGCTGAAGGGTTCACGTTCTAGAACCTTTTAAAAAAAGTCATTGCGATTTTCTTAAACTTCAGCAAAAGCCTTGCCATTTCCCTCTTACTTTTTCAACCGTGGAAGCGTGGTGCTCACCTTTCCGAAAAGCAAGATGCCGCGTCTGTTTTCCTCCATCGCGTTTTACTTGGTAAATCACGCTGACTGCGCTGTTCGAGCTTCTGCTTTAATTGTTCTTTTCAGATAAGCACATTTTACTGTATCCGAGTGCATTACTAACAAGCCACAGGTCTGCACCAGATGGGCAGGTGAAAAAGTGATTATGAGGTGTGTGATGATGGTTCTGTATCCATAATACATTCATCCCAAGGTTCACCCGCGCATCTGTTATGTATGTTGTTTTTCTTTTTTACTAGTACCCTTAGAGATATTTGAGCAGGTGATTCTCTACAACTAAAAGACGATAAAAGAGAAAAAAAAGTGAACAAGGGGTCTTTAAGGTGGCACCACAAAGACAGTGAGACATGTGCATTGCTGGTATATGCCCCTCAGTAGCTCATATAAGATTCAGATGAATATAACAGTGTAATCATTTTCATTAGCAGGTTTTGGATTGATACTTGCTTGCATATTAATGCTGATTACCGAGTCTTGAATTTATCAGGCTGTAGCTGAACTAGCTGGTGCCGTATGGAAGAAGGAGTGAGGTGGGAAGCACGACCTTGCTTTCTCTCTAGTTTGCAAAAAGATTCGGAGGGCTGGCAAGCCCAGACCTGATCCAGGTGTTTGAATTCCCCAAATATTCATCTGTGCCTAAACTTTGAAATGTCATGTGTCTGGAGAGGGCGTTTTAGTGCAATGCTTCACTCCTCGAAGCAGACGTAGCGCAAGTTTTCAAAGACAAAAGACCAAACAAACTGATTTTTAAGGTGTTTTTAATTAAGTTGTTTCTGATAAGCAGCTTCGTGTAAGGCTGCTTTTTTTATTTCCCTGCGTCAGTTCTTCACTTGTGTTTATAAAACAACTTTGCAGAAGCTTTAGTGGTGCCTTTGTTTAGTACCAATTACAAAAAGGATTTCATGCAATTGAGATGTTTTCATTTAAAAACATGGAGATTACACATGCAAATTCTTTGCTGAAATTGGGGAAAAGCAGTAAGGTATCCTTGGTTAACTTTTTAGTTATTTAAAAGTAGCTTGTTGGAGATTGAATATTTCTATGTTTCACTAGAGCTTTTAAATATAAAAGAGATATGAGACTATATCTGACACCATCAGGCATATTATATTAAAATTTATGAACAACTTCATCAAAAACCACTTTCCTTCTCCTGCATAGAGACAGATTTGTTCTGACATAAACGTTACATGGCTGGTTGCAGCCTCAGATTAATGCGAAGACCCTGGCGATTCCTTTTAGACGTTATTTTATGAAATAATACCTGTCAGCTGCTGCCTGATCCCAGAAAAGGGGGCAGGTTTTCCAGGTCATCCTGCCATCTGTCAGCTAAAGCTCATCTGTCCCTCCACATTACCACCTGATCTGTGCTAACAGGCCTCACAGGGAGCCCCGCTTCATTGGCCCGGTGGGAGCCCGGCAAAGAGACTGTGCGAGGACATCACCTGTGATTCCCAGATTTAATTATCACTGAAGTGATGAAGATGTGCACGCAGATTGAAATGCTTTTGAATAAATGCATGGCTCCGGATAGGGTTTTTTCCCCTCTTTTTTTCCCCTTTCCTCTTTTCGTTTTCCTCCTTTTTTTTTTTCTCCTTTTTTTTTTCCTTTCCATTTTTATTTCTTTCCATTTTACCCTTTTTAGTTTTTCTTTTTTTTTTTTCTTTTCTTTTTGTCCCCTCTCCTTTTTTTTTTCATTTTTTGTTTCTTATTTTTATGTGTTTCCAATTTTCCCTTTTTTTGCATTTCTGTTTTGGTTGTTTCCTCCCTTTTCTCTTTCCTTCCTTTTCTCTTTCCTTCCTTTTCTCTTTCCTTCCTTTTCTCTTTCCTTCCTTTTCTCTTTCCTTCCTTTTCTCTTTCCTTCCTTTTTTCCTTCCTTCCTTCCTTCCTTTTTCCTTCCTTCCTTCCTTTATCCTTCCTTCCTTTTTTTCCTTCCTTTTTCCTTTCCTTTTCTGCTTTCCCCTTTTTTCTTTCCTTTTTCTTCCTTATTTTTCCCCCCACTTTCTTTTTTTCTTTGCTTCCTTTCTATATTTACCCACCTCTCTCTTCTTCATTCGCTTCTCCACTTCCGACAAAACCCTTGTCTAGCTTTTCCGACCGGCATTGTGCAAACTATACATGTATGCACGGACATATGCATATATATAAAACTTGCATTACAGTGTTTAATACTCTAATTAAATATAAATGTTGCCAGAATTGTCATGCACTCTAAAGAAAAAAAAAAACCCACGAAAACCCTTCATTTTGCACATGGCCTTTCACCACAAACGCAGTTATTTTCTGAAAAGTCTCCTCCTTATCAAACTCTAAAGCTGTATCGATGGGCGCTGGGCGGAAAAATCAGGTTGAGTTGTACCTCCATCACCTCTGAGTGGAGAGGTAGTGGTGGGGACCTGGGGTCCCCTGCCAACAGGGGCAGGAGGGAAAAGGGGGAGCCACGGGACTGCCGGCACCTCTCTTCCCCTCCCCTCAATCAATACCACGGCACAGAAGTTATTACAGGTCTGGGCCTTTTTGACTTCAAAGCTGCTTAGGCAGTATGTGGCATTAATTCCCTCCTGTACAGAAATGTAGTTGATAATCACCAGGCTGAGGGGAGGATTTAGGACTAGAACAGCAGATTTCCTCACAGATTACAGCCTAAAACCTAGTTTCTTGGGATAAATCGGGATAATTAACTGTAGTGAAATATGTTACCCTTGTTGATTCGTACCCGTGTGATGCTTGGGTTAGGTACGACTGCAGGGAAGCGTTTGTGCCGTTATGGCATCCCACAGCTTCCCGCAGCGGAGACGCAAAGCTTAACGTGTATATGTATATATATATCTTTTAAATGGTGGTGATGTGGACTTGTCAGGAGATAATTTAGGCAGCAGTGGCTGCAAACTGAGACCTTGGTAGAGTCGATGCAAAGATCCGCCTTTGGAACTCAAGCCTGTGAAGCACCACGTGCTTTATTTATCTCTTGCCCTCCGCTCGTGGGTCAACTCACTGAATTCGGAGCTAAGCTCTCCATCGCGCCTCGTTGTTGCAGACCGTGCCGAGCATCCCACCTCTGAACATCTCAGGTCCCTCGAATTGAGGAATTGCATCACACTGAGAGGGTCTGTGATACACATTTGAATTTCGTCAGAGTGAGGCATCAAAGGGGTGAGACACGGAGGTCCCAAGGGGTGGGGACACCCCTGGTTTTCCCCGGTCACTTGGCCATGCCCCAACTTACACCTCTGCTTCTATTTCCCCCATTTGGATACACTCATGCTTGAATAGATATGTGAAAATTAGCTAGATTTTTAACATAGCCCTGAATAATAATAAGAGAAATAATAAAAAATACTTTCTGTCTGAAATTCAGCCTTGTAGTCCAAAAGAGGCAGAGTTTCTTTCCCTCTCGTCCAAATGTACTTTGCAGCCGCAACTTTTCATTACTGTTATTTGGGAGGTTGCCTGCTCTTCCCTGAAGGATGGTGTAGACATTTGTGAGGCTGCCATTTTTGTTCTAATCCTAAAGTAAAGTTCACATACCACCACAGCAAATGCGCTGCCCAGATCTCCAGATGTCCTTGTGTCAAGCAGGCAGCAGACGTAATGCCCAATTAATGTGGTTTTGTTGTAATGGTTATTTTATATTTTAATGATATCTATCGAAAAACTAGTGGTTTATTTACGAACGTTTCATTTTAAATTTGATTCCTTTAACTGGCTAATGGTTTATTGCATGCAAGTACCTGAGTGCAGAAAAAATGTAGGAAGAGAAGAAATTCCAGTGTGTTTTTAATCTGGAAATTTGAAAGAAAAGTTTTTGTCAGTGGCTAGTATAAGTACAGAGGAACTGGATTTAGGTGTACATATGAATAAAGCTTAGTGTAAAACCAGTATGTCGCATTTGTTCACATCTCAAAGCTGCTGTATTTCATTTTTCTGTTAACACAAACCAAATAACAGAATATTAAGAGTCATTTGAGGTCATAATTAAAGTTCTTTGACATCTGCCTTTTTTCTATTAGCCACGGCTACCAGATGTCCATGTCATGGGAACTGAAAATTATTAGTCTAATCATGTTTTTAATAAAAAGTAGCAGAAACTTGTATATTTTAAAGTTGCTGAGCATAGCCCTCACAGGCTAAAAGATACTACAAGGCTGCTTCCCTTAATTTTTATACTTGTCTGATGTTTTTATATTATTGTTTGCTTTATTGGTGCAGTGCACCCTTTTTTCCGTCCTATGCATTACTCATCCAGTCCAGCTCTGTTGCCAAAATGGACTGAATTTTTTTCATATATATATATTCGTTAAACCGGTATGTGCCTGTATTTCAGCCTACTGTGACTACACTGTTTGTTCCTTTACCTGTATATCGATCAGGTTTATTTTATAGGGTAACTATACTAAAAGCATTGTTGTTTTCAATTGTTCTTATTTCTGCTCACGTGTTGGTCTGTTCTTACCATATTAATTTGATTTTTTTATACGTTGCTTTTCCTCTGCCACATTAGCACCCATTCACCAGCTTAATGACCATGGCACTGTATGGAGTACAGTATATTGGCTTGTTAAATAATTTCCATCATATTAATTTCTGCTTATATGAAGTACTGACCTATTTTTACTGTGCCATTTCCCAAATTGTCTTTGTTTAGCCAAAGCTGGCTGTCCTCCGTTGCTATAAGCATGCCTAGTTTTCTGTAGCTCTATTTTTAATGGCTTCTTTTTTTTTTTTCAGTTGCTCCTTCTCTCATGTCCCTCAGGTTCTTTTTTTATTTTTTTTTTCTGTACTTTTACCGTGCTTTAAAATTTATGAAGATGCTTAAGTGTTATAAGTTAATCTATTTAAACATACACGCTCAACTTCTTTCACCTTGCGCTTGGGAATGGTGGTATCTTGAGCTAAATCCTTTGATTTTTTTTTATTCTTAAGACTTTTATAATTCCTTGTTATTGGCACAGGTTGAGAAACCTGAGTGCTGGGGCTCCGTGTTGTCATGTATGTTGTCATGTCATGCCATGTATGTTGTGCACTATGTTCTGTCCTTAGAATATGCCACTGGTTAATTCTCCTCCTAGAGGATGGAGAGGAGCTGTGTATGGAGAGGTCTCAGTACACCTGGCTTTCAGCTGTGGACAGGGAAGGGAGAAAGAGGAAAAGAGAGATGGAAAAAGGGAAAAGCTAAGACCAGCTCTCTCCAGGAGCAGAGGGTGGCTGGAGGAGGGACTGAGGACACGGCACGGTGCCTGAAACCACGTCTTCTGCTGAACATTTGGTGGCAGCAGGGACTAAATTGCTCTTAACTTTCTTTGGAAACAGTGTGTTCACTGCTATTAACTGGCAAGTGAAGAGTACATTTCATGGACAGAGTTCTAGATGTGATCCACCCTTTCATAGCATCATCTTTGTGATTAATATGCCTTTTCCTGGTTTTATTTCTCTTTCAACCTTTTTTTTGTCAATCAGAAATCATAACCACAGTGAAAAGCTGAACTTTAATCGATATAGAGAGCTTATATTTATTTAGAGATGAGACTTTCTCCATGTGTTTCCAAGCAAAACCTGCTGATTGCCTACGCGGAGCTGTAGGTATCGTTCTAACTCAAGGCCATCGTTATTTAACTCTTTGTGTGGCCTGAGAGGTTCCACTCCTACCTCACTTCCCCCCAGGGAGTACTATAATATAATCCTGGTATGATAATAAATTGCTTTTCCAAGCCAAATTTGAGGTGCCTACTCTGTAACTCTAGTGGCTAGATGGACTGACAGTGTGGAAATTCAGGAAGAGCACAACCTACCCAGTTGTTATTTCATGATGTGGAAAGCAAATCTGGATTGCTGATTTTTTTTTTTAATATATATATTTTTTTTTTTTTTTATTGCTTTGCGAAAAATGCAAAATAGCAAATCTAATAAGTTAGGTTTTATGTGTAATTTGGCCATGAAACAAACTTTTCTGAAATATCTAATGAAAAGTGACATCACGCTCATCACTATCCTGTTTTAAATTTAAACTACCCTGCCTTGCATAATCAATTACTTACAGAAAATTGTTAAGCCCTTAAAATTCTGAAATGGTTCCTGGCATTTAATTATATAAGATTTTTGACCTGGCTAGGCAGATAATGTTAACACAGCTTTAATACTAAACAAGACTGAACATGTGTGTGCTTGACTTTTATTAAACTCCTACTGAAGAAACAGATTAATTGGAGGCTGATTCATTGGTGAACAGGCGTTAAAGACAGAAGGACCTTCTCACATTTTGTTCTGTTACCCAGGCTTATGCCATCTCAGGTTGGCAAGGAGATCCCAACTGTAGTGTTTTGAAATGTAACTGAAAGAAATTTTAGAATAACAGGTGCAAAAAAAAAAAAAAAAATAAAAATCCACACCAAAAAAACCACAACCCCTCTACACACACACACTAAAAAAAAAAAAAAAAGGAAAAAAAAGAGAAGTGAACGATTTTCAAAATGCTGATCTGATTCCTTCCTATTCTCCCTTGCCAAATGACCACCTGACACCTCACTGACACAGGTATTGCCCAGATAGGTTTTCATTAGTGATGTTAAAAGTGTAAATGGGATCATGGGAGCCAGCATCTGTCGCGATGATTTTCTACATGATTATTACTTCTCCCCCCTCCGCCTTAGAACAATTTTTAAGAAGATGTGTACAAGCTGTGATTAAACCACTTCAGATTAAGCTCAAAGCAAATTGAAAAAGTCCTTCTTAAAGCTCTCATTTAACAGTGCTTTACATCCATCTGTAAAACCGGAGCTCTGCTTGCGAGCACCCTCGGAATAGCCCGCTTCCCACAAGGTAGCAGAGGTTAAAAATAAAATAGCAAGAAATCCGTGGCAAAGCACATGTGAGATTAGCGGGGTGAAAGTAGTGGAGTGGAGAGCTGTTTTCTTCTGTCTGAGCTCCTCGTTCTGTCGCACAGCCCCCAGTCTGGAAATCTTAACACTGACACTTTTGTACAGATCGGTTTGTTAGCGATTTCAGATTTTAATTCAGCACCCTCACTTGATTATTACTGACATTTCTTTTTTGTAATACCGGGAGGGAGAGAGAGAGAGAGAGAGAGGACGTGCGTAAACAGATTTTTGCTTGAGCTAGGTGGTGGGCAATTTTGACATCGGATCCTGAAACTCGAGAGAAATGTGCTTGTTTCCAAGGTGTATTTGTGGAATTAGGGGGAAAAAAAAAAAAAAAAAAAAAGAGAAAGAAAAAAAAATCAAAACAAACCCAGAGATACGATCTGGGAGATTCAGCTGGGCTCTTCCGTAGCTCCAGGTGGGTGCTGCCGATTTCTGCGCGTTTGTGAAACGCGGGAGACTCTCCTGGCTTTATTTGGTTCTTGCGTGAAAAGTGGGAGAAATGAAAAGTATTTTGACAATTACCCATTGAGCTTTTCACTTCATTCAAACCTGCGACGCAGCGCCGAAGTTGGTGAGTGGGTGTGCAAGGGAGAAGCAAAAAAACAAAAACACGTACTATAAAAGCAGGCTAAATGCTTGCACAGTTCCCTGCAGATTAAAATCTCCACATTTGTTTAGGTTCTACGTTTTCAGATCTTATATTCCTCTGTCTTCATTACTCCTCAGCATTGAAGATACTGGTACAAATTAACCTCTGATGTAAACCACTTGGAGTTAAATACATTCTATGGCTCGATTTATGAAATGATTTAGTCTGTTGTGTTTTATGGATGTTTATTTTACCCTTACAATCCAAAATTGTAGACATTAAATAACACAATAAAATTGTGAGCTAAATTGCATTCTCTTGCAGGTTTATGTGTACACTTACGCTTATTATTGTGCAGCAATAGCTAAAAAAATAAATTAGGGAATTATTATTACAGCTGTTTCCAGGATTAAGGGTAAAATATCTCTTTTTTATGCATTAGTTATTAGTTCAATATAACTGGCATTCTACAGGTAAAAACAACAAATCCTAAACTGAAAGTACTTGGAAATTTTTTTTAAAAAAAATTAGTAAAGAGAATGTATTTAAAACAAGGGTCTTATCTAATGTTATAGCTCAACATATTTTCTGTCTTCCTAAATATAATTTATGAACTGATTTTTCAGCTGTAGATATTAAGTCCCTGAGCTGGATTACAAAAATTTAGTATAAAATACGATACGTGTACAGGCAGTTTGAAAAAGGTATCTCAGTGGCTATATATCTTAATGAACTTTCTTAATATTTCCCTCGTAACAGCTGATTTCTGTTGGTTTTTTTTTTTTTTAGTGCAGTAAAACTAAAACACAATAGCTGAAAGGTGAATTTTTTTGTGTTTCAACATTCCCAGCCTGGTGAAACTGTTCCGCTTGATGTTACATGATGTTATAAATATCAAGATTAGTTTCTTCTAAAATTACCGGTGCCAGCTGCATTCAGTTTCCCATGTTCTATGGTATTTTGTTACCAATGTTCTCAGTTTAGTGAGGGGGTTTTAAAAACCAAACGAGTCACAAAAATCTTCATTATTAAAATCTGTTTATGCATTTCCCATATATTTTAAATATTGTACATAAATGCATTTGCCTTGCTCAGTCAAGTACTCCCAATAATACCCCTGTTCTCCCAGCCTTTTAGCCCAATGTGCTCCTACGTTAACAATAACCATTTTAATTCCTTCTCTAGTACTCAGTGCCTACAATTTAGATAACTGAGACTCATTAAATTTTCTAGAGCAGCAGCTGATATGTCTGTGTGTTGTGCAGACATGTAGGCAAAAATATACACCTATAGCCTTTCTTAAAATACAAATAATTCTCCTATACTCTGAGTAGTACGGCATATACATTATGCGTATTCTTAAGAACCTCATTGAGTCGTGACCTCTATTAGCACTGCACTAGAAAGTCGCAATTTCTGCCGTCCCGAAGCCCTTACAAAATCTTGCTTTGAACCTGTGTGTATTTAAGTTCTTCAGCTGACATCATTTCAGTCTGGGAATATGACATACGGCCACTAATCCAGGATTAATTGAGCACTTATGTGCAGTACAAAACATTCTTTATATATTGACAAATATTTCTAAAAAATGGATTGGTATTTTTGCTGTTAATTGTTTCATTACTGACCTTTACCTCTGTAGACATATGCAGTTTTCGTTTTTTTGGGTGAGACTTTCAAAATATTTTTTTTTTAAGTGTCCAATGCTCAGTGTTAGCAGTGACATTTTTACAGTCTATTCAGAAGCATATATTTCAGTCTTTTGTATCTCATTTCTTTCTATTTATTTAAAACAACTTAGCATGGAAAATCTTGCAGATTTAAGTGACAGTGATGATGTACAATATGCATAAAATGAGCCTGTCCCTACCCATGGTGTGTATTGCTAGGGACTCCATTGCAATATTTACAGTTAAACTAAACTTTTTCAAACGAAGCAAAATTGCATTTGTTTTGCAGATTTGCTCATCATTAAATGTGAAACATTTCACATTTGTCTTTTTGAGTAATTGGCTTTTTAAAATGATAAGGTGCTCTGAACACTTGTTATGTGGATAGGTCTGACGTTGTATCCCAGAAATCCATATGCCATACAGACAGAACAGAAGAAAGATATTCACAAGCATGTCACAGATTGGACTGAAGCAAGCCAAAAACCAAAGTGCCATGGCATTAACAATAGCACCAGATTTACTGTCACGATTGCAATCTGTGCTGTATCATAGACAGAAGGAGAACTTTTGATAGGTAACACCTCAGTGTTTTTTAAATCTTTTTGGCAAATTATCATTTTCATTATATTTTTGCCTGCCATATAATATTATTATAATGGTATTAAGTCGCGCACGCACACGCGCACGCTCACGCACAAAGTTTATTAGCCCTCAACAAAAGGGCTGATTTATGTTCCGCGCTAACTGCGCCCCGACAGAAAAGGAAGGTATTTTACTAAAGATTAACACAGGCTTTAAGGAGAATCATCCACAAAAATAGCAGGGATTTTTCAAACAAGCATTAAGTTAATCAAACCTTAGTTAATAAAATCTCGGTTAATAAAATCTTACCTATAAGAGTCAAACTGAAGGAAACCATGTGTTCCACGTAAAGCTCGACAGCTCAGAAGTTTCCAAAGTTTGAAGATGGTAAAAAAGCAGGATTAGGGGAAATTTTTTTTTTTTTCTGGGGTTCAATCACAGCTGACTGCATTTTCCCATTGCAAGCATGTAGACATTGCTTTTTGACCATAAAATCGTACATTTTCTTCCAGTGTAAACAAAGCTGCATAAAGCAGGTTTGGCAATACCGTAATTCATGTTGAGCTCTGATAAGTGCTGAAAAAGATTTACAAACTCACAGCTTGACACTGAGCCCACATGTTGGGTAGAGTGGAGAAAAAGCTCTAGAAATACTACATAGAGCTTCCTGGCAGCAGACAGAGAAACATCAGTCAATTGTTTTTCTTAATTGAAAGCCATCTTGGGACCTTGTTGAAAATAACGTATCTGCCTATCTTTTCTGCTGCTTAAATTACCTGGCTGGGGGAGTTGTCCTGGGGCCATTCACAATAGGGTTTTTAGTGAAAGAAAAACACTGAAATTCTCACTTTATATGAATTATAGATTTGAAACACGATTCACATAGGTAGGAAATGAGAATCGCGACGAAGCAGACAAACCTACCTAAACACGAGTCCAGGTTTTCCTACCTTCTTTGCACTGGAAAGTACTTTTTAAATATACTTTTCAAGCATCCTTTTCTGCAAGTCTTCATTGCAGATATCGCCCTTGTCTGAAATCATTGATACTACTCGTGTGAGAAACGGTTACTCGCATAATTTTAGCTCCCTACGTCGTGCTTAAAACTACATTGGCAGCGCAGTTGGTGCTCGGTATTTTTTGAAACGTCGCAACGTTTACAGTGGTGCTGCTGCTGTGTTTTGCTCTCGCTGCCATAAAATATCGCGTTGCCGCAAAATGTTGTGGGAGCTTCATTTAAATACCGTGAGCTGTGCTCTCCTGCTCGGAGTCTGGTGAAAATGAGGAATTACTTAAAATTTCAATTAAAAAAAGAGACTAGTGAATTTTCAATAATTTTTTACTTTTTCTTTTTTTCCCCCCCATGATTTTCAGAGGTTTGGCTAAACACTGGTTTAGATTTGCTTTAGCTTGAGTGCAACATCTAAACAGATCTCCCGTCTCCACTCACACTGATGCAGACATCCCTGAAGATGAATCACTGTTAGCTCTAGTCCCACTTTCCTGGACTTTTCTTGTGTAGGCAGGAGACACATGTTTAAGGATCAAAGCTATAAAAGGTGAATCATTTTTGATAGCAGTGACATGCGAGTAGCAGCACGTGCTTTTTACCTCCTTCTCCCCTCCAAGGTGTGAAGGTACGGGCAGGTATTTTATATTTACTCCCCAAACTCTGGAAAGCATAAAGTGAGATAATCCAATGATAAACCTAATTGTGACTTTCCTCACCTGCTTGCGGTAGCTTTAATATCTTTCTGATCTTCGCTACCAGAGTCAATAATTTGTTTGAACAAGTCTTCCATCTAATCATTAACGCACTTAAAGCCTATAATGAGCTCTGTATACATGCAAACACATATTTTTTAAAGTGCTTGTGTAGATTTAAGGGTATTGTTTCCTTGTAAAATGGAAATCAGGGCTTTTTCTCACATAAATGCTGCAGTCCTTAATAAGGGATGGATCGGCAGCAACTTTCTAAGTTTGTTTAATTTTACAGTACTTTTGTGCTGCACACTGTATTTGGGATCTTGTTAAAGGAGAGAAATAACACTTTTAAACCTGCATGAAATCCAGTGCCTTCGAAGATTTTCCTCAACCCCTCTCGTCTTCTTACAGCAGTCAGTGAATGAATGGTTTCAATTCAGAAATGAAAAGCTTTTATAAACAGATTTTTTTCAACTTTATCAGGCGCTGCTCAACTCCCTTTGTATTGATATAATGATAGTTCAAGACAAACAAAGAAATTCATGACTTTAACAGTCTAAATAAGGAGAAAGGCAATAAGATTAAAATGGGTACCATTCATGCTCTGTACGATAGCTCAGAGGACTCTAGCAGGAGAGTAACCAGCTCAGTGAAAAATCAGAAACTGTGATTGCTATTTAACACTGCAGCTTTTCACAGTAGCTCAGCACAAAGTTATTTAGCACAGGTGCTTCTGTAAGTCTGATACATTGGGAAATTTCACAAGGTTTTCTGTCTCTCTTGCTCCGTGTCGGCTGTGAAGTTGGTCCTGCGATGCAGTAAACGAGTTTCTAGTAGGAAACAGAGCGTTTAGGCAAATGAGCAAGTTCGAACATAGGAACTGATCTAGATTCATTTTCTTGGTTGCTAATTTTTGTAACGCATGACAGTAGTGAGGTGAATGACCTGTCATCGAGCACAGGCAGTGAAAAATGGGAATGAGTTATCATTCAGAGTTAAGCGTGAAACTGAGATCCTGTTCTCTCCTTCCATAAAAGCAGCTTTCCTGAATAATGTGAATATCAGTGCTTGGTCTTTGTTAAGTAGGAGTTTTTGATAAATATTCACCTATTTTAGTATTTCTCACTAGTTTGTTTAGATAGGGTTCATTTCTGTGCTTTCAGCCTGTGTGTTTGCATTTCAATAAGAGATGAAACGATACAACTGAATTTCTAAACACCAAAAACTCTCAGCATTTTTTTTTTCTTTTTCTTTTAATTCTCAAGTTCTGGCAGTATCTAATTTATGACTTAATTCTTTGTAAGGTCATCTCGTAAGTGAGTGACTTCTGGTTAATCTTAGCCATTATGAGCTTGGCTGTGATAGAGAATCAGTTCATCTGTTCTCAGAAGGAAAAGAGTGAGTTATGGGGACTGTTGGCAATTAAAGACCCAGAGTTTAGCTGAAAACTAAGTATAATTTCTGACATAGTTATTATTTCTCTCTCTTTTTTTTTTTTTTTTCCCAAGGTGATCTTGCTGTGTTTTGACTAGTATAGCCAAAGGTTAAAAGAAAGTCATATTTCTTCTTTGATACTGTGTTCTTCGATAAGGTAGATAAGGTTGCTGGCTTCGGTTTGCTCCTAACGGTGAAGGAACCAATAGATGGTGGTGCTTTTGTTGTCATTCTTGTTTTCCCCCCCAATTCCTTGATAAGATTTTTTTCTTTTCTCTCATTTGGGCTAGAAGGTATAGCTTTCTTTTGCTGTTAGGCTTATAAATGATAGCTGACTTTGTTGCTTGTGGTTCTGCTGTTAATTTACATGCAGCTCTTACTGACTGTCACTAACATATCTTTTATTCCCTGAAATATTCACTCCATGAATAAATATAACTTTTCTGCTATTTTTTGCTCTGACTGATTTGCTCATTTCACTCTTGTGACTGAAAACAGCGCAAGTGCTCATATTCAGAAAGTTGCATATTGCTTAATGAAGTACCTTGCTGAATCAGGGCTACCGTGTTCCCGCAGATGAAAGAAAAGCACATAAGAAGCTGTACTGGCAGGTTCTGCTTTGAATGTTTTTCTTTTAATCAAATTTTAGCCTTATTAGCATAGCGGATCATGGTTTTGCGAAACAAACAAAAGCTTCTAGTCTTATTCTTGAAAGAGTTGGGAAATGTTAATGTAATTGGTTCTGTTTATAGTTAAAAAGTGCACGTCTCTGCTCATAGACAAGAGTAGTAGAGAGAATATCAGCTCTTCCAGCTCTGGCCTAATGAGTTAGTGTCCCAAAACACTGCGAAGTAACTTCTCAGTTTCCATTGTCAGAGTCAAGAATGTTCTTAATTATTTTAGTGGCAGGAGAATAGAGCAAGGATTAGGTCGTGGGTGGGATTGTAATGCAAGGTAACATAACACTTTCAGAAACTGAGGTCTAAAATTCCAGTTTCCCTAAGACTTTCCATTTTACCTCGCAGCTTATAAGGGTATATTACCAATTGGATGCTGCTTTTGCGTTGTCATGTGCCGTTGAGTTTTCTGGGAGTGATGGTGTACCTCGTATCTCCAACAACGTGGTGGAAAGCGTGAGGGGTGTGTGGGGCTGTGGTTTGTAGAGATGTGTTTGCTAACAGCCCCTCTGTATCTGCAGTTTGTGCTGCTGGATAAGCAAGAATCTCCTGGAACAACCACAGCACTGGAATTAACATGCAATGATGACATCTTTGGGCAAGGAGGCCATAAATTGTATTAAACCACTCTATTTATTTCCTTGTCATATGTACTGTACATTTATTGATGACAAGGAATGGAGCAACAATCATGGTGTTGCAGGGCTCCATATAAATATGGGTTTATGATTATGGCATGGAAGGCTCAAAACCCAAATACCCAGCCATTCCTGTGCTTGATAATTTTGCGTATTTTTAGCTTCTCTTATATTTAGATCCCTAAGCTCCTGAACGAGCTGTCACCCCAAACCTGCATTTGCCTATACGGCATCATCCCAAAGCTTGCAATAGAGAAGAATATCAGGCTTTCAGACACAGCATATTTAGAAAAGAGAGAGAGTCTGCCAAATTCCCAAAAACCACTTCCCAATTCCCCTCACGAATAGCAGGAAATTACTTGTTATCAATGGGTAATTCAACCACAAACGTTATTGATTATCCAACCTCAATCTTTACAGTCTTGATGGCCAAATATTTTACAATCATTCTCTCTATTTAAAACTAGAAGGTGTGATTTTTATTTTGGAAAAAAATGGAGTTTTTCAATTTTTCTGCGTGCCACATCACATTGTGGCGTATCCCTCCAGATTGTCCAGTGTGATAGCCAGAAGACTGACTGACAGATGTCAAAGTGTACATCGTGTTCTAATACGTGAGAAAAGCATACATTATTAAAAATAATTCAGATACTTGTAAAAACTATACATATTTTTTTTTTAAATAATGTATTTGCTTTCAATATTTGGTAGTTGGTATACCCCAGATCATACCAGAAACTCAAAGACCTAGAGAGGAGGTATGTGTTTTTTATACATTACAGAATTAATCGAAGTATGTTGTCTTGTTTATGAGCTACATAGTCAGATATTCAATCAATTAAAGCCAGCTGACTAAATTTGGTTAGTGTAAGAAATCCACCAAGTTCTGAGTTATATTCTCCTTCCTTAGAAAACTCCCCTTAGACACCTATTGTGTAAAGATAATTTGCTATTTTGGTTATGTGATATTTTTAAATAACATTATAAGTAACCTTCTGTCATTACTATACTACTATGTAGAGTAACCAGTAAATTTAAAGGCCAGTGCTGTCAGTGTAGTTCCACAATGCCTAAAGAAAAGTTCCAGGATTCTCCAATGTTTGAAAATTGCTCTGAAACTATCACAAGAATTTGTAGCTATACAAAGTTTTGGGGTTTTTTTTTTCAGATTAAAAGTATTTCTAATTTCAAAAATTAGAAAATATTAATCTTTGAATAAATCAGTCTCTGTACTATCTGTACTGTTTATTACTTAAATTTTATTCATCCCTACATGGAAAAAAAAAGAAATCCAAACCCATAACTGTGTAAGAAAGGTTCATATCCTTTTAGGAACTCTATTCAAAATACCCATATTCTTTTCTATTTACTGAAAAATATATGTATGATATCATTCATAGAAATTTTCCAAGTTGTGACTTCTGAGAAACCAGATTTCAGATAGGTTCATCTTTGTCCTAAATCTCAGCAGCATCGTTTTTATTAAAACACTAAATAATTTTTTTTTTATAGAGATCTTTTCAGTTGCTGTAGTTGGAAATGGTTGTTTTCTGAAACACTTTCTATCCTGCTTAACTTTTCCTAATATTGAAGCACAAATAAAGACGGAAAGAGGCAAAAGAAAGGTATTCTGCATTGTTTGCAAGGCAAGATAGTAACCATTATTTTCACCTGCTTGCAACACTTAGGAACTTGACGCAGGTGGCAGAGTAGATGTTCAGATCATGGACCTACTTTGATGTTTTACATTCTTATTAAACAATAGCTGGCATAGACATGTAGCAGCAGGACATTACACTTACCATTCAGTAGACCTGTTTTTATAGAAAGGGAGACCTCCTGCCTCCTTGCCCAAGGCCACAAAACTCTCCACTGCAGAGATGGGGTTTTGGATCTCTAGCAGTAGGAGTACTCTTGTGTTGTTGTATTGGCTTTTGGGAAGTTAATAAAAAAAGGTAAATGGCAATTTTGGAAAACGATCGCGTGTTCTGCACACTTAGTACACAGAGAGGTTCTTAGACAAAAAAAAAAAAAAAAAAAGAAAAAGGAAAAAAAAAGGGGAAAAAAAGAGAAAATATCCAAACCAAAAGAAAATGGTAAACATAACAATGAAAAATCCTATTCGGTAGTGCTGTTTCATCTCTAAGAGATGCTTTATTCAACAGCGGGTATCAATCCCCACAAGTAACATCTGCTATCAGAGGATTTGCAGGTACACCTTTGTTCACTGCTAACTGAATTTGTGTCAGTATTATAATTCAGCAGATTCCTGCTTTTCACTCAAACCAGGATTAGCATTGACTTGGGCTGGAGGGTATTCAAGCTGCTGTTCTTCTTTTAGCTATATTTCTCTGTAAACATCTAATTGTTTCAAAAAGTGATGTACAGTATGCAAAAACCCCAATTCAATGCAAATAAGTCTGTGGAGCTCTAAAGTTAACAGGTGTTCTCATTAGTGTAAGTAGACAAGGAACGATTCTTGAATGTTTTATAAACACTTATAATCATGGCCAAATACGTTACTATAAGTATAAAGATACTTATAGCAACATCTCTTCTTTTCTTATTGTGCAATCTCAGCACTTATTAATAGGAGACATGTGTCAGTAAATGAAATACTAAAAGCCAGCACTGGCTTCTGCCTGCAAATAATGTAGCTGTAAAATGCTCTGCTACTGGTGAATAAATTTCTGGCTAAAATAAGAGTCAACGAAATGAAATCTTTACACATAGCACATATATATTTTAAATATATATCTTTGCTTGTAGCGAAAGTAGAGCATTCATTCTCCCTTTGATATTTTTGTTTGTTGCAAGGACTTGTCATGTTGAGTCTCACTCACATATATCATAAAGTGTTATAACATGCATATAAAATTGGACAGGAGGACCATTCATCACTAGGTATTGTCCAGCTGGTAAAACTAAGAAAGACGGGACTCCTCTAAGAATCCATTGCCAATATCTCTGTGTGTGGCTGTGTAATATATGGCTTCAGATTGCAAAGGCAATAACAGTAAAATATTACCCCAAGGAGAAAAGTAGCTTGCAGTAGGTATTCATGCATTGCCTTTAGTCTTCATCTGTGGGCAAAATGTGCAATTGCCTATTCCCCTTCTTCCCGCTATGCACAGACACGGCTGAGTTGTGTCTTAATTATTATCTCTCTCTTCTGTGCTTCGGGGCAGTTTTGGGGGTATTTCTTTCTCACTTCCCAAGTCAGATGCCTTCCATCTCCTCTGCCCTTGGCTTGATGTCAGGTAGAAATCCATCCATCCCGCTCCCGCAGTGAGGATGTTTCCATGGGGTTGGGGCAGAGGGTGGGATGGGCAGGGAGGACAAGGGAGGCTGCACACAGGTATGTGATGGCCAAGATGGCCATCTGCTGCCTGTCTCACATGTTCCTCACCCTCCTTACCTACCCCTTCCTTCAGGGAGTATGTGTTTGATTTTCACACATCTCTGAGAGCAACAAGAAATAAGACCTGGATTGGTGGGTGAAAAAGGGAGAACAAGCTGCTCCATAAAACCAGTGAATGTCCCAGTAGCCCTGGCAGAGCTCTGGACCTTTCCCTCTCCAGGGAGCCTCTGTGCATCTCCAGCTTGAGCTCCCCTTTCAATCCAAAGAAGAGTTTTAGTCTCTCAGGGCCTAATCAGCTTTAATCGTGACCTCCTATTTGTTCAATATCTTTCTTAACAAGTGATATAAATCAGTTCTTCTGCAACGGAGATTCTTCACAGCCAGGAAGGAAAGGAAAAAAAATGCTTTATAATGCAAAGAGAAGACCTGATTCTCTCCTCGCTAGTATTAATGTAATTCATTAAGAACCCGTATATACTGTGAGTTCATTGCACAGCAGAAGGGAAACATTAGGCTCAAATATTTTTTTTCTTCTTAACAGAGTCCCAGAGTTCATTATCTTATTACTGAATTATGATGAAGGACTCAGTCTTAGGAATTCATCAGGAAAAAAAAAAAAAATTTGTTCATCAGTGGTACAACCCCGTTTCATTTAAAAATTTGTTCTTTCTTGGAAGTTTGACCCCAGACTTCAGACTGTTGAATTCACTTCGGAGGCATTGATGTGCGAACCCCAAACGCTAAGTTAATATCACTAAAAAGCAACTTACTGTGTATGAGCAGGTTGCTTTGATACGATGACCCCGCAAAAGTTCCCGGAGAATGGATGTGCAATGCAGTCATACCGCAAGGCAACAGATTTGCAGACATATCTTATAAACATCTGGCAGCAATTGGTCTTACAATTGCTAATATTGCAGAAGTTGTGAAAACACAGGATCTGTTTGTTGCCTCTTTGCAGCGCTTGGTTTTCACAGTAATTTTTACAGAGTCAGAAGAAACAGGGTAATTATAACATAAGGTTCAACATCTTTAGATATGTAGAACATTTTCTGTTGCTTAAAACAAATATTCCCAAAGAAAGTATAAAACATTTTTCTGACTTGCAAAGTTTTTGCAGTCTATCATTTAAATTACTTAAATAAAGGGAGCTTTACTACTCCCAAAAGCTGAGAATATAACACCCGCCATGCATATTAGCTTGATCTTTTTGACAGACCAGAAAAGTGTTTGTGTGTGCCAATTAAAACAAAAATGGATCCCCAGTGGCTTGTTCCTCACACAACTTCTGAAGACTGCTATCATTGTGTGCTGGGGTAACCCTGGATAAGGCGGCTATCCAAAGTAAACAAACTTTTCAAAACTTTCATGACAGATGGGGGTTACAAATGCATTTTAATAAGAGAGTTGCCAAAGCAACTTTTTTTGCAATCAGCATATATTTACTTAACATCTAGCAACATTGGGAACACAAGGCAGATACTTTCTCACAAAATTTTTTAACAAATATCATTTTTTTGAAAGATTGGTTGAGGACCTTTTCTTTCAAGCTGATATTTCCCCATCACTTCAATGTTAACTTTGCTCGACATCCAAAGGACTGCTAGATTGGTAAAGCCAGACTGTAATATGAGACAGACAATCTGCTTGATAATGAAATTTCTTTGGTAGTCATAAACATCTTAGAGTCCTTTAAGTAGTTTAACTATCAGTATAACCATGACTACCTCTGTTTGATAGGCTGAATCATATAATGGATAACGCAGCTCAATACTGCTCCTTTTGTTTCCTTTTATTTGCATTTCTGGAATATTAGACTCAGTTCACTACAGCACAGCACAGAGAGATATTTTATTTATATTTTATTTATCCTTTCTGCTGCTCACTCATTCAGCATAAGCATGGCCAAGAGACTGGATTATCTGTGAGAAAGAATTTAAGATCAACTTCCAGAAATGCAGTCAGACTTTTGACATGTTTTAAAAAAACTTACATATCTCTGTCCCTGTTTAATTCAAATCCAGTTAATTAAAACACTAAGGAGCACAGTGTCTCCCAACTTCAATTAATTTTACTTCTGCTGTGGGTGTGGACACATAAGTATCAATGTTTTATGTGTTTGTTCTCAAGCTATTATATTCTAATGACAGATGGCGGGGTTTTAAAGAATATTTAGAAAGAGAGAGAAAATTCCTAGTCCTCTTTTTTTTTTTTTTTTGCTTTCTTTTTGATTCTCCTCTCACCTTTTCTTCTCCCAGCCCTAGTGAATGGTGTGTCCTGTGTTACGTGGGCTGCGTGGTTGCACCCCATCCAGCAAAAATATTGCAAGAAAATAGAGGGGAAAAACCAGATTCCTCTTCATTATGGGAAGTCAGTCTGATTAAAATGATCACGAAAAAAAGAAAACAAACCACAAGGTGTGATGAAGGGAGCGGTGGGAAGGGGGAAGAGTGTCAGCTTTTGAGCTAGAAATGCTCCAGCGACTCACATTTCCTTTTTTCCTGCACATATCAAGGGCAGCAATCCCAATGCACAGTGCAACAAGAGGAACACATTTTATTGAATTTCTGCACGCAGAGGTATCTGTCAATCCAAGTTTAAATCACTTAGTGTTCACCACAAGCTGTGGGAGTCCCAGGTGACACCAAATTTTAGGTTTTCTGCACTAGATTCTGCACTGGATTAGTGTCTGGTGAGGTTTCTAGGGTCCAGAAGTGTCCAATAATCCGACACTGAACCATTGGTGTAGGTTATATGAAGTTTCACCCCAATATTCCAGCTTTTTTTTCCAGATCTCCTGCATTCAGAGGCAGTTGAACAATGGCTTGTTTCATTATTTGGCCGAAACAAGAACTGTGGGGTGGTTTCTTGGTGGACATAAGTGAGCTATACGTGAGCCACACACTTCCCAAGCTCCTCGCTCTGTTCCCTTTTTCTGCAGGGTACAGATTGTGAAGGCTTTTTTTTTTCTTGCCGCATTTTTCCTTCCCCATAGGATTCTTCACTTCCTGTATTAAAGTTTGTTCTTGGCATTGTCTGAAAATAGTTCATCACGGCAAATAATAGTTATAGCCACCAGAGATGCATAAGTACATTTTGAAGTGAGCGAATCAATAATACGGTTTTGTATTTTGGTTTTGCTGTGTGAATTTATCGCCCTTCTCCATATCTCCATAGAGTGTCTATCAGTAGGATTGCTAAAATTGCCTCCATCCCTGTTCTGCACTTAAAATAAATGTAAGAAATGTATATATCTGTAGAAATGTCTACTGGTAAAGAACCAGAGTGATGCCACGAAGGAGACTTTTTTTTTTTTTTTCTTTTTCCACTGCAGTGCAGTAGTCCCTAGCTCAAAGTCTGCAGGAAGACCTCAGGCTTATCCCATAGCATTTTTCTGAATTTTATCTCCTGTTTTTCATTTGGAGAGGTGCAATGTGAAAGGGAAGAATCTCTGTGATATGTTTTAAAAGGCAATTCAGGTGATCTGTAAAGCTTTGGAAGTCCTGGAAGGACAGAGTCATGCATGACGTGGTAACATGTCCCAAAGCACACCCTAGCACAGGAAAGATACCTGATTTGTAGGATTTTTAAGAACTACTAGCCCTGGGCAGTTTTCAAGCTATATTTATGTATTATCAAATGGTAATGGTATTAATTAGTGCCCCTTATATCCTGGAAATATATAAGTATCTTTTTGTTTAGTAGCATAGGATCTTGTCGAGCACAATCTTGGTGTACACCACTATGGTGACATGCGAAAGAAGCTCATCCCTCCATTTGCAGCTTTACAAGGTGACAAGAGAAAATCCTTAAAAAGCCACAAGCAGAAAAATCATAAAAAGTGTTTCACACCTGCCCTCACTCCCCCTTCCCGTGCTTTGTTGGCACCCCAGCAGTGTATTGAATTTAACACGCATTTACCTGCAGTGAGATCTTTTCAGAGGATCAATGCCTAACAGCCCGACTGCAGTACAGTTCATTCTAAAACTACCATTTCTGGTAGCCTTTGAAGTGATTTTTCCCAAGGTACTTTAGCAAGAGAGGGAGAATTCAGGTGTTCTGGCTCTTCTGTAAGCAACCTGAAGGGCACACCCTTTGCAGATAACAGGGTTAATGTCAGTTCTCATTCCATGTGGGTATTTATTGCTGACAGCAGCATCATAATTCTGCCTGGTAAGGTAATGCTAATTCCAGACTGTAACCTTTGCAAAAATGATGGCAAAGAGAGAGGGATTTCAGGAAATATTTAAATAAGTGAAGTACCTGGCACAATGGAGACTGGCAGCACTGTCTAGAGCACTTCATTTTTTGTTTCCCCCCCCCCCCCCCCGCCAGATTTGCCTTTCATTTATTTCCCTGGTCCCTCTATTTATTTCAGTAGTGCCTGGCATAGGGACGGTGTGTTAGCATGCCTTAATATTGAACAATTTATGCTTGTTGTTAGTTATACATCATTTAGGGCTGTGATCATAAATTGTTCAATCACAAGGTTTAGTCAAAGCTAGCATTCTTTACTGATGTCTTTTCCCAAGGGTGTTGAAAATTTGATTGTTCAAAGTGCAAATATGGTTTAGCAATCCCTTCCAAGAACCATTTATCAGAAATCCTAAGGAGGTAATATATAAAAGTGGGATAGGAAACCTGCACATTAAATGGGATTTACCAGCCAAAGCCTTTGGAACTGCTTTCCTGTGAATGACTGGAATGGAGCAGAACAAAGTCAATTACTGACTGTAATTAAGGAGTGGATGCATTTAAACTGTAGAGAGCAGTAGCAGTCTTCTTGAAACTGTCTAGTTACTCTGAAGATTAGTCTGAGGAAAGAAAGAAAAGGACTTGAACTATATCTTACAGAAAGTATATTTTAAACGAATCCTCTTCCCTCCATTCTATGATCTGTTTTTACAGATTTGCTCATAAACCACTGATAATATATGATTATCAAAATAACACATTCAGACAAAGAAATTTTCAACATGTATTTTGCTTTGGTCTTGTTAGCAATAGAGTATCTCTTTTGCATATCATACAGTGCAAATGTTTATGCAGTGCTGAATACTTGTATTTTAATAAAGCCCGAATTTACTGAACGGAAGACTGAACTATGTTGTGTCCTTTTTAAGCCTTCGAAATACAGGGAATCTAATTATGTATGTTGCTCTTACTTTGAAAATGTTATTCCATTTTATAATTTTAGTAATGATTTGTTTATACTGGGAGAGAGGCATTAGATTGAATTGTTGCCTGAGTTTAGTCTAATTCATCCCTGCGTGTATGCATTAAAAAAATGCGATACACTATAACACGTTTTGGACCCAAAACCTCACTGTGTGAGCCAGGCACAGAACCAGGGGTCAGTTCTTCCAGCTCCTCACCTTAAGTTGAATTTTGGATTTTTTAATTTTGTTATTTTTTTTTTTTAATAAGGGGAACAATGAGTATGCGAATAGTGATTAACCCTATAGCTGTGGACTAATAAGGGAATTAAAATTTCCCCAGCAACTAACTCTCTTAGGCGGGTGGGAACAATGGGGTGGCTGGAGGTCCCCTCCTGACGGGCGCGGACGGGACGGGATGAACATCTGCAACCGGGCAGCCTCCGAGCCCGCGCCGGGGGACCATTCCCACATTCTCCGCAGCTCTCTCACAGGATGTCTCCGCTGGAGCTGCTCTGAACGGGATTTTCCTTAATGCTGATGACTTTGGAAACCTTCCTTACAGGCATTTCCTCAATAAAGGGAGGGTTATAGAACAATTAATAAAACATTAAACCGTTTTATTTTTTTTTCTCCTCCCGGTAGTATTTCAGTTTTAAGAAAGGAGTACCCAGGCTGGCAAGGATCTGTTCTTTCTTTCATGCTCTAGTAAAAAACTCTTGACGTGGGGCAAATGCAGTGAAACAGTAGCACTTCAGGTTGATGGATTTACTTAAATAACCTGTGCCAGGTTTTAACAGCTTTGGTCTGCTTTTCCTCACTCTTTGGTCAGAAAGAAATCTCTGTTCTCCACTGTGTTCAGCTGTCTCCTGAAAGATATCTGAAAAGATTTTTGTCCTGTGTAATACTATGTCCCAATGAGCACCTTAATGTGTAGACTAAACCTGCACCACTAAACCAAAAAGCAGAAACCCAAGTGTGAAATTTCCGTGTGCTGCAGCTGCTACCAAAGTACAAGCAACTCTTAGTGACAAAAAAAATTATAAAAAATAGATATAAATAAGAGAAAAGCTTTGGTTTGAGAGCTGGCAGGAACTGAGCTGGTTCGGAGCACGGTCCTACCCCTGAGAAAACGTGGTGGAGAGAGAATACTCCATTCACTCATCTGCAAACATGCAGAATTTCTGTGCCCTGAATCATGCTCCGTGGCCACATGAATCAGGGCTCCACTGAATAATCCCGGGGCAAAACGCTGCACATCTCTGTGCCTCAGTTTTACCATCTGGAGAATGGTCATTGTGACTTGCTGCGTGAAGCACCTGGAGATCTGCTCTGGTGAAAAGATATATATATATTAAAAAGAAAAAAAAAAAAAAGTGATATATCATTATGATCAAGGTGCCTTATGGAAGTTTAGACCTATGGAATATGTATGCATATTTCCACCAAATATTGTTAGGCAGTGAAACAGCATTATCAAGGGATTGAATATTCTTTTGATAAATATTCCCAGTGAGTGGGTCAAAAATGTAAATCGACTTCTATTGAGACAAACTGGGGATTTTTTTTCATGATAAATGGGCTCCTAATTACTCTGCTACAACCATCTTTGATGGTAATATTTTTTTTTATGTGGGGAAGAGTGACATTATTAATTTTACCAAAAGGCTTGGAAGTGGACTCTGGAATCGCAGGTATATAATAAATGTGTAAATTCAGGAATGGAGGTACCAGATGCAAAAATAATAATACCAAAGTAGTAACGGAAACTGAAAATAGCAGGAATTACTTCTCGCATTCATTTCTTTTCGGGTTGCTTTGATTTACATTTGAACTGTGTCTCGTAACGCTGAGTTTCCTGGCTTTTCTTAACTTTTGTCACATTCCTGTTATTTTTTTTGCACTATTTGTGTTTGGTGGTTGCACTGCTGAGACAATATCTCGTTTGTTGTGACATATTCAAACCAGTTTTCAGACAGAGGTTCAAAACTCCTCAGGAACTCAGCACTCCGGGAGATAATTCTTGGGACAAAGGGAGAGCATTTGGGTGCCTGGGAGAGAAAAGAGAAGAAACTCATCTGGCTGGTGTGTGCTTTACTTACCTGTGTGTGCCCATGTCCTCCCCAGATCACGACAGTGTCGGGAAATGAGTTCCTCTTCCAGTCGGATATCGACTTTCTCATTTTGGATTGGTTCCACGCTATCAAAAATGCAATTGACAGATTGGTATGTATTTGTTTTGGCTGTTACCTTTATTAATTAAGACGTAGCAATTGCAACTTCATTTGCTGAGGCATCTCTACAGGTTTTTAGGCAGTCAGCAGCTAGCTAGACATTCCTTTCTCTGAAGGGTATAAAAATATGTATGCAAATCTACTAAAAAATGTCAGATAAACAAGGTTGTTGAACAAAAATGTCATCTGATTCTTGCCTCGAAACGGAACGCTACATTTACTTCTCTGAAATAACAAGGACGTTGGTTTGCTGAGGGTTGTAAAAGCACACAAGCACTTAATAACTAATGAATTTTTGCATTTTCTGTTTATGCAGCCTACAGTATATAATCTTCAATAGAACTATTAATACATTTGAGCCTTTTATGAATTTTTGTATTACTTATTCAGAAGAATAACACTAGCAAATAATATTCCTTTGTAACTGATTGCTGTTATTCTCCCAGGAAGGCTGGGGGTTCTCTACTAGAAGTAAGCAGGGCTGCGTTTTATTAAAACAGTTTTTAATTACCAAACCAGATTCAGCTGTAGCTTTTTCTTTCTTTTTTTGCCACTCTCAGTATAAATTCCAAATGTCTTCCTCCTATCCCTGCCTGATCCAAGAACATATTTTTTTTCAGAGGGCACTGGCTTTCCTTACTCACTGCAGGATCTAGAGAGAGAAAAATATCCCCATTTCTTGCATTTTTCAGAGGTTTTGCTGCAATGAAATTGGCAGAGAGGGCAGAAGGAGTCTCTTTGAAAGGGTTAATCTGAACACGGCTACTGTTTCCTTAAAGAGCTACAAACATTATATTACCCTGAGGCTATAATCAGCCAAGGAAAGTTTGATCTGATGATGTATGTCTTCATATTGTGCATTTCATTGGGTGTGTGAAGATACTCATATTCGACTGAAGATTTTGGGGTGGGGTTTTCCATGGAGACTCAGAACATTTTTATTTTTGGTTGTTGTTTTTTTTTTTTTCCCCATGTTACACAGCTAAACATCGAATAGACTTGATAATTTATTTATTTATTAGCACAACTAATATCGTGGCATCAGCATCTCTGAGTGAACCACAGCAGCAGTGGGTCCAAGGTTATGGTACCCAAGGTCAGAGCTTGTCCTGGCAGCCCGGGTTGGCTTTGCTGGGTGCCCAGGACAAGACGACACCATGAAGCACTTCATGTGTGTCATTTATTTCATACATGACCCTTACACATGAGTCACTTATTTCAGTTTTAAAACTTCGAGTGAGTGTGAAAAGCCTTGCAGCTTTCCAGGCTTGTCGGGACAGCTACATCTCACCTGACCAGCCCAAGAGAAGAGGTGTGCCATTAGCCAAAATATCATCTCCTTTTTTTGTTTTCTTTTTTTCTTCTTTTTTTTTTCTGTTAATGGCTCCTAGTTGTTACTTTGTGTGCTTAGTGAATTAGAGCAAGAGAGAAGTCCCTCCCTCTTCCCAAGCTTAGAGCAGCAGAATTCAACCCGAAACTCATAAGGATATTAGAAACAATTGTGTTTGCAAGAATATTTACTGTAACTATCTAAGCCAGAGAGGCGATTTAAACAACCTTCCTCTCTGCAAGCATTTGCAAGTAGCCTGCAATGCGGAAATAATTTTGGTCTCTAAAGCCTAAACAAGTAGGCCTTTTGTTTTCCTCACTTAAATAGGAATTTATCTCAGAAATTAAGATCAGTCTGTCAGGGCCATAAAAGCTCTGTTATATGACAAATTTTGCATTGCACTTCCCTTAAATTATATGCTCACTGCATCACTTGCTGCGTGTGTCTGTTAGCTTCTGATTCTGTACTGCCATTCCGTATTCTGTTGCTTCATGCTTACAAATAATAATTTTATTAAAAGCTTAAACATACGTACATATATATATATATATATATATATTCTTTTCCCAGCCAAAAGAAAGGAGTTGTACATCGAGAAATTTGGAGTTCAAACTCAGAAGATCCTCCAGCATCGAATTACTGAATAGCTTAGACACTGAATCCAAAGAACCAAAGCCTGAACACAGAAAATCTTTAAGTAAGGCTTTTTTCTTTTCTGATTTTTTTTTTCTTTCCTTTTTAAATAACTATGCCATTACAGGGTGAGATAATTTTTATTACATACAGAATGTAAGGAAGATCACTGAGAATTTTAAAGCTGAGTGTGTTCTGTGCTGATATACATAACTTGCATTTAAGTAAAGACAGTTACTAGCTCCACACTTTTAAAGGGTGACATTCTCTCCTAAGCAAAATAAATTTGTTTAGGAGCAAGGACATTTATTCAAGCCATTTATTTTTAAAAATAAGCAACATGAGTCCTACGTTAATGGTCTGTTGCAGTTGCTTTGTTTCCATTTTAGTAAAATACCTCAAATTGCCAGAGTAATTTTGTCTGTTGTATATTTATACACTGAATCTCTGAAAGACTGGACATATCCTCTGCAGCCAGCAATCGATGATATGTCTATAATTTTATAGAAGGTAAATTCCAGGGACCAAGGTTGATTTTTGCCAGGAGAGAAAGTGATCTAAACCAAGCAGGGATGCACTGAGACTTTCCCTTTGCAGTTTGTGCCGAGATGCTCGTGATGCTGTGGGCAGCAGGAGCTGGTGATGGCCCCGAATCACTCGTTCAGCATTTCTTTAAATTTCACCCTCCCTCAGGAATCTTTGTTTTCCTTCTTTGTTTGGCGGGAGATTTGCACAGTGCTGTGACAGCTTGAGACCCGTGTCCTGATACGAGGCACCGACAGGTACCCAAGCGCTGTGCAGGAATGTGCCTGCACGCCTTTAACACAGCATCAAAGGCTGAGATGTTAAGAAAAGGGTTGCATGAAAAAAGATACAACATAGCTATTTTTAATGATAATTATCCCCACAATCATAAATATATGCACACGCGAGCGTGCGTGTACACGCACAAATAGATTCATTAAATAGTCTCTTTTTGCAGACCAAAGCTTTTTGTTGTTTTTGTTGTTTTTTCTGTTATCTGAGAGATCTGGGTTGGTTTTTGTTTTGTTTCAAGGTTTTTCTTTCTGTTGCAAAATACAAAGTAGCCTGAACGTAGCTCGTGAAAAATTGTCCCAATATCTTTGTGCTGCGTGTTACGTTGCATTTCTCAAAGGGAAAAAAAAAAAAAAAAAAAGAAATAAGCCTGAGAGCAGGGTAAGTTTTGAGAGCCTGATTCTGCTCTTATTATGGCTAATAGCAAAATGCCCATAAACTGTCTCAGCACTCGGGGAATTTTTATTTATTTATTTAGACTTCTCACATATCTTTAAATGATAATTTGTCAGACAAAACAGCAAAAGTGAATATGAGCAGTGACAGAGATTCAGTCTACATTTCTTTTCAAACCTTAGAGAATCCTGAATAACATCCGTTTTCTTAAAGGCTATTTAAACTACTAGGAAATGTGAAAATATCTGCTGCGAAATCTCACCGAATCGAAGCTTGCTTTTAAATACTGCAGACTGGGTTGCTTCTAAAATATGTATTCAGAACTTTTTTTTTTGGCCCCTTGAGATCAAGCAATTATGTGGAATTAGAAAAATCATATTATTCACTTACTTATTAGTAGTCTAAGCACAAACTGTATTGTCAGTTTTCTGCCTTTGGCTTTCTGTGCCCTTAATGTTCACACAAGTATCGTAGCCAGAATTATCGGCAGCTAGAGCCAAAATTGCTTTAAAAAGGCATGAGAACTGGTAATGACACATTGTTAGCAGTTAACAGGTGGTCGTTTCATTGTCCAGTTTGACTGCAGAGCACACAGAAGATATGTGCAATATCTGCAAGTGTGTTTGTAAAGTTCGTACAAAGTTTAGCAATTTTATAATTTTACAGCGCTCTTACGTTATTGAAAACTGCCAATGCCAGATCCAAACAAAGGGGATTTTTTAAAAGATGGCTTAAAACTCTTTCAGCTTTACACATGAGACGGGCAACTGATGTGTCAGCAGCCCCCCCCCCCCCCCCCCTAATCTTTAATGAAGTATTCAGACATTTAAGACTCGTTTCTATTTACCTTCTCCACATTTTAAGGGCTGCAAAAAACATCCAGTTTTAGCTTTGGTACTGCTGTGTCATTGGTGGTTTTTAGCAGCACAAGTATATAAAGGACAGGTGTATTCTAAGCAATCAACTTCAGTAATTCACTCTCTAATTTAAAACTGGGGAGGCTGCCCCTAGAGACTTAGTAGCAGGAATTTAGGTTTTATGTTTAATCCTAATTGCTTTTGCTTACACCACAAGAACAAATGGTAATTCTCAGTTATGCTTTTTGAGCTGTAGACATTGCTTTCATTGAAAATTGGGCTCGAACTGCCAGGCTCAATTTCCAAAGTTCACAGAAGTGTCCGCCTACTTGGTCACATAACTTTTCAGTGGCTTCTCATCCAGCTTGGACTCAACTCATGTTCTAATTGAAGCTTTCTTGAGCTGAGAAGAAACCAAGGATGGCCTTGGGGAACATCACCAAAATATGTAAAACTGTGATCCTGCTCTTGAATACATGGAGGAGAGTACTCTTTATTTTATGTTGCCAACCATTTCACTGATTCAATTTTTGTCACTAATGCTGGGTCAGAAGCAACATGTTTTCCACCCAAGAAACCTCCTCCATTAGAAGACGTATGTATGTGGTGCAAGGAAACTGCCTTGCAGCACCACTTCTTTTTATGCAAATAAATGTAGCTCTAAACCGATAATTTTTAAAATTAGTGGCAGACTTCATAATTTCCAAGTAATTTAGTTATCATTCAGAGTGTAGGTTTTCAGGTTTTTTTTTTTCTCTTAGGGTTGCCAAAAAACACTCCTAATTAGTACCAATTATAATTGGGTGTGCTGGTAGGTGGTCTGCCACGTTAATTTTATACCACATGAAACGAGGCACCTGGCGTAGACTGAAAGTAGAGATGCTGTCGCGATGCACGGGAGGTAGGGAAAGGATCTGCGAGCTGCAACATTCCCAGAAATCGTTCAGCTCTCCAAAAACCAAGAGACCTTACTGATGAGGAGAAGTCAGGACAGTCGCATTATGGTCAATAAAACTGAGTCCATGCTCTCTGCCTAAGCTCAGCCTGGGTTTTGCTGCCCACGGTTGCTTTGTCGTTCACATTTTGGCCGTCAGCTGGGAATACTGTCACTCAGGAGTGACCTCCTATGGAAGAGCCCAGGCTGGAGTCACTATTGATTGTTGGAGGGGATCAATTCCCCTTCTACTCCCCCTTTTCCAGATGGAAACAAACGACTTCGCAGTAGGAAGAGTGCCCTTTGGCTACCGTATCAATCTGAGGGCTGCTCTTGTCAAAATGCACAATCACAAGCTTGATAATGCAATCCATTCCCCAAGCACAATATTTCCAACCTGTTCTCCATCATTTCCTTATGGCGTCACATTTACTCAGTTCATCACTTTCTTATTAATATTTTAGGTTTCCTTGAAAGTGATGGAATTCTATTTTTATTACAAAAGCAACAAGAATAAATACTAATTGTTGTCAGTTATTTCCTTATGTAGTGGGAACAGTAATTTGTTCCTCAGCTTTAGGTTGCCAAAGCAAAATAATTAAATATTTTAGACATTTAAAAAATCTGTGATATTAGATAAATGCAATTTGATCTCCTTGTTTGCCACATAAAAGCTGGAACTGCCTGAATTGATAAGATTGAATTGCATTATTTTTATTGTTTCTACTCACATATTTTTCTTATCTTCAAGAACACTTTACTTAAAACCCGGTGGTTAGTCACGCAGCCCTGCCACAGATCCTGAAAAACTCCTCCATGTTTGAATTGTAGCTTGAGATGCCACAACTAGAGCATCAAGATTTAAAAAAAAATAAAATAAAGAAAATTATAATATATATATAGATGAAAAGTCTTGATGAGCTATGCAATGTTATTGCTATTCATGACCACTTTAGTGTCTCAATCAGAGTAGTCAAGGATCCAAGGCGTCATTGTGCCAGACACAATGTGACACCAAAGTAAGATAATTCCAGCTCTCAGCCTGAATAACGACAAGTTGCAACAGGTGGAAAAAGTGGACAAAAACAGGGGGTGGAAGGAAAAGTTGACAGCAAAGCCAACATGTCATGCATATTAAACAGCAGGCTTGGGATTCTTTTCCACTCTTCATTAGGATCGGGGTCTTAGCCCCAGCACCCTGGCCACTGGCCAACTCAAATAATATTTTCCTTACCTAAATTCCAATTGTGCTTTCGACACGGTGATGGGTTGTTTCAGTCCCAAAGGGGGATGCATCGCTCCGGGATGCCACGGCCCTCGCACGTTTCCCCGGGGAATGGCCACAAGTTAGTGTCTGGGAATATGCCTCCTAGCATCTTCTTAATCAAAATAAAAATAGTAACCTCTGGATCATATTTGTGATTTGCTGCAAAGTCACCTTGGGCTCTGAGATCTGCTTTGGTTTCTGAAAAGACAGCATTTAAGGCAGGCACCCCATCCTGAGTATTTATTCGAGGACCGTGTGTGTGCTTTAAAATTGCTCAAAGCTTCTTTGTCCATTTCACTCACTTTTCCTTACCTCGGAAGGCTGAATTTTGAAACCTGAAGCCTGGTATGTAAATATTCCTTAGCAATTACTAAAAACACCCAGAAGCATCTCTGAATGCAGTTTGTTAGATAATTGAGACTGTACGTTTTGGGGGCATGAGATGGAGGGAAGTACAGTGGTAGAAACCCATCTTGGTCTGGTCTCTCTGTGATGGAAGAAAGAATTCAGTGGAGCTTTAACCCTTTCTGGCTCCATGTGGTGCTTGCTCCTTCCCTGGCTAAAGCTTCTTCTGAGGACTTGAGGGTTTAGGACATGACTGGATATTTCTGTGGTGAATGCTGCCTTGCTGAGGCTATTGTTTCTCTGCACAGGGAAGGGATGGTTACCAGGGCACAAAGACACGTCTTTGCACGGCTTCGGCTGTGTAATAGCAGGAGGAAAAGAAAGCCAGAAACTTATTTTGTTCAAAGCATGGTTCAGAGATCCTAGAAAAAGGCCACCTAAAGGCAGGCAGGGCCAAGAGAGGAGTCTGTGGGATCTTTTTCTATCCATTTCTCACACGTGAAGAAGCTGGCAGGTTGGGAGACCACGTCCTGGGATGTGGTGTGAGGTTTTACTGGCTCACCCAAACGTGTCAAGAACCGGATTCTGCTGGTCCTTCACCCACGTAGGGTTACTTCTGCGATAACAAGGCTAATTAAAGCAGCAAAAGTGGAAAATCACTCCATTTCTTTGTTAGCCCTGATGAGGCCTGAATTATTTCCCCTTCCCAGCCCATTTATTTCAGCTAGATGTGAAGCTCAAAGCCAAATGGGTGCTATTTAGGGAGTAGTGTTACGTTACAACGTTAGCATTATGTATCGATCAGTTTTACTACTTTTAATAAAACCAAGAAGTATAAAGCAGTAATGTATATTAGCGTAGCATCAGCAATGACAACAATTAAAACAGGCAGCAAAATGAAAACTACATGCAAATATTCAATTTCCTACTGCACTCTTAATTTTGTCACTCTGCAGTTTGTATGTTTGTGGCATTTATTGCATCAACAGGAATGCAGTCAGCTTCTGACACTGAAAAAAAAGCCCACAAAACCCAAAATGCAACATACTCTTTATGGAGGGTGACAACATTCATTTGACCTATAGGAACTAAACATATTTTTTGATATATCTTTACTCTCATGTTGCTCTGCAACATTTACTATAGGTATGGTCTTCTCTTAAAGCTTAGGAAAACACTGATTCAGCAACAAAGAAGTAGTAATATTGGCATTTTGGAAACAAAATATGCCAAATCCAGAAACAAGTTGTGTCGCTTCGGCTGATAATAGGAGATTATGTTGCACTCAAAATCACAACTGGATGTGACTAGTTCTCAAAAGAAAAAAAAAAAAAAAGGATTTTTCCTGAATTTGAATATCCTGTTTCCATCAATTATAATATAATGTTTCCTTAATTCTTTGTTTTATTTCTATTTCACTTTCCAAAATCCTTCCAGAGTTTACTATTTGGGTTGAAAAAGCATATTTTTAAATTGGGCATAACCAACTTCCATATAAACATTTGGCAGGGAAATCAGTGCATGTTCACTTAATTCATTTTTATTGAACCAAGTCCAGATTTTTACTCACGAAAAAGTTAGATATTAATCATATCTGAGCAGGATCATTAAATTTTCCTTTACCTACTAGAACAGCAGGGTCATTATAGAACCATGAGAAGTTAGCTCACTTATTAATCTTTACAATTACATAAAAGTGATCATTTTTATAGTACTTAAGAGTAGCTCTTACCCATTATGTGAAGAGTATGTGGGAATATTACAATATAATATAATGTATTATTATAGATGTGACCTGTGACTCATTGGTCTGTTCGCTGACACACAACCCTCTGCAAAAGTTATCTGTTTGAGCTTGGATAATCTTTAATTGTTTCATTTTCCTTGTGCTCATTTACGGGGCATACTAGTAAATAGAGAGCTAGTCACTGAGTTATTAATTACCTCATTATTACTTAATTATCACTATTGCATACTTCATTTTTATGGAGAATTGTATCATAAAAGAAGGTATTTTATGCTGCCCACCACAGTTAAGTATGAATGACAGTGATAGCTAATGTAAGATTGAGTCAGTTAAAGAAAATCAATCAGAAATCCTCACTATAGATTACTATCCAGTTTCTTCTCCCTTTTCTAGCAAATGCTTCTCATCTTTGACTTTGAAGCCCAACAGTTTAAACCGGGTTCTTGTTTCAGTGGACTAATCCCCTTTCATAAATCATGTTCAAGTGCTGAAATAATTTGCACATCGTTTAAAGAGTATTTGCTTTGAAACATTCACCTCAAGCCCTTTTGTATATCCTTTCTCTCTAAAGATTTGTAGTATTTGTTTTGTTCTCTGAGGTATAAAAGACCTGGGTAAACTTTATTCCTGTTGTTTCAAGATTAGTGAAATAAAATGCATGTTTATTCAACTGGGACTGAAAGGAGCTTTAGTAAAGACGATCATACATATGACCCATGGGAAAGTTATAATACAAAATGTCTGCCTTAAAATCTCTTTAGGTTTGTTCAAAACACCATCGAAGGACTTAAGTTGAAAGAAAAAAAAAAAAAAAAGGGTTGCAAATCCATATTTCTTCTTTGTTTCAAAGAAGAGAGAGACACCATGTATTTTCTTAACAAAATAAACTACGTGTGCACTCAAGATAAATTTGATATGGAGGCAAGTAGGCACTGGACAGTCATGATTAAGTTTTTTCCTACTGAACTACACGTTCTGACACAGTATTTAAGAGACCTACATTTTGAAAAAATGTGTAGCAGTTCTTTCAAATACACGCGTGCTTCAGAAGAAGCAATCACAAAGAAATTATGAGCTTTTTAGGTATTATTGGAGTCAAGCAGTTGTGCCCCTTCCATGTAATAAAAGTGAGGTTGACTCCTCTGATGAGGAAAAGATATTTTCTCTGACTCTATCACCTTAAAACCCAGCTGTCCAACAAGTCTTATACTGGTTTGATGCAGTCTCTTAATTCCTTACTAAGTAGATATTTCTTTTTAATGTAAAACTAAAGCTCTATGTATATTGTGCAAAATGTCATATTTTTTGTACAGTTTAAAGGAACAGACGATGCAGACAGTTACATCTGCTTGACCCTCCATCACCTGCATCATCAGTGTAGCTCCACTTTTTTGCATCTCTGCTTTTTGCCTCCTCAGGGAGAGAATGTAGGCTGACAACTGACAACACCTAAATAGATGCCAGCATTTTCACTGCAACGGGAAATATTTTAGACCACTGCCTTGGGAGAGAGGTCAGAATTAGAGCAAGGAAGGAGGACTTGCTGAGCTTTGTTCTTTGGGAAGGCAGAGCCAGGCCAGCTTCCCGTCACTCCTGTGAGCCTAATTCTGAAGCCTTTCGTGGTAATTATTGAAATGATTACCCCAACTGCAAGTTTGTCGCCAGGAACAATGATTCTCACACTGCACTGTAGTCTGAGGTTTCACTGCTATTTTATAATGAATCCAGATGTAATCCTCCTGGTACTTTGGGAGGAAAGTGACAGAAATAAGGAGGTTTTTAGTCTGAATTAATTTCAGTTAAGGAGACCATAAATCAGCCTCTAGATAGGAATACCTGCTGCCCAGATTCACCTTTTCTTCCCCATGGTGAAATCATTTAAATGTTTACTCCTTCCAGGTTGGATGATGTATTTAATTTAAATTATGATCTTCAATCCCAAATGTTTAAAGACCAGCCGAGTAGATGAAAAAAAAATAGTATTGTCTCCCGGACAGGGCATATTAAGGCTTAAAAAAGGGGATGTTCTTCATAGGGTCTCCTGTTTGGTCCACCAGGTTCCTGGTGACATGTAAAATAAATAGATCGTGCCTCTGAAAGCCAGAGTGGAATACCACTGAAGGGTTAAATACTGTATTGTTTCTCAATTAAGTAAAAGGTTCCAACTAGCTGGCTTTAAATATTGATGCTGAAGAGAACACTATGACATATGAGTAGCTCCCCTCACCACCAAGGATATTTGGCTCCATTTAATTAATTCCATTGGCCATTGTCTTAACTGTACCCAGGATTCACCCAAGAGGAATTCACTTGCGTTACTGTTATTGAAAAGTGTAACATAGCATTATCTGCCTCAGACAGACTTTTTGTAGCATTGAATCAATTCCCCAGTTCTTGAAAACAACTACCTCATTTGATTCCTTTCATAATTAATGAAATGCAGTAGTAAAGCTTTTACCCCTCAGCTCAGACTGGAAGAATGTTCCAAAACTTGAGTTTTTCAAGCTGAAAGCACTCTAATTTTCAGCCTAAATGGACTTGTGGTGTGAATGTGTTCTCGTGTCAGTGTTTAGCTAGCTCCTTTATTTCAGCAGTTCTTTTTCTGCCTCAGGTGTGCCACCCCAAATAGAGATACAGATAGCTTTCTTATTCCTTCTCCTGCTTGCTTTGGTAGACTAAGCCAGCCAAGACTGGTAGTTGTCTTCCCTATGGTAGGCTGCTGCTCTTCTTCCTGATCATCTCAAAAAACCCTTTTCTGAATCTACCCCAGTTTCAGTCCCTATTTCTTGCAAGTGGTTATTCAAGGCAAGGTCTTTCCACAGCTGTGCAAAGTGCAATTCACTCTTCCATAATGAAATGACTCACCTGAGATGCTCTAGGGACAGTGTTTACCTGTTCAGGGCCACTTTTTTTAGAGATAAAAAGCAAATAACCAGAGCATGTAGATCTTGCTGTCCTTTAATCATTTGCAACTAAGTGCGTTTTCCATGAAAAGCAAAGAGTAAACCCGCCTTAAACCTTTTTATAGCATATAAAATGTCTTCCTACATGTGATAAGTTTTTGTAATTAATTTTAAGGTGTTCAATATATATGAAAAGTAACATTCATATAAAGCTGAGAAAATATTTTCAAGCAGCACATTTAAAATAAATGAAATTGAAATACTTTAGGATACTTTAGCGCTGATACGCTTAAAAGTAAAAGCCTCGGAGACTAAAACCTTATCACAAAATTACCAGGAAATTCATGAAGATAGTTTGTCCAGGACACAGAAATGGTTTAGAAATCATGCAAGTATTGAAGCCCTGCTAGACAAAGTAAGCCTCTGGATGTAGAGCTTTATATTTCATATATGGTACAATCACATAGTGGTAGTACATTTTATCATCACTTTTGCTGAAAGTCATACCCCAGCTCAAGGACCCAAGGGGAAGATGGCCTAAGGAGAAGATGGCCAGATACAGGCAGGTCAGAAAAGAAGAGCATCCAGATGCAGATTGGCTCATCTCTCATTTAGCAGGCTCTGAGGTTATAAAAATTATAAGTCAGAGCAAGTTAACCTTTAACTTGAGGGGGTACCTATAACAAAAGACTTCATTCAAGGTGCAGGAACATGTGTCTTGAGTCCACATGGCTCTGTGCTTGCTCTTTCTAGGACAGACTTACTCAGAGAAAGCTTTTCCGCAGCTCTTCTCTGGTCACCTTGTGGTGCCTGGTGATGTTAATATGTGTGTCCAATGTAAGCTGATGGTTATACGCATCCCACTGACCTGATGCTTTTAAAATATTGTGGTGATATGTAGACATGTAATATTATGCTTTAATGTAAAATGTCTTCTGATATAATATTTGAAAGACAAAGTAAAGTCCAGGAAAAGAAACTCAGTGTTGTCTTCTCCATACCTTTTGGGAAGAGTCTCTGGAGAGAGATGATCTCAAGATCACTCTTTGTCTTCTATCTGATCTCTAGATACATTCACTTAAATCAAAATATTTGTCTTATTGCTATGGTTCCCACAAAGAACTTTTGTTCTTGCAAAAAAAAAAAAAGTAAGCTCTGTATATATTTTGTGTGTGTGTGAAAATATATGTAGAGTATCTTTCTCGTCTATGTAAAATGAAAGATGTTTATTTTAGGGTGCTGTAATTCTCCTACCTTCATTTCTTCCTATGAAGGTATTTCAGTTGACAGGTTTGAATGAAAAACAAAAGTAAAAAATTAATGCAGAAATAATGAAAAGAGTGTAATACCTAAATTATTATACAATATTATTTGAAGATCATTCAATACGATGGATGAAGGGTAGTACTTATATTAAGTTAAAATTACAAACTATAGGATACTTCATTAATTGTTGTAACTTTGCTCTTAATGTAGATAAGTTATACATTAGTAATTTCTGAGTAGAAAGTTTAAGTCTTGCTTAAACATCTTTTGCTAGTTTTCAGATTTAAGGAATAGTTTGGTAGTTTGAATCTGGGGTTCAGTTATGAGAAAAGTAATTTTTTCTCTTTATTGCCCAAACAGCTTGATGGATGGAGAGGAAAGGAAAAGTGAGGGACAGGCTTAAGCAGAGAGGAGTCAAGATGGTAACATGGGGAAAGGGAAAGAACATGAAAGTATCCTGAAGCACCATTGGTTTGCTGCGTCACTTGTCCGAATTTTTCTTTCCCTTGGGGTACTGTAGCAGATATTGCCTGCTGAATGAGCAACAGTGTCAGGCAAGTTTCATCTCATCTGATACACTTTTTTTAAAAGCCATTGGTAATCGGTGAACATGAAGAAGGAGAGGATTCATTTGAGTTGTGCTTTCTGTTAATAATAATCCACAACAAATTTTTTTTTTTTTTTCTGAAAACACGTATTTCATGGGTTTTAGTTCAGAAAACTAAGCAGAATTCACCTTTTTCAAATGATTGTTTACTTGGAATTCTTCTGTAGCTGTCCCTGCTCAAGTTACAGGTCATTCATAACATTAAAGCTTTCTAATTTTGTGACAGAATATTCATAATATCTTTAAAATACTCAGCTAGATAATGGTCTCCAAGATCTGGACAGCAAGACTTCAAAAGGCAGAGTCCTCTGATCTCCAGTTTCTTTCTTCTATCTAAGCTTGGAAGGTTTCAACTATCAAGCATAGATTAAGTTTTATTGGTTGATAGTCTAATTGCATTTGTATTATCTTTCCCCTTAATATTATTTTCCTTTCTCTGTACTGGATTTCATCCAGATGTTACTACTTCCATGAAGCAGTGTTCTGAAACCGTTTTGCTTTTGCTTTGATGCTTAACTGCTTAACACGTGGGTGCTGCAATAAGGTGCTGGTTCGTGATAATAGTTTTCCTTCTGTAAGGAAAAGTTTTCACAATCTTCTGTGCTTTGCTTATATTTGATAGAGTTCTTCAGTTGAGGCTTTTCACGGACAAGATAAGGTTTGCTTAAACATCTGAACTTTTGAATGTTTATCTGAACTAAATTCGACCTCTAAATTTGTCCGTCATTAGTTATTTTGCTTTTCTTTTTAGAGACTAAATTATGCTATTAAATATGTTCTGAAGTAGGTTAAGCCCCTGTGCAGTTTGTCAGCTGGAACATTAATTTTAAAGCTGAAGCAGTCTTCTATTGTATCTTTTTGCCATTTTGTCTGAATTTTAACCATGGCTGGACAAACATCGAGTCAGTGCATCCATGCAAAGCGCACATGTAGCCGATTGAAGTGTCTCAAAGTTGTTGTGAAGACTGACCTGATTTTATTTGAGGAGAAGACCATGATATACAGTAATTGTTTGCCTACTCAGGCAGCTTGTTCCAGCTCAGCTGCTTTGGAGGCTGGATGAAGTACTAAATGTCTCTGCACGCTCTGCAGTGTCTATGGTGGTCTTCCCCTCTGAGCACCCACACAATAGCCAGGAGGAGGTGGGGTCTTGCACCAGCAGTGTAGAACATGCTCGTTTCTGGGGTCGCAGTTACTCACGCTTGCAGCTGACCACATTGGTGTGTCCCCTCCGGACTCACGTCTTAACAGCACTGACCCAAACCTTGCCCTCATGCTGCCTGTGTGACCGAAAGAAGGCACCATCAGGTTATAACATAATACATGGGTAAATATACCAGAAGCTTCACTCTCGGCTTAACCTTTGCCTCCTGTAATCACATTGTCTTGGCCCAAGAAAGAAGCTCGCCCATAGCTTATCTCACCAGACAACTTCTCCTACTACAACCTCAGCAAGATAGGCTCACACAAAAGTTGTAGCTTGCTTCACGCTCTGCTTCATGTGTTAATGTTTATTTTGCACAGGTCCTAAGGTACCTGTAGTGGAACTCTTTCCTGTGTCCTCTCAGTGCCACTCTGACACTGCCTTGTAAGCAAAGAGCTGTAACTGCTAAGAATGTTGAAAATAAATGGTGTTTTAACAAACAGAAATCACTTCTATAGAAATAGAAAATGAAGTCGATGACAGTAAAGGTCACTTTGTCTAAGGCTTATATTTCTGTGAATATAGATGTTAGAGAGTCTTAACAGAATGTTCACTGACGGGATTCTTAAATCCATCCACTTATTCTTTGTAAAAATGAGCTCATGGGTGATCCTTTGCTCAGTTGTACTTACTGTAATGATTTAATTGAGATAGAGATAATTTGATAAAGTAGAATCGACTTATACAAATGGATTTCAGGTCTTTAGCTAGGTAATTTTTGATTACTTTAAAGATAATTGGTATGCCTTTCTCCTTCATAAAATATCACATCTACATTCATTGGAAAGTACAAAACTTGCTTTATTGAATGAGAAATATACGCTGGAACTTGTGATTTGAAACCACAAGTATACAGACAAATGTCACTGCCATTTCTCATTGACAATAAAGAATGTTAGCATGTTGGTTTTCACAACTTATGCACTATGAATTAATTCTGTCTTTTATTGTATGAAAAGCATCAGAAGTTCATCTTGGGTCAAAAAACATAAGGTTATGAATATAATTGGAGGTTGAGTGCAATGGAAATATAATTAAATCTTAAAATAATTTACTTTTTAAATTTAAGAGGGCAAAATATAATAGATAAGTGTCTTAATAAAAAGAAAATTCTTTGTTATGATATTCTTTCTGGAAAGGTCCCATAGGATTGGATCTGAATAAAAGATTTGACAAGGTATCCAAGTGAGTGTTTAAATTTAAATATATGAATCATTTGTATCGCTCTTAACATGGGTGATATAAATACAGCAATGCCAAGTCTCCCTTGTTCTCTACAGATAATTAGTTTTTCCAAAGCATAAGGCAGAATTATATGTAGGTTTGGAAGTTAAAAGTACACACGTGGCCAGCAGTACCCAACTACTCAGAAGGTTTTTCTTTTGGTATAACAGTCTCTCTGGTGCTCCTGGTAGAAAAATAAACCATAAAATTTTCTCATCCTTTTCTCTAAGAAATTTATTATAAGTGATGATTATTAACATTATTTGGAAAAGGTTGTGAAGGTTGTTTTTTTAGCCTTACTTAGTCAGAAGGTAAAGTCTTGAAAGTTATTGACATATATTCCACACCAGAAGAAACCAAGTAGAATTCCATTTTCTAAAAAAACCCTCATTACTTGCAAATTACTTGTTCAACTCAATCTGGAAATAGTCTTCAGTTTCTTGTTCGCTCTTCTTCAACCTTTAACTGCATGTTTGTTTTCCTTTGGGAAGTCTCCCTAAATTATATTTTTATGTCATACGTGTCAACTTCAAGAGTCTTTAATTCAAATATTGCATTTTTTTCCTCAACCACTATCATGTTTCATATGAGTGGGATGAGACTGTATGACTGAAAACACTGAAACAGGGCAGCACTGAGTCACCCAGGTAGCAAAGGGCAAGGACCACTCTCCCAATTCCAATGTGTTAGACCATCCAAGTTATTGAGTCTTTTCCTTGGAATTTTAGCAGCCTCTTCTAAAGGGCAGAAGTGCACCAAACACAAAAACACCTTCACCATGCACCTGCCTTTTGCCTATATTAATCTGTAAATAGACCAACCTTTACCTGAAAATTCACAGAAATCTCGAGAAGCGTCCCCAGTGACCTGTGCCCTTATAGACCTGCCCTCTGCAGCTCAAGAGAGCAAAAGGACTGCAGCTATTTTTGCAAAGAGACTGTGTCGAGAGTCCTAATCCCTGATACAAGCTCCGAGAGACGATTTTTCCCATCTCCAAGTGTACTGTGCTCGATCTTACTAGGGCCTGAATAGTCTGACTTTGTGTACTGCCACAGATTCCATCCAAGCCCCACATGTTTTACATTAGATGAACATAAACTGGTCATACTGTATGAATAAAATGAACTCATTGATTTCTGGCATTGTGGTTTTTATATTCAAGTTAAGTGTCTATAATAGCATTTCTAATATTGTGACAATACCAAAAAAATTGTGGAAAGAAAGGCTTGGCATGTCTTGGGTGATCTAGTCCAGTTCCTCCTGTCAGAAGGTACCGTGTTCTGTGTTCCCCTTTCATAAATTTATTAAGCTTCATCTTAAATTCCTTTAGTTTTATTTGCCACCATGACTTCTTTGAAAGGGTGTTTTCGAACTTCGTATTATGGCCAGTTTATACTCATTTATTCTTGTGCCAACATTGTTCTTCAGTTTAAACAACTCTTCTCCCTCCCTGCTGTCCTCTTCTCCTCTCCTGCTCTTTTTCCCACCCCCACCAGCAAATTCATAGAGAACAATCACAGCCTTTCTCAGCCATTTTCTAGCTGGCCAAACATGCCAAGCTCTCAGTCTGCTTTTGAAAGTTCTGCAGCCCATTCTCCTGGTACATCCCACTCCTTCTGCCCGCACCTTCTCTGGCATGAATTCCTACCTCACACATGAGTGTCCAAGAGAGAAATATTTTGTATTAATCCTTCTCTCGTGATGCATGTGGTAGTATTAGGTCTAATGTGGTTTCTCAGGCTTCCATTCTCAAGGTCACTCAGCTTTTGTCCGATATCTCGTCTCAACTGATGATGTCTTGAGTCAGCAACAAGTATTTTTTGAATACTCCAACTTTTTGTGCTGAAGTCATTAATGAACACACAAAGATCAGTTCCAAGAATGCTTAAGGACTTGTAGTGGTAACTTTCCTTCAGTAGAGTAGTTCTCCTTTCAACAAAGCTCATTTTAATACCTTATTTAGGCACTTAACAGTTATTGTTTTAATTCTCTACATCTTCTCTAGTTTAACTATTAATTTCCAATTTGGCATCATATCAAACGCATGTCTGAAGTCCAGACAGATTTGGTCTATTACATTTTCCTTCCCTACAAGCCCCCCACAATAATTCTATTAAAGAAAGATATCAGGTTAGTTTGGCATGGTCTTCCTTTATAAATCCAATACATACTCAGAAATATTGCTTTACTCTTCCAAATATTTATGGTACAAATACCACTAAAAAAAGCTGTGTGAGGAGTGCCAGCTTGGCACAGGCTATTCACTTGTTTCCATTTATTATTAGTGGGGGACAAATATTTTAAAGAGTTTATATGTATAAGAGCTTGATGCAAAATATGAATTATGTAGTCATTTTATTGAATCTACTGCTAATGTACACAAATTTCGCAAAGTGTAATGACACTACTAAGCACTTAAGTTGTTAGGCTGTCATATTAGAAAAAAAAGTTATCTGTGCTATGTAATCTCTGTTTTCTCTCTCCTATTGTTTATTTCTGAACCTGCTTCATAAACTTTTGTAAATGTAAATATACATGCTGTGGCTAATATCTCTTTTAAGAGCATAAACCTGGATCATTTCAGGTCCTTTGGTGCCCATACAACCAAAATCTTCTGAGAATCTCCTGGCCAGTGATACCTATTCTGTCACCAGTTCTTAAGCCTCTGCTCTGTAGTTACAAAATCTGTAATTTTAAAGCTTGTCATAAACATCAGGATGAGGGGTAATGCCTGATTCCTGCATTTTCCCCATCAGTCAGTTGTGTAATCCCTTTGACCATGTATCTGTCTCTTCATTTTACTTTTTTACCAAAAGGATATAGTAGTTATAGTGTGGGGATAATGCGTGAGACCTGCCCAGGAATTTCACCAAGGAATAAAATAGGATGACTGACAAAAGTCTTTAACTCACTGAAATAGGTGAAGAAAATTATTTGCCTTTAGTGAGCTGACTTTACTGACTCCAGCTCAAAGCATCACAAAGAAAAGGATGGAGGCAGGGATTTGGTTTTGGCACTCTCCAAACTTTGGTACCGGTTGGCAAAAGTGATTTATACAGGTGGTAATGCAGGTTGCTTCTTCCTTAAAGGACTGTCAACAGTTTCAGACCTGCCGCAGGCCAAAAACTACCTGAAAATATGTTGAATTCTAATGAAAACTGATAAAACTTAAAGTCATGAGTCATTACATATTCTTAAATTAGTGTCTCTTGGAATGTAGTCATAACCATACGCCTCTGCCTGTTAAGATATATTTCTTCAGGAGGATGAGACACTCAGCAATTAAGCATTCCCACTACTTGAAATTAATTAATTAACTAATTAATTCCTTTAAATTAATATTTTCACACATATGTGATAGTTCTGCTGTTAGACTGGCACTTTCATTATCTAAAGTCATGGAGACCTACTTCTACCTCCCCTTTTGACATCTCCACTTTGATTCAGTTCTGCAAGATGTTCCTGAAAACTCTGGATATGAATCTGTAAAACACTTCAGAAAATGATTAGTTTAAGAGAACACAGTAAAGCCTGTGGATATGTTCATATGTACTTTAAGAAAGTTGCAGCTAGGATTTTGGTCGGTGTATTCCATATTCTGAATGGTCAAGTTTGTCACTTTTAGTATTCCTTGGGAAAAAAAGAGTTATTAAATCTGTTTATACATGTTAGTGTTATACTACAAGTCTTCTCCATTTCTAAGAAATTCCCAAAATTTTGAAGTCCTCAGGAATATTAAAAAAAAAAATCTCATGGTCCAGAATTCTTGTGGGCTTTTTTTCCTGCAGAAAAATGCTAACGGAAGAGAAGATATGAATGTAAAGCTATTTGTGTCTCTTTATCCCTTGTCCACCCCCACTGCTGCTCTTCATTCTATATGAGCCCTTTCCATCCAAATGAATTACATACAATAATTTTGGGTGTTATAATAAACAGATAGGCATCATAATAATACATTTCAGTTAGGAAGAAGTACTTGGAAGAAATTGGTTTTGCAATACACATGATGTGAGACAATCAATAGTGCTTTAGTCTGACAAGCGCTGTCAATATCCATTGTCACAGTTCAGAAAGTCATTAATGGATAGTTCTTCAAAAACCAATGCTTTCATCGTGTGAGAAGTGCTCAGATATACTGTACCTGGCAGGAATTAATCATAGGTAAACCCTTGGGATTATGTATAAACGTTTTGTAAATTAAGAGGGAAGTAGAAGTCATTGGAAGGAACGTGAGATCATGTTATATGGAGTTACAAGGTTTTGACAGTAAAACATGGAGCCGCTTAGAACATATTAAAACATTTTACTTTTTGAATCGTTCGGGTTCTGCCCAGAACATCACACACGGGACTAAATTCACAGAAAGTAATCACGTAAAAATTTTGATCCTTGCCCTGAAAAAACTAGAGACTTGCATGGTTCTTTTAGTTGTGGCCATGCCAAAACCCTGGAGAAAGGCTTTTGTAACTTCACCTTGCAAACATGTTAACCACTGCTTGATTCTGCTTGAATTATATGTGTACTCTCATTGCATTTTGTATACAATTTAGTGCATTAAATTATAGCAAGTAATTCTTTATCAGTACATCTTAAAACTTCCATTGACTCTGACTGTATTATTTCTGCAGAACTGTGTGATTTGGAGGTATGCCTTAATTCTTTCCTTCCACCTGCCTTCTTGTATAAAAACTCGCATACAGATTTTATTTCATGGTTTTACATGACATTCATGTTACATATATGTTATTAGGAATATTAAGGCTAGAGTTGTTGCATTGAATAAGTGTTCAGGGGATTTATATGGGCCCCCCCCCAAAAAGGTCATTTTTTTTCTTAGTGTAACTTTTTTTCCATGGAATTTAGCCTATAATTATCCTTCCTAATTCAGCTAATGTTATTACAATGCTATCCAACATTAAGAACCAAAGATGTGTTCTCTCTTTTATACCTAATGATGTGTTTATACTATTTTCTTTTTGCATTTGATCTGTGTTACACTTCCCCAATGTGACAAGCTGTTGTGATTTAATATATCTAAACTCTAGAGCAAATTGCGTGAGGAATAGATCTTGGCTTTTTTTTTTTTTTTTTTCATTTCCCACTTTTAGATTAGAGACCTCATAAAGTGACTAAAGTCATCAGAAATGTTTTTCTAGATCTGACTGTATTTCCAGCCAAACAGGAAAGTCAGTCAGTATTCAGGTTACTTTTTTGCCACTGGGTTGAATTGTCCTGGTACCCACTTGCACTAGCAGAAAAAATTTACCGTAATATTGGACTCTGTTGGGTTCCCCACTCCATGTAATGCAAAAGGTCTTGGCCCAAAAAGAGCAAGTGTGTTTTCTTTTTTTTGACTCAGAAACTCAAAATATAAAAAATACTTAATTGAAGAGTCTGTGCAAAGGGAGGGGAATTAATCTTCTGTGTTGGTTTTGAAGCATTTATGTAGATACATCAACATGAGCAGCTTCAGAAATTTAGGATGTGAGTTTTCTCAGTACAATGAATCAAATAACAAACCTATGCAATTTATGCCAGGGAACATACAGTAGAACAAACAATAGAATTTGTTTCCTATTATTTTATACTTACGTTCCTAAGAGTCCTATTTTGCTTCTGTCTGGAAATGTCGTCCACTTTGCCACATTGTTTGATGTTTGCCAGCTCTCTTTCATGAAGGATTTTTCTGACCAAATCTAGAACTGGAAATTTAAAAGGAAGGTACTCAAAAAAGGTTTTATTGTGGGTTTTGAGCTTTATAACTTTTTTTTTTTTCTTTTAGAAGTAACACTTGGTCCTCTTTGTATTTCCAAATATAATAGCAGGGTTATTTTAATGTGGGGATATCGCGAGAAGGAGGGTTTGGCAAGAGAAGGAATATTTCTAAATGAGATCCCAACAAGAATATTTCTGGCTAAGCTTGGTTTTGGAACATGCTATCTAAACCCTTGAATTTCTGGGAGGCTTGGAGTTTCCCTCTGGTGACTCACTCATGTTTAATAGCATAAAATAAGAAATTAGTCAACGTTAGCTTTGCTGCTGTGTTATACAACTTAGTATAGAACACAAAAAATTGCCCATGACAACAATTTTTCCTACCTCTAGATGTAGTTTTAACATCATAGTTGCTGTTCCAGCTATAAAAATTGCAGCTGTGTTAGAGCCTCTTTCTATATAGAAGAATCTTTACCCTGCTGTGAAGTCACAGATCCCCTATCCCACTATCCACAGTGATCACATTCACTTAAATTAGAATAATCAGAACTAAGCGTGTAGCTCAAGTGGGTATAAAACACTTCAGAGCCCCAAAGAATAGGAAATGTGGCATCTCAAGTGACTTAAAAGTTGTTGTTACTCCTGTGTCACTTGCACTGGGGAAGCTTCGGTGTAAGTTAAGAGAAAGCAACCCTAAGCATGAATCGCTGTGGGCAAAATGACCCTAAGCAAGAAGAGAGTCCCCAAACTAAGCGCAATTCACTGTTTCAAAGTACCATTAAGATGCAGAATTAGAAACATCCATTTGTTGTTCTTTTTATAGCACAGCCAAGTGACTTGGAATTTTAGCTCTTCCTTGCCAAGGATTGCTCAATTTTGAACAAAAAGTCCTCCACTATAATGTTAAAAAAGCACCAACCATCAATTGAATGCTAATCTTTATATTCTATGATATATTGCTCCAAGAACGCTGCCATTAAAAATGTGAATTCTATTTTTCATAAGTGATGGATTATTGTACCAAGCTGTGTATTTTCCAGTAAAGTGTCCTTTTATTTGTCCTGTGTGATTACTAGTTTGTGGAAGTATGTGTGGGGTCATTTTAGTGCTGTGGGAAAACGGAGCACTCTTCTGTTAAAATCAGTAGTGAAATCAGAAGCAAACTATGCTCTGATCATCGTAGGCATGTGTTTAAATACTGCTTTCCTTAATTGGCTATGTTCTATTTACTTAAAATGAACAATTTGGCAAGTTTTTCTCCCTTGACAACAGCAAAGCGTAAACCATTTTATAAGTTTGGCTGTTAAAATCAGATTTGTAATGTAAACCACAATATTCCAGGGTTGTCACTGTTGCTTAACCAGTTATTTTAGCTTGCCATTATTTTAGAACTGTACACCTTTAAAGATTCTGATTTTGTTCAGAACTTATGCAAAACTACTTGCTACAAAATATTCTGATAATATTGATCATAATTTTATTTTTACTCTATTTATTTCCTTGGATCCTTTCTATGATGGTCACTGCATCACTGGGAAGACTCAGTCTGGATGGAGAGTTTAGGGAGTGTCTTTGTAACCACAGCTAAATTATCCAGGGTAGTACTGAGGAATTCTGCTGAGGGACAATGGACTGATTACTGCAAGTTAAACTTTTGTGGAATATTGAGTTTTGGTGGATTGATTGATTTTCAAGATGGAAAATTAATTTTTTCCTCAGAAAGCAGAAACCCTCCCTCTCTCAGGTGGAGGGCCTTGCTAGATGATTTGTTAGAAAACTTTGAGAATCTACTTGTTTGAGGAAACCTCTGGAGAAGGTCTTTCCATGACATCACTGATGTTTCTGCAGCGTGCTGAGTTTCTCCTTCCTACTAATGCTGCCTATTTTGATAGCTATGATGGTGCCCTGTAAGCACCTCAGCAGAGAAAAAGTTAAATTTATACCTTTGAAACTTCCTCCAGGGGATTTTCTGCAGCTGGGTTCTGTGTCTTTTTGACACAGAGCAGGAATAAATTGAGCTCAAAATGCTTCTCAGTTTGGTAAATGCCTAAATATAATAAAATATAATCATTAGGACGGGAATACTTTTCCTTCCATAAATTAATGCATCTTGCACACATTTCATGGCATATAGCCATGTGTTCTGTAACTACATTAAATATATATATAACGCTTAATCCATCTTGGCAGGAGAATTCAGTCCTTCACTAGTGGTGCAACCATCCATCCTTTCTCATAGCAAGTAGTGTATAGCTAATAGTGCACAGCATGATTTGAGTCCGGAGTTTTCGTTGAAAAATTGCCCGTGTGAAACTTGTGGGATCCATGAACGTTTCATGAGCAAACTGCGTCGCCATCCAAATACTTACAGGCAATAAATAATCCAACTCTGTGAATAACCAGCAGAGTGAACTCATCATGTTTATTCACAAAATTATTAATCAGATGTTTCGTACTATCCAACCAACTACATTGCTGACCCACCGCATGATTTTACTAGGGTGGCTATGGCTATTATTTTTTGAGGATATTTGACAAAACCACTATTGGTTTAAAAATAGCATTTCACTGAAGCTTTTCCATTTGATTTCCTTTAGTTTTCAGGCTGCACTACAGTGCCTCTGACACAAACGACAGAAGCCGAGTTAAAAGCAGATTAAAGAAGTTCATCTCCCGACGACCGTCCTTGAAAACATTGCAAGAAAAAGGACTTATTAAAGGTGTGTTTGGTCTTATGTACTTTTTTGGTTTAAAAAGTAAAAATTCACAAACAAATTTCTAGTTGTCGGTTAAATGAGTAAGTGCATTGGAGTAACAATACTTAGATACGATTTGTTGTCTCGTAAAGTTTACTCTGCTGAAATGCAAAGAAAAAAAAATCAACTTACGGTTACATCTGTCTCTATGTTATCTGACTACTGCTTCAAATTTTCTGCTGTGGTGTGCATGTGGTAGAAGCCCCTCCATTTAACACAGGCACTCACCATGCACGTTGCAAATCAACATGCGGCACAGTTCCAATTCTTTTTAAGGAAAGAATGTTGATATAGTTTTATATTTTAGAATCCAAACCAGGAACTTCAGATGTTGTGCTGACTAATTTATTTTCTAGGGTAGGCTGGAATACTTTCTGCTGTCTTCTCTCATTATTTTTCTAACTCACCGACAAAATAGATTTTTAACAATCTAAGCTACGTGCCAGCGAATAATAAATGTTGTGAATCCGTGATTTTTTCCCACTCCAGTTTGTGAGTTAGTTGGTCAGCCACCACTTTCACAACTCCTTAAAAAGTTGTTTCTTTGATAAAACGTGTTTTTTAGTTTAGCCAAGAAGTAAGCGTTTTCCAAAGAAGCTGGTAGTTGAAGGCAGTAGCGTTCTGACCACTAATAATCACACAAAGCCATGTTTTCAAATATTGTCTGGAACAACACTTTAAAAATTTACACACTCCCAAATTATTATGTGTGAAACCCACAACCGCACATGCAAATTGACTAGGAAGAGGCATTTTGCCAGCAGCCCCTGTCAATCTCTGAATTGTGAGTTTTCCAGCGGTGTGTCAAAAATGGCAAGGGGTGTTGCTGGTGTGTATTCAACTTGTCTGTCCTGAGCCAAGGGACTGACCCCAGCCAGCAAAAGCTAAAGCAGCCGCAAGAGTTAAACACCAGCTGGGCCCGTGTCTGAAGGGAAGGACAAGATTTTATGAATTAAGTTATGTTTTAGACACAAGCAGAAACATTTAGTGCAATGTTGCTTACTCTAAGGAAGTCTTCATTACACAAAAACATTATGTGCCTCAGTGACGGGCTCCTGCTTCTTACTGCCACAGAAACTTTTTAAAAAATGTCATTTACACATACATAGGTGTGTGCAAGGTGCGCACACCCACACACCAATCTTTCGGAATCTGTCCTTACACATTAGTAGTATCTGATTTTAATATATTGGGAGGGTTTTGCCTCTTTGAAGTGGGTTGAGGGTGGGATTTGAATGCATCATGTTAGTTTTTTTTCAGTTATTATAGTAACAAAGGAGTAATTTATAGTATTTTAATTTCTTCATTTAAGGGTTGGAGTGTTTTTTAGTTTAATAAATTGTAGCTGATGACTCTCACGCGGTGTTACATAGGGATCAGATGTGATCCCTGCCAACAAATCCAGATTCATTAACGTAACTCAAATCCACCCTCTAATATACCTCTCTAGGAAAGAGAGATGCATTTGGGTTTGGCTACTGTGTCATTAAGCATTTGATCCATAAACAGAACTTGGTTCTACCTGGGATACTCTTCCAAGGATAAGAGAGATGCACGATTTGTGACACAGTAATTCTGCATCAGTACCCAGCACAATTTTATTACCAAACTAATGTTACCATGAAGAAAACATATTAGTTATCTACCATGAAGTTTCATTAGGATTAGGTTTTGGCCATGCAAATGAGGCAGGATTCGTTAGCACGGCTTAATTCCAATCTACGGTAAGTCTATGTGAAATGCTCATTTGATAAGGTTCCTTCATTGTCTTCACCAGAGTTTATCCCTTAATCTGTCAAAATGTTATGAAAATGCAGTTGCAGTGCTTATACAGAGACCACTTTTAAATGTTAATTTTTAGGCTCACATTAAAATATTTTTAAATCACAGAATGCAACCATCCAGATTAAAAATTTAAAGCTTGCCAAATTTTGTATTACAAGATGCATCTATTTATTTTTCTGAAGGTGCCTGGAATGGTTACAGAAACCTCTCAAAACTATTTATTTGCTCGTTTCTTAAGGGAAAAAATGTTAACCAATTTTTACAAGAAAAAAATTCCTCCAGCTCTGAGAACATGCATGCTAACTTTTATCCCATAGGGAAATACTTCTGTCAGAATTGTAAATCCCTTAAAATAGGGGCTCATAATAAAAGTGTGTCTAAAGCCTTGCAGGACATCTCGGTACCGAATTTCTGACAAAGAGCTGTTCTGTGTGCTAGTGAAGAACTGATATAAATATCTGCGAAGCGTGTGGTGTTAATTACTCCAATGCAGTGGCACTGTAGGTGCTGTGAAAACCTTCACTTTTCATCAAGTGCTATTCATATTTGCCAGGGGCACTATAAAGCTCTCAAATCTATATTGATTTTTTACATTGTATGTCACACTGGAACCGAAACTCCAATAAATTTAACACGTAAATTATAGTCATGAGTAAATACATTTTAAGGTGGTAAGTTCACTTAAACACAGTTCTGTGCTCTGTTAGTCACTGATGTGTACACACTTGGCCAGAAGACTTGACACATTTCTCTGCATTAACCAAATTTGGGAATACAGGCTTCAAAATTAAATACCAGTTTGATCTCCCGGGGTACTTTGTTCTGCCAACAGTGCTATCAGAAAAAAATCTAGAAATTATGTGACTGTCATTTAACTCTTACCAAAACTTCGTTTATGGAGGATGTAGCAAACATCCACAAAGTAAATAAAGTAGGTAGTTAACACATGAGAAGAAAAAGAAGTAGGAGGACAATAGACAAGGGAGTGTAGCAGGCTGCCATGTAAGTTTTAGCTGAATGTTGATCTGACAATGAAGAAGCGCTGATGCTCTATGTGACAAAAAGTTATTTTTGTCATTGTTGTCCCATTTGCTTTCTAGTCCTTTGCATAAAAGATTCCAGGATGGGAAGAGCACACTGGCTCTACTCATTGTGATGGGCTGGTGACTGGGGCTCTTGCTCCAGCAAGAGCTCTCATGAAGATCATCAGTCCTTCTTGTTCCATTTCACTCATTCTTACACAAAATATCTTTCATCTAGGAGCATTTTGAATCGTTTTTGAGGTGATGTATAGGACAGCATTTTTAGGTATGTGTCTATATGCACAGTTTTGCTCATAGATATCCAAACATGCAGGCAAATCTAGAAACAGTAAATAAGAGGCATGTTCCATGTCTGCCTTTTTAACAGTGTTATTTTGAGAATAACTGTGTTCAAATTTATATGCTAGGGCAGGGGTCCTCTGTTCCTCGTGACTGAAATATTCTCAGAATTTACAGAATCTGCACTAATATGCTAGAAAAATAATATATAAATCTTCTCTTTTAAAGCTACTTTATAGCCTATAATTGAACTTTGATCTTTATGTTTAAGCTTTGTCATGATTTAATATTACCCAGAATGAATTGCCAACCTTCAACTTGATATTGGCCTGCTAACTTCTTGATTTCCTACCCTTTCTAGTCCACAAAAAAAAAAAAAAAAAAAAAAAAAGCTTCTGTGAAACTGTGATTATAAAGCTGTGGTGGTTGTGTTGGTAATAGACTACCACAAAATAAACTTTCAGTAAATGGCAAAAAAGCATGAGTAACAACATAAATGACACTGTGGGAAATGAGGAAAATGCAGCTATGCTGCTCGTAAGTTTTTTGGGGGGGTGGATTTTTTTTCATCCCAAAAGCTAGACACTGAAGGAACTTCATTGAATTTGTTTCATAAGTTAAGGCAAAATCCAAAACAGCATAAAAGTTGGAACGGTTACAACTGTTTCAAGATGAAAATAAAAACCACTCAATTGCTAGTGAAAGGAACTAGCTGTGATTTGGCTTGATAGCCTATAGAACAGGGCTCAGCATATGTTGGTGGTTGTGCAGATAACAGCACAGAGATCACCAACCATTTCATTTCCAGACAAGGGAAAACGTCTTTATTGTCTCATATGTCTCAGTGGACCTTGGAGTAGTTCAATGTATTGAGTGCAATGCTCATAAGAAATCCAAAAGAGTAAATTAAGACCTACCTTAGGTGAGTTACGTATTTTTTCTAGGTTATGCAGGAATTTAACAAGTGATCTGGCGTCCGTGATAATTTTGGGGAAGTGAGGAATTGTCTCCCTTGATTTGCAGAGACAGCGAGTCCCAAGGTTCTTTCTTTGACCACTACACAGATATTGAGAAGTATGTTTCCCAAACCCTGTGGGTGGCCAAACACTGGACAAAGCGATTTTTTCCTTTGACACCATGGTCAGAAATAACTCAGATAATTAAAAAATATCTCCTTTTTCTGAAGGCCTGTTTTGAGGAGTACAGCAGATTCACTCTCTTCAAATCCAAATGAGCTCTTGTCCTCAGTAAAACACCATCATTTCTTAAAAGACACCATTGTCTGCAGTACTGTTTTCCTTTTTTTTCTGAGAATGTGAAACAAATCTGGTAGCTCATATGCTACTTAATAGTAACTGTTCAAAAACGTGATTTTTTATTTTTTTTTTGAAATTGATGACCACTGCAGATCAACGATATATAGTAAATCTCCGACTTAAAAGTACTGGCGAGATTCCCGGCTAGCATAAATCAGGGGAGCTCCACTGACAACTGCGCTGACTTCAGTCAGCTGAGGACCTGGCCCACTTATTGTAAAAGCATCGTGGCATTATTTGGAGCTCCAGTCTGGGATCAGCATCATTTTAATGTCTGACTTAATATGTCTGGCTCTACAGATTGAGGAGCTTGAAGTCACCTCTCAGTATATGTCTCTCTCCAGCCACATCCCTTCTCCCTCCAAAGACATCACTGTTGTGGTGTCTCCTGTTCTGTCCCTCTCTCTGCACATTCCTCTTTTATTTTGTCTTTTTGTTCTTTTTCCCACTTTTCCCTCCCAACATTCAAACACATTCAAAGAAAACAAACAATGTCAGATGTTGATACAAAGCTCTGGTCTTCCAGCAATTCAAATCCAGATGTAGCAGAGTTAACTCTGCTCCTGGAATACACTGAATTACATAGATATGATTCCTGTTTCTAAAAACTCAGGCATTAAACCGTTATACCTTCTCTTCTCGTTTCAGAATTTGAGCTTCTTCCAAAGAAATAGGAATATTAGCCATGCCCTTCCCTGATTTTTTAATAAAAAACACTGAAGAATGAGTTCCTTCCAAGTATGGCCACATCTCATCCATGTACACCAAAACAATGACATTCCCAGTGAGGATGTGGCTTCAGTGATTTTGTTTTAATTGTTGCTTTTCCAGAAGCATTGTCTCCCATAGACCAGATTTCTGCAGCTTAGAATTAGTGGCTTTGCTGCAGCCTGCGAGAGCTACTCAAAAAAAAAAAAAAAAAGTAGCTCTGTCAGGCTGAGGGAAAACTTGAAGCTCACCAGAACGAGCAATTCATTGCAGCTGTAATCATCATTTTATATCATACAACTTGTGGATGTCCATCCCCTCCTCTCCTGGTGTCTCATTTTATATCCATGTGCAAAGCTGTCACACGCCCCACCATCTTAAATGGAAAGTTTAATGCGCAGATAGCAGGGATGTGTAATGTAAACCATACCACCAAACATATTATGAATATATTGCTCTTCTTAAAAAATGCTTGTTGGTTTTTCATACTACGGTATTGACTAACTGTCTGTGTTTGATGTATGGTTTACCAGCCTGATGTAGACTTATGGTTAGAGCTTAACTTGTTAGTTCTGCTTTTGCAGCCAATTCAGAATAACTACAGATGCCCCGAGATATTAAAATTGACTGCTCAAATGGACTCAGTGTGGGAGTTTCATTGGTTTTAAATTGATAACAGCTGAAAGAGTGAATGATTAAAGCTGTATATGGGCATAGTATGCAGCTCCTTTGTACAAGCTCTTGTGAACAGAACCCTCTGTATGGGAATTGCCTTTGTTCTAATAAAAGATATTTCTGAACAATTGTTAGTTTAAATTTTTAAATGATGAAACAAGAGCATTTCAGGAGCCTATAGAGGAAATAATTCCTGAGAAACTGGAATAACTCTGAGAAGATAAAGTGGATTTCTATTCAGAGGGGAGCATTTAAAGTTAAGTAGCATTCCATAAGGTGGTAATTGTGTCTATTTCCCAGGCATTTGAGTTAAATAAGCTGGATAGGAAACATAAACTGTCATAACAGGAGGTTAGGAGTGTTGTGTACATCTTTCTCTTTTTTTTTTTCCAAGTCATTAAAAATGAAGTTTTGAAGGGCCTTATCGCAAATAAATCAAACAAAGGCATTTTTGCTTCTTTAATCCCTTTGGGAGCAGTTCTTAGTTTTTGAAAAACAAAAATGTCCTGGATAGTTTGCCCTTGAACTAGTTTTAAAATATATGTACAAACTTATAAAAGAATAAGAAGATAATATTTTAATCAGTTACACATAAACCTAGTTAGTAATCTGCCATTCCTATAATTCCGTGTTTTCAAAATAGTCCGAAACCAAATCTTAATGGAGTTTTCCTCAGCTCTCCCTGCGACCTGTAAGAGTGTAAATGTGACAACGTAACTACCGCCATTCCCACGTTTATGTACAGAAACACACCCATGAAATAAAAATCAATTGACTAGAAAAAGTCACAGAGTTTGTGGTTCGGGAGTACCCAGAACTCAGAGTAGCTGGATGACCCATGAGATCATATACTTAGAAATACTCACAAACTTCCAAAAGGTGACAAAAATGTAATATAAAACAGTTGTGTGTCATCATTTTACCATAGTCTTTTCTGAAGCCCAGGGAAAACTAAGGCTGATTTGCTATCCCTTCCATTCAAGACAAAAATCCTGAGCATTTGTTTTCCAAAGAAGAGGTGTCTTAAAGCTTAACTGGAGGATACAGAATGTGCCTATATCCGTGTACTGAAATGTACATAAAATGAGATTAAATTAAGTGAGAACTGAGACACAGTTACCAGCCTTTTCAAAATTTACTCCCAAGAATACCAAGTGTTCTCCATTCATACTGGGGATTGAAAGAGCAACTGCAAAATAATCCTGGAAGTTGGTTAGAATAGGGAAGCAAAGCTGCTGAACACCCATGAATTAGTTTTGTTTCTGTTCTTTATGTATTTCCATCTAAACAGAGTGCAGTTCTTTGCCTGTTTTACTTCTGAAATTGTTTACAAGTGTATTTGTCCACCAAATAAGATACATTTTTTACTTCTTTTTAATGTAATTTACAGTCGAGACCATTCCATATTATGCAAAGAATTTGACAGGTCTTTGCTAAAATTTTAAAAAACAATTAAGATGTCAAAAGAGGAAGTGCTAGTACATTTTAATCATAAATCTCTGTATATGTAATTACCACTGAAGGCAGCTATAAATGTTTTATGAAGAAAATGTAACCAGACTGTGCTTTGTCAGAAACATAACCCCAAAACATGTAACAGACTGTTCGCTAATGCTTAACGCCACACATGCACACAACCTTCTTCAGTGTAGTTCTGTGAACCCGGCCCTCCATCCCTTCTGCAGCCGAAACTCTGACTAACTTAAATTCAGTCTTTGATGTACTCTACCAGAATGCAGATCACATGCATTGGGAGGTGCTGAAATAAACTTCCGTGATATATATCAAGAAGTCCAAACCATCCCATGCACCCCACTTAGGTTCCGTGATTGTTCCCTGCTCTGAAGTATTAGGAAAGAAAAGGCAAAGAAGTTGCTCTTGAAATCTAAACTTAGTGAGAAATAGTAGTGATTAACCATAGGAAAGTGATACTCCTTCAGAAGAAGAAAAAAACCAATTATTTCTTTTTGCCTGTTAGTGAGAAAAAGATGCGTTGCTTGAAGGAAGAAGCACTCAAACTGGTTATTGTAGAATCACAGAATGTTTTGGGTTAAAAGAGACCTTTAAAGGTCATCTCATCCAACTCCTCTGCAGAGAGCAGGGACATCTTTAACCAGATCAGGTTGCTCAGTGCCCCATCCAACCTGACCTTGAATGTTTCCAGGGATGGGGCTTCTACCATTTCTCTGGGTGACTTGTTTTCAGTGGTTTCATAGTGAAACATGATGGGACTGACTATGGAGAAAATATCCAGTGCCGTGGGAGCCGTAGAGGACAGCAGGAGCTCCTGCAAGTGAGCGTTCCTGTTGGGTTTGCTGTACAGAGCCCAGGCTTGTCCTAAGACCCTTCAGTTACCTGTGCAAAAATGTTCAAAGCCTCTATGTCAATTTCCAAAATGTAGTACTCTGTTGAGCTGCTATGTGGAGATTGTCTCTGGATGAATGATGATAGTACACTCCTATTGTTTGAGCATTTAACTGGCTCCTATTGAGTTGTTTCTCTCATCTATTTGATTCATTTTGATTCTAGATGACAACGACCCCATTACTGATTGCTCTTTTCATAATTTCTCAAACACTCCTAGCGGGAATGGAGGAAGTTAATTAGTAATCTGAAGAGTTTAACCTGCTTATACAAATACATTTTAGGATCAACATTCAAAGTTCATCAAAACTTTAAAAACATGAAAACTAGAAGATAGCATTATGTATTTAAATGATTATTCATCAAAGAAACAACAAAAATCACAAGTTAAACTTGGTGTAAGATGCAGTCCTTATCAAGACATTTAGTACCTTCTATTTTTTAAGCAGATAATTTGATGATAAAAAAAAACACCTTGTAAAAATGAGATGAAACTGTTCAAAGATTTAATGAAGCAAAATAACAAAGCCCTTACACCCATACTGTGTTTTATGACAAGAGTGAAACTCCTTATGTGTGGAAGAGACCCAATGTATGGGCTACCCAATAAGATAAGTTTTAAGGTTGGACCACCAGTTAATATCATGTAGGATTTTGGATCGAACAAGGTATGGATCTGTGTCTCTAGAATGACCTTCACTTTTTTATGACGGGTCCTAGCAAACTCCAGAGATTTCCACGCTTTAGAAAAGTCAAGGTCAAGTTGTAAATGGCAATTGAAACTTGAACCCAGGGGCAAGTATCCAGGTGCTCTGAGCAGCAGATATTGAGAGATTTGCTTCAGTGAGAGAAGCTAATGACCACGAGGATGCAGAAAGGATTTGTTTCCAACTTTGTCTGTCCATCTTCGATAGCTGAGGTTTTAATTAATATACAAGCTCAGAAAAGGAAAAAATGCCACTACTAAGAGTAAGCCTTAACGTATTTTCCTCTTTTGTTCCAAATGTAGATCAAATTTTTGGCTCCCATTTGCACTTGGTTTGTGAACACGAGAAATCTACAGTTCCCCAGTTTGTAAGACTGTGTATAAAAGCTGTTGAAAAAAGAGGTGAGTACCTTAATATTTAAAACTATTTTTCTTCTCTATTAATAATGAAACCTTTAACCTTGTAACTGCTTGGATTGCCAGGGTAGGCAGGCAGATCAATTTATAATATAGTTATGAATTGAACTATATCACATTCTGTATCTTCATTTTCTGTATATGATAAGACACTAACAGAACCCATTCATGCTGATTATTCCTTATATTTTGTTTGACATGTCGTTGTTTTAGTCTTTCTCTGGGTAAGTAAATGCTAAGAATCAATAACATGTCAGTAACTTTCATCCTGAAGTCTCTGGTGAACATCATGCCAATACTTTTTCCAAGTCTTGAATTGTATTCAACCAAATTAAATATTTGTGTTTTGGTGGTTGTTTTTTTCCCCTAGTGTGACCATATTTTTTTTAATGCATGCAGGTGTCTAATTTTTACAGTTACTTTAGAAAGCTACAATATGGTAAGAATATTGGAATGAGTATTCATTCTCATTAAAAGTTTTGATTAACAGGAAGGATTTTCACAGTAGAAAAAAAGATGTACTTAACACCATTAGCCTGCGTTCCTTTCTGCAGAGTGTATCTTCTCTCATTGAAGGTCATTTTCTTTGGAAGGTGCATGCGGTAGATGCAGAATCTTAAAATGTATTGTATAAAAATGTGAGGCTTCATCACCATCTGTTACAAGTTTACAACTTGTTCCAGGGATCTGGGGAAACATATATCTTGCAAAAGATAGAAAATTTATTTTCAGAATAAGGCTGGGTGAACCCATTGTCACTGCCATATACTGGAGTCTCAGAACAAGAGAACCAATGAAAAATAAAAAGATACTTAGACCGTTAACCACAAAGGGAAAAGCTATTTTAATTCTGTTGTTGTTACCTGGCTTTATAGTGAAAGGTGCAATAAAACTACCCTGGAGTTTCAAACTCTGGGAAATTCATGCTTTAATTATACAGCAAAGAGAGCACTGGGATATTACTATTCCCAGAATGATTGGCAGGAAGTCAGAGACAAACAAACTGGAGATCCTTCGGTAGGGGGAGATAGCGGCATTGGTTTTTTGGAGGAAGGCTAGAGGCTGGAGAAAGGAAGAGACAAAGAAAGAGGAGAAATGTGTGAAGTGACTATTAATAGAGGAGGAATTGTGAGGAGAAATTCAGAACATGAAAAGGAAAGGCAGAGATTAGATTATAAAAATGCCACACCACGCAGAACATGCCTAAATGCCCATTCGGTTACGGTCTTAACACAGATTCTCCGAAAGATGCATTAGATATTTCGTAGATGTTTCGTGGTAACTGACAACTTTTCCCGGACATTTGAGGCCAGAGGTCTCTGCACTGCTGAACTATAATAGAAAGATCCTGGAAACCTAATCAGATGTTTATCGTCTGTGTGATTGTCAGGGAAATGTCCATGGAAGAAAATGAAACTATCACTGTTTCTTCAAAGGATTTCATCCTTCGGAATGTTACATTATTCTTCTTGTGCTTCCTTCAAAGTTTCTGTGACATAGAGGAGTCTACCCCTTTTAGCTAGTCTAACATGTAAATAAAAGCTTATCATATGCCATGAGGTAAAAATTTAATTTTATCGCTGTATTTATGAGTTTATATTTGATATACAGTTTTTCCTATTATCATTTTCTTGGATTAAGATGCTTGCATTTACTCACATTCTATTTACTCAAAGTGTTGTTTTTACTAAGTTCTGGCATAAACTATCTCAGGACAGCAGTAATTTATGTGAAGCTAAGTCCAATGTTTATGCAAGCTTCTGATGACATTTTATACCGGGGTTGGTATTAGGAAGCAGTATGTGGAGGTGCCAAGTCTCCCGGCATGGCTGAGACTCAACAGATCTGAAGCCCTCCTCTTAATGGCCAGATATGCCTCCAGCCAAGATACTCAACTGCAGAGTCATGGGAAATACTTATGTACCAATTATGGGAAAGGCACATTTAATGAAAACTGTATGTTTACTTTCATAGTCTTAGTAAGATGGCCTAGATACTCGGTACAGCTGGCATATTGGCTGTTGCAGAAAAGCGCTTTTTTTTTTCCCATTTAGAAAATATATCATCTACATACTGTAACTGTACCAAAAATGTTACTTGAGTGCTTCGTTTCAGATAAAAGATTATTGGGAAAAAAAAAAAAAAAACCATAGAAGACTAACCCTAAATGTTGCTCACAAAATTTTCAGACTTTGCTCAATGGTTGTGTTCTTATTTATCAGCTCATGGTTTTAATTACCATTTACCTATTGATTTTCTATTTGTTTTTCTGTTTTTTTAAAACATTATCACTGTTTAGCTCAAACCAGGACACCGTGCACAGAAAGTCTAGCAGTGATCTGAATAAACTATATTAATTAGTGCATTTTCCTGGTAGATGAGGTTACATACAATAGCCAGCTGTAGTAATATTCTCCCACAGATTAAAAATGTAGAGGGTGTCGTTAACTGTTGGCAAGATTTCCTGTTTAGTTACACTATTTTTAAACTAATATCTATATTGAAATCAAGGGATTTATGCTGAAATTATTTTGCTACAACTTAGATCAGATTTTGGTCGTCTATGCCCTAGGCTACTCTTTGCTTATTCACCATTTCAGGACAGAGGTGCTTTATAAGGTTTTGTCTAAAAAATTCTCACACCATAAAGCACATTTATCCATGTGACAAGGATTCACTTGTTCAAGAGCAAATTCCATTTTTTCAGCTTCTTTTGCTATTTGTAGTTAGTGAAATAAGACTGGGAATCAGAGGGTCTTTCTGCATTTCCTCAGCTATCTTGCAGAGCTGGGACTGGAGTTTAATAAAGAAAGCAAAAAAAATACGCCTGTTCTTGTAAACTTGCAAGACAATTATCACATTTAATTATTTTTTTTAAGCAAGTTCATTTTTTTCTTCATTCCTCCTCTGTTATTGATTCATTCTTAATTTTTGGTGAACTTCTCATCCCAAATATTTAGCTATGCAGACTTGTGTGTTGAACAATATCTAGGCAAAGAGTGTTGCACTCTTGATATCTAATGGAATACCCTAAATAGAAAAAAAACTCCCATATATATGACTTGAGATTAAGAGAATAATTCTGATCTATGCAATAATAAGAGGATACTCAAAGATTTCTAATATTTCTTAACTTTCTACTTTCTCAAGGACTTGAAGGGAAAGTTTTTCATGAAAGATCATATTCCTTGAGTTGTTTTTTTCTGTGTAGTCTTTTACTTTGCCATCAACACCTACCTTGGATGTACCTCTTGCTTTTCTGGGGCTCTCTGTTGACCTGACTTCTTCATTTTGTATTCCATGCTTTTTCTTGTCCCCAGAAACTGTGTGATAGGTAGCCCCAACCCTGAGCTGAGAGATGCAGCAAGGAAAGCCTGGGACAATCCTCCCAGTGTGCTATAACTCACATGCTGTGCGCTCCTGCCAAGGGTGGGGCCCATTGCAAGATTTTTGGTGTTTCTAGGCCAGAGATTATTTCCAGTCATTTCTTGAGTTGCCTATTTATTTTGTTATCCATGACCCTTTACAAGTTCTGGCTGGTTTTTTGCATATTTTATATTTTTAAAAAAAAAAATAAAATGTGAGAAGCATGAGCAGAACGCATTAAAAAAAATAAAAATATCAGGCTGCATCTTACCTAAGCAAAATGCCATCCAGTACTTCCCATAGTAAAATTTTATCGTGTGAACACAGCCTGATACTAAACTCCTTTCCAGGGGTGATCATTTGCCTGTGTGTCTAATGAGAAAGTAAATGAACACCCCGAGCAGTTAGTATCTTAAACCTATCGAGGGTATCCAGTGCAGTTTAGGTTTTGTAAAGAAATACAGTACTAATGCTCCAGGGAAATATAATTTAACTTTCATCTGTCTTTTGAAACATCCTTCATTTTCTCCCATCATTCCCAAATCCAAGTTAGCGCTCTCAAATCAGCCCAAATGACTTGAAAAACGACACTGTGGGCAGCAAGGCTGCTGATTACAGGTACCGTTTCCATCCTAAGCGGGACATTGCAGACATTGTTTTCTGTTGCTTTTCTTGGAGCACAGGATGCTCTGACAGGAATGATACACAAAATTACATATTTGATTCAATGCCTAAAAGCCACCCTGGGATCCATAACCTTGCTTAAAGATTTAAGAAAGACCTTTAGTCCACTTCTGAGAAGGTTCTTAGCTTAGAAAACTTTATCTTTCAACTTTACTTCTTAGCAGCTGTTATGTTTTTTTGCTGTCGTTTGTTTGACAGGATCCAGTTATAGGTTCCGATGTCTGTTTAAAGAAACAGGGAGGTTGTTGGCTTTAAAATTCCCTTACTGCTTGTGTGTTCAACATTTTCCCAGGCTTTTCTACATAGTTTGCCAAGTAAAGGGACTGACCTTTTGTAGCAAACACTTTTTCATTTCTAAATGCTCACTTTGATTTTTGTCCCATTTTATGCTCATTCCAAACTGTTTACAACCCACTAAAAATGACTGTGAATTATATGTTTGTGTAATGGATTCCTTTTGTGGTCGGAGTGGAATGTTTACTTTGAACAATTAGTTATCTTTGGGCAGATTATAGTGACCTGAAAAAAGAATGGCTAAAATTATTATAGTACCTTAACTATTTCCTTTTGTTATCTTCTCTGTTTGTCCAATGTATTATTTACGGGGTTTCCTTTCTCCGAGCCCCAGTGAACAAATCACGTTAAATAAGACAAAAAAAGTCCCTGAGTGTAGAGCTCTTGGGTTTGGGCAGCTGATCTGCTGGGGTAGGACCGGCTACGGCGGCGAAAATTCAGCAGAGACCCTTGGGCACTCAAACGTGCAATTTTAAGAAGCCAGAGTTTTGAAAGAAGTTCTAAGTGCTTGGTCTTTGAAAATCATTTTTCTTGAAGGTGCCCGAAGTTTGACCCCCCAAAGCACCTAAAATCAAGGTTTGGATTGGCTTTAATACCTGTAGCTGAGATTTGATTATGTGTAATATCATTGCAGACACACACACACGTACAAAGCTTCGTGTTGCAGAATATTCGGTGTTTAAGGAAAAAAAAAAAGTCTTTATGGGCAAAGATAAAGTACCTTATGAGATGTAGTAAAGAAATACAGTCATCTCGATGAAGAGAAATGAAGATAAAAATGGTATTTTAAACTACCTCACCTCCCAAATGCCATGCTGCCCTGTGACAGAAGGTTGTGTCCCTTTCATCAGCTTTATCTCTTAATCTAAAAGCTAAAGTGCAGCTAAAAGCACTTTAAAACCTATTTATATATGTATAAAAAAGTGATATTTCATTACCTTCTAAATCATATGCTGCTTAAAAGGTAGTCAGTATTCTGGTAGAAAGTTTACATAGAGGAGAGTTCACTTATCTCAAGGAGTTAAGCAAAGAGGAAATGAGTTTTAAAAATATAAAGTATTGTGAATATATTTAGATAGCTGGGAAAAACAAATGAGTTTTTAGAACAGTTTAGTGTTATCTCATTTTCTAATGGAAGAAAACACTGCAGAAGAGTTGAAAAAAAAGTTGCGAACACCTCCTAAAACTGATGACTCCCATGCTGGGATCACTGTCTTTGGCCTGGTGTAGTCAGTAGATTGTAGGAGCACAGTGAGGATGGCAGAAGACACGAGGCCTGTGTAGCTGAGATATCTATTAAAAACCAATACAGACAACCTCTAGCAGCTTATATCCCTGTCTGTATTGTAATACTCCATATTATTAGATTTGGGTACAGCGACTTGCTTCTCAAGGGTGTATTTAGCTTAAGCTTTCTTTTTTATTATTATTATTAAATGTCTTTAGTTGTCAAAAATCATTCATTCCCATTCCTGAGAACCTGAAGAAGGCAGCTGGAAAGTACAGGGTACTTTGGCCAGAGTGTGCTCACCATCATCATCTTTGAGCTTCCATTAAATGTACAGTGTTCCTGGGCTCCTTCCCAGCACGATCAGACCAAACCCATCAGCTGGTGGCGTAAAGGATTTGTTCTGGCAAGATTTCCTTGAGAAGAAGGGAAACCTCAGGAGACCAACCTATCCTGTGCAGTTTTGCATTTCTGTCTGAGTACGGGATTTTTCTCCTACATCACTTGGCCCCTGAACAACCACCGAAATATATTTTATTTGTGTTTTCTCCCCGTCACATCTTTTTAGCTTATTTCAGTCTTCAGAGCAAGAAATTGTTCATGAATAGCAGTTTGTTTCCTACAAGCTCATTCACTGATTTTTCAGTACTTATTTTCCTCTGGGAAGGTATTTTCCAAACTTCTTTTTTCCTTCTCCCAGGCTTACATATGCTTCCTTGCTTACTCTGATATAATTTTACATACTGTTTCCAGTGGCTTTAGAATTCAGTACCCTGAAAGTACAGAGATCATATTGCTCCACCAAATGATCTGAGCTCCCAGTTCTGCTAATTTTGCACTGTTCATTCTTTCCCACTTTGGGATAATCTATTATGCTTGGATCCAGGCACGCACTAAAAGTTAATACTTCCATGAAGAATGTGCAATTTGTACTGTTTAGCTTGTGATTGAGATTCCTGAAGTCTTTTATGATTCTGTCTTGTTCCAAGGAGGCTTCTGCTCCCAACTTTTATATGCACTGAATTTAAAAAAAAAAAAAAAAAAAAGAGGGAAACAAACTGATAGGGAAAAAAATTACACACACACGAAAACATCCAGCAGTTCAGCAGATAAAGCCTTTTTTTTCAGGGAATTCTAGTGGGCTGAAGAAAACTGTTTCTGAGGGCATTGAACTATGTTTACTCTAAAGTGGCCAACAAGTATAAACTTAGACGTACAGCTGAACGCAATATAAAACAACAAAGTTCTGAGCAAAACGCTTGCATTGTGATTTAAAGCGGTTTGGGCTTTTTTATTTTCTTTTATATTTTTATTCATCTTTTGAGTAGAAGCTAAGAGTGGTTGAATTTAGTGCAAACATATTGGCAAGATTTCCTCAACCCTCTCTGTTTTCGGGCTCAGGCAATCCCGCTATAGCCACCTTTCTTAGAGTAAGAGCCAGTTAATAGCGTTGTGCAAGGTCCAAGTCAGAATTGGCTCTGAAGAGTATTCACTCTGGGGCCTCTGTGTCTGCTAGAAAGCCACATTCTGAGTTAGAAAAAATATCAAGAAGTGTCAACAGGAAACATCACGGAAGGGCATACAAGACAAATTAGAGAAAAGGAGACAACAGCAGGGGGAAAAAAAAAAGAGGAAAAAAAAAAAGAAGAATAAAAGCCTTGCAATGACAATGCACAAAAGAGAATAAATATATATTTTAAAAAAATTGAAAGCAGAGACTCTAAGCTAGTTGGAAGAAAAAGCCATAGAAAAAGCACGCATTTGAACCAGTTGCTGTCTTTGTCATAGTTACCTGATACCTGTTTCATTGATTAATCTGTTCCAGAGAAATGTATCCATTTCTATGAAAAAAAAAGGGGGATTTGTATTTTAAGCCTTGCCAGTAACAACAAGCAGACACTCAGTGTGCACCAGAGTAACATTTACAATGCCTGGGCCAAATTCATGCCTTGTGTAATTTTATTGCTTTTACTGGAATTACACCAGAGATGAGTTTGGCCTTTTGCCTTTTTCTAGCATTGTATAATATATCTATTAGTGAACATGTAGAAGGAAACAGGGCATTTTGTCTTCAGAATTTTCCATAAAATCTTTTTCAATAGGCTTAATAAATAAAACAAACCACTTAACCTATGAAGTAAAAAAGAATCAAACAACATTTTCTCGATATTAAAATAATGTTAATACACTTTGTAAATCAAGCAGTTGACATTTGTACACGCCGAAACAAAAAGTCTAGAGAAATTTAAAGCCAGCTGACTGTCTCTGTTGCTTACCCTGTGCCAAAGAGAAAATTAAGGTCCTGACATACCCCCTGGTCAGAGTCAGAATCAGGGAAGCTCACGCATGAGGGTATCCACCTCCTAGCCATGAAAAAGATAAAAAGATAGACACAAAAATCCTCTCTTTTCCTCCTGAATAAACTGAGGATGTGAGGCACTATGCCCTAGTACAGCACACATGCCATCACAGACAAGGAGCTGGCAGTATTTCCACTGCAAACCCCATTTAGTCGGGCTTTACAGCTCAGCCATTAATAGAACACTTTGGGCTAACCCTTGACAAAACGAGTCGTGGCCTAGAGGAGATGTTCACATACACACACACAAATACACACACCAAAAAAGAAAAAAGTTAAGTTCCTGTAGGGGGAAAAAAAAAGAGGTAGTTCTAGTTTCAGACTCTTTCAACGTCCTTGTTGCTTAAAAATAAAGTTATGGTTTTTAAATAAAATTATGAAGACATGATTCCACAAAGTAGAAAAATTGTTTTTCCCATGGAAAAAAAAAAAAGTTACTACAACTACACTACATTTTTTTAGAAAAAGATTTTGCAGCAATAAAAGACAACACATTAAAAAAAAAAAGGTTTTGCTGTCTGTATGCAGCACTATGGGGTCAGTTTAAAAAACCCTGTCTCCTTTTTTTTCTGCCTGCAATTCAAGAGAGCAAATAACTGCAGTTGTATTTTATTACTTCAATTATTTGCTGTAGCAGCTTGTGTTACATCAATGTTTTAACCATACAATATAGCAGTCTAATGGGATTGATACCTAAGTGAGAGAAATTGCACCAACAGAGAGCTTCAGGAGCAAGGCAGAAGGCAAAGTAAGAGGGCAGCTTAAAAAGGAAGCGTTATGTTAAGGACTTCACTCCTTTAAGAGAAGATTTTTTAGCTCATTTTACTCCCCTGAATTTATGAAAGCGATATTGTTAGCAATCTAGTAACTGAATTGTCCCTAAATTGGCTACTGCATGATAAACCCCCAAGGAATTAACAAGTCTCTTGAAGATCTCCCGTTGTATATTCGCTGAGCAGATTGTTTCATTACAATCAGGATCCTCACGGATCATGGATGTAATTATATAGCAAACCAACTTCTTTTTGTCTCCGCGCAGGCAAACAATGCTCCCTGGTTTGGGAGGAATGACATATATGTAAATGAGAGCAAAATGGGGCCATTTTGTTTCATAACTCAGCAGAACCGTATCGCTTGCATCCTGAGCAGCTTGAGACAGCACGATCCGAGTTTCGCTTCATGATCCCTTCATCCACCTTTTTTTTTTTTTCTGGTGTCAGAGATGATGCACTTCAAGTAATTGAAATTCTCGTGACGCAGATATTGCTGTTATAAACTGCTTTCTCGTATTTATTCTACTTTGTAATGTATAGAGTTCATTTCTTTCTATAATTCCTTCTTTACTGATAGCAGCCTCTGTTCACCAGAGCAGGTGGAGACTTCTCTTTAAAGAGCTGGATATATCTATTTCATGGTCAACTGCTCTTCCTTACAATTAAGGAAAAGCTTTGGTGTTTTGTTGGGTCATGGCCTTAAGATTTATATATTTAGATTAGAAATGTAAATGTCCAGATTTTCTCTCGGGATTTAAAAACAAAGCACACAAATTTGTTCAGTTGCCCAGATTATGGACCATTTACAGGTAATAATCACCACAGACCCCTCCAGACCAAGAGTATGGTGATGGGTCTGCTCTGAGATGTCTTCACTCAGAAAGCAAGGAAGTCCTCAAAGAACAGAAAGAGGTTACTCTCTACCTCTTCCCCCCACCTTGCCAGGAAAAAAAAAAAAGAAAAGAAAAAATCCCCCAATATCTCAAACCATATGTTTAGATTTGTCAGTCCTGAGCTGACACGGCGTTACGTGACACAACACACCAAAGTAGCTGCCACCAAGTGGCTTCCCCGTGCCAGCAGTAACCACACAATGGTGTTGGAGGTACCACAGCTCTTTGTTTACTTAGAAATGAAATAATGTTGACGGGAGTATGGTATCGGTTAGCGAGTGTTGAGTTCTTTATGGTGATACTGCTCATGTTGACTTAAAATGGAAAACGGATCAGCTCAGAAATCTTTAATAAGCAAAGTTCCTTAGTGTACTTGTAGTGATGCCCCGTGGAGCCACTAGAGCTAAAAGTCTGTCAGCATACTTGGTAGAAACTCCGTTTCATGGTTCTCTAACTCATATGATTGAGATTAAAGTGAACAAAATCTTGGCACATAGTTTGGCAGTCAAGAGGCATTCCTCTCATGTAGATGTGTGTGTGAGACAGAGAGGCAGAGAGAGGGGGAAATTTAGCAGCCACTCATTCAGTGTTAAATTATCAGGTGTTACATATTTTTAATAAACCTTGGTGGAAAGATAAGATACATCCTCTTCTAATGAAAACTGCTCTCGCTTTGCCTGTGAACTTATCTTTGAACAAGCTGAGCATCTACTCTAACCACTGAAAACAACATCATTTGCATTCTCCGGCCCAGCCAGACCTGAATCCCAACAGGAGAGTGGAAGATGCTGGAAGGGTTCTCTTTAAGCACTCAGGTTTTCCTGCTTTACCACTAAAACCAAGGAGCTCACAAATAACTTTATCATTTGATGTTCTATTCTCTGACCTGAGGACCATCCTTACAGAAGTGGCCGCTCTCTGGTCCAGTGACGGAGGTTTTTTCCAGAGGAGAACTTATATCAGCATTAAGCAACTGCATGATCCTTTTAGGTACTTTGTAAATAGGCATGATGTGTTGACGTTTGAAAAGTATCTGAACTTGCACACTAGAAATTGTTCACAAAGTTTTCTTTTATTATCCCAGTTTCAGCTGCATTTTTGTATTCTGACATGTCATACGCTATAAAGGTAAAGAGCACAGCTTACAGCAAGAGGTTATCTTAGAAACTTTGCAACTGTCTTGGATGTCTCTGTAGTAAATGTCATTAATAATTACCATAATTTTCACCAAAGAAGGAAATTAGATATGGAAAACACTCTATGCCAACTTTGCCTTTCCAAGGTTTCAGAAATACCAGAGGGTCTGTGTGAACCCTAGCAAAAGGGATGAGATTGGATTTCTACCTTCCTTACATCATTCCATGTCACAGTCAGCATTAAGATACAAAGACAGTGATTCAAATCAGAATTTTTCCCATTGCTTCAAATTTTATATTTGTCTTGCATGAAAATATCAAATGAAACTCACATTTATGCATTGAGTTCACCTAAAATTCAGCTAACAGATATCCAGTGCATTTATTGCCATCAGCTAACTTTCTTCTTACCAGAAGTCAGTATTTTTCTGTATTTCTTGCATGTCTCAGTTATGTTTCAGTTATATTATCCGTGTTTCATTGTGATTTGTGTTTCATTGTGATTTGTATTTCATTGTGAGTATTTAAAAGGAGAAAACAATTTGTTCCATTTCAGACTATACTTACACAACCTCTTTTCAGGAGTTCCTCAGCAGTTCATACAGAAGTTTTGTGGTATTTTAGTGTAGTATAGCATGGTGCTCATGTCAAACCGTAAAACGAAAACGATGGAGTTTCTTCTGTCAAAGTAACAAAGTATGTGCTAATCTCTTAAGTTTGGGTACTTATCACTCTTTTTAACCCAGTTCAGGATTTCTATGGTTTCTGTAGATATTTTGACTGCGTTTTCTGGTTGAATATTACTTTGGTGATGGTTCAGATTTTGCTGAAATTAAACAGAGGCAGAAAAGACTCTTTTAAGTTACCTGAACCTGTTTGGGGACAGTAAATGTAGTGGGAATGACAGGAAAAATAATATATATAACTGTCCTGGGCTAAGATGGCAAAAGAAAAAAAAAAAAGTGGAATAATATCTAAACACCATAGGTTTATATCATATTAAAATTAATGCTTCTGGTTTGGTTTTTTTCACACAGTACTGCTTAATGTCATGCTTTCATAACACTAAATAAGACTTCTGAAAAAAAAACCTAAATTTTGCTCACTTATAAGTGTAGATGCTTATCACACGAAAGAAGGTGTAAGAGCGTTTAGTGGCACCCCATGATTTTAATCCTTATTGTGTCTTTAAATGCTTGCAGTGTATGCTGGGAAAAGTATTATTAAAGTAAAAGTTATCTACATATATACATACACACCTTTGTAATACCACATTTATATGTTAGACAGATATGCAATGCTAAGAATTCCTTATGTTGGTGTTAGATAGCCATATGTATATTTATCTTGCAAGAGAGCCTCTGAGTTTTCCACACAGGCATGGACTGCAACACCCAAAGGTGTCTGATAGTGTGCCTTAGACGACAGAATCTAATTTTCATATGTTTTCTCCCACTTAAAGATAAAAAGCAAACACGAAGATAGATGCCTATGGTACGATATGAAGAAGCAAAGACCGTCGCCAACTGCACATGAGAGCCCAAACTCCATTTTTAGAGCAGGGTTCTGCACATTCCTTCTGTTAGAAACCCAGAACCGAGCTGGTCTAATTTCTAACTGTAAGAAACAGACCCAGCCTTCTGTGTTATGCAACAGAACAAGTACTATCAAGTGCCTTGCCGATATTTCTTTAACTGTTTTTGAACTGTAAGAACTGAACTCTGTGGTCGCATCCACTTCCTATCAACGCAGAGTAGCTGTAGGAGCTGCCCACGGAAGGTTAGGTAGGACCCATTCTTGAAGGCAAGATAGAAAATCTCAAGACATCTAAGGCTGAACTGAGCATAGCTTCAGTCTGTTGAGTGAAAAAAAAACAAAACAACAAACAGAGAAGAGCATTGGGCCTATCTGGACTCCTCAACTATCTCTAGGAAGCCAAGGAATGATGGAAGGAACAGTCCTGTGACTTCCAATTTCCACCCTAAATATCCCTATTTCATCCTAAAGTTCCTATTCCAGTCACTATTAAGAAAAAAAAAAAAAATCTCTGCCAAACAGAGACAGTACAGTCCAGAAAATGCAAACTCCTTACCCGTTTTGGCTGATGATTATGTGTGCCCAAATGCACAGTCCTTCCGCTTCCAACCGTTAAAAGTCCAATAAGCAGTGGTACTAGTCAGGATGGGGAGGTGACATTACTGAGGTCTAATTTAATCTCTCACTATTGTGAAAGACAGGAAAAGATTTGTCCCTACTGTGCACTAAATTCTGTTTAAAATCAGCCTTGGGAGTAAGGGATGTTTGGAGAATTGTATCTGTCCCTCAGCTTTTAACCACAGTTCCTACTGATGTCAGTGGACCTGACTGAAAGTCCTATATAGTCCTAAGAGGAGAGTTAGACCCCCCAAAGTGCAATTTCCCTCAGTGTTCTGATGTTGCTCAAAAAACACAGGCATGATGTTGGTGATGATGGATCCCCAAATGAAGCGCAGTTTAACCAAAGTGGGAGGATTTAGCAAAATGCATAAATTTCTTGTATGCTACTGTCTGTAACAGGCAGATCTTCAGCCAGTTTAGTGAGCATAAGTTACAGCTGGCTTTTGCTGGAATAGTTTATGCTCTTGACCCTCCTCAGTTGTATAGCCAATAGGGAGTTGTCAGGCTACATGTGTTTTTAAACTTCTTTCAGCTAAATCAGAAATCCAAAAGCAAAATACAGCTCTCAGCAGTATCATGTAGAGTTGTGACACTCCCTGGAGGGCTCAGGGTCCATAAACCAATGAATGGATTACAATGAGGCATAAATGTAGTATTTTCATCCATGACAGATATAATCTCGAGCCTGTGTTTTTCATGTTACTTAACTCTTTCAGAACGTAATGTGTGACAGAAAATGTCTTATAATGCATATTGCAGTAAATATCAGTCAAGTATGCTTTATTGCTGAGCTCTACATGTTTCCAGAAGTTAACAGGCACAGCTGGGATAGAAGAAATGGCAATGTTGTGTATATTTCTTGAACACACAAAATACCTTGGCTCTCTTCTCCCCCACCCTCCACATTACATCCCCAGCTGTTCTGATCATGTCACACAGTGGATGAGTTTTTCCACAGTCAGCTTCTCCTAAAATGATAACCTTTATTCAGGCTTTCATCCTCCCAAAAATAAACCGCATTATCCACATTGTCATCACATTCAAATTAGACTATCCCAGAATATATTACGTGGCGCAGAATAATAGAAATGGTAACTGATGGAAGGTGGTAAACTGCCTGTTGGTAGCTGTACCTAGCACAAACCTCTCAGTGCTAGTGTGAGCATCTATTAATTTTCCTGCAAATGACGTAAATCTCTCTACCTGAATTCCCTTCTCTCAGTCATCATCGTGTCACAACGGCAGACAGGTAAGGATTGGAAGGGGTACATCTCTGAGAGACATGAAGCTGATTATATCCCATTCAGCATTTGAAGATTCCTAATATTCCTGAAAGACCTTTTTGGTCAGGCAGGAAAAAAAATATATATATACTTGATAAAGCAACAGAGAACCATAGAAATCCTTTTTAATTTCGGATAAATTAAACATTGGCCAGAATGGACCTACTAGCCCATACAAGAGAAGCAGTAACTGCAGCAAGTGAGAGCAAATAGGAGTGGGGAAGGAGGTTTTAAAAGAGAAAACAATCAAGGAAAGAAAAAAAGAAATAAACCTTGGCAAAATTAAATACTAATGTGTTACAGAGAGAGAATGGCTATTTCCAAACATTTGGTAATTTCAGATATTATGCTGTGTTGCATAAAGCAAGACAATGTTATTTCCTTTTAAACTGCTGTTCCATTTAAACCAGTGAGCTGATGTGTGCACTTGAGGGCTGTATCTGGTAGAGATTTTTCCCCTTTAGCATAAACCTTGTTGATTTAAAAAGTGAACAAAGATGAATCAGGTGGTAAATGTATTCATGTAATCATTTTCATTAATAAGCCGTTATAAATAATAGAGGGAAGGTTTTAAGTGTATAATTCTCTGTAGCACAATTGAGATTTTTCCACATCTTCAGCAGTAAGTTAATTAGAATCACCTGCATTTTCTTGGGCGGACACCAAATGGATTGCAAACAAAAACAGATTAAAATAGCTGTAGCTCATGGCATACAGATGACAAGATTCACAAAGAGGACAATCAGGCAATGAAAACCTCCTCTTTTTCAAACATTTTTAAAGGAAATTCAGCTCTTGTGAGTCGCTGTAAAAAGACGTTTGTAAGTGTTTCGCTGAAAGACTAGAATGGCTTTGTTTCTGATCCCATGATGAGTGAAAGAAATGTTTAAGAAAGATCACTTTACAGAGAGATTCAGACTGAAATGTGATGACTGTGATTCAAGCCAAGCCAAAAATTACAGCTCAGAATTAAAGGGGATGGACGTGGCTTGGGAATCCATTTTCCCACATTCCTGAATCTCAATCATCCCAGCCAATGTTTAAAAGAAAATACAGTGGAAAGCAATGAGGTCACTTTGTTTAGCTGCAAGAAGTGGGACTATCAGAATGGCAAAAGCAGATATTAGAGGTAAACGGCAAAATTGCAGTGAACACGCTGCGTGTTTGGCGGTTTCATTCAAAACAAGCAGCTTCGAAGCTTGTTTCTTGTTACAAGAGAGCGTTCTGAGCAAGTCTCGTTGTTCCTGGGGCTTTTAAACCATAAACTTCTTGAATGTCAAAGACAGTGCAACACAATAGAGAAGAAGACGAAAGCATAGCAAGCTTGATTTAAGCATTAAAGAGCAGCCCTGCATAGCAGTGAACTGTGTGATAGCTTAAATTGCACTTGCTTTGTACTGCTGCTACCCTTATTTATTTGTATATAAATATCTAAGTGGAAATTCTACCATCAAGTGATATGAAACAGAATAAAGTATATCATCCATCATATTCACTTGTTACTTATTCTCAGTATGTAATGCTCATATTCAGTGTTGTAATTGCCTCCATTAAACGGTTTCTACAGGGTCTTGAAAACAATAAGATCTTAGTCAAGCTTTTCTCCTTTCATTGCATCTCGAAGTTATTACTGCAAGAAAAAATGAGATTCTCTTTTTATGTAGGAATGCCCCTCATCTTCTTGATATTATTGCAGTCAAACATAGAATTATTTCTTGTTAGCTAATTTCCTAAAGAGATTCACCAAACCTCACGTCAGACACCTCCTATGGAGTAATTTCTTAGCTTGTTAAGAACTAGTACAATTTTTCCTCTCCTTTCTTTCCTCCACTGTCTCTGCCTTTACTAAATTCTGATGCAGCACTGGATTTCTGCTAACACTAGAAAACAGAAAATCTTGCTCCTGCTACCTTGAATTCGAGTTTGTCTGTCACAGGTCCTGCAGCTCAGCAGTGCTGGTGGTGAGTCCAGTACCTGCAAATCATGTGAAAAGTAGCGATGGGGAGGACACCTCTTCATCCTCCCTTACGTACGAAGAAGTGAAGCATATATTTTATGTTTCAGTTTATTGAAACATAAAATGTCAAGCCCAGTGGAGATCCTATTTGCAGCACGCGAAGAGGTGCAACCTCTTCCCTGTTTCTGTCTGATACTTCTCTTTCTATAATTCAATGGATCACGTTAGTCCTCCTTGCTTTAGTATCGAACTGAGAGATCGTGTTCACCTAATGATCCAAAATAGCCATCAGGCCCTTTGTAAACTACATCCAGAGTGTTGGATCTACCCAGGGCTTCTCCATGTGAAAACTTATTTTACCAGGCTGTGGCCATTTAAGGTGACAGTCCAGACCTTCTGTAACTTTACCTGTCCTCGTCATTATTTAATATCTCCATGATCTTTGTGTCATCTGCTTACTTTGCCAACCGAGATTTTTTTCCTCACTGTCCACATCTCTGATAAAGGTATTAGATGGCACTGGGCTGAGAGCTCCACTCCTGAGAGCTCTGCCAGTTATGACCTTGTTAACTGATATCTCCCATTAACTACCACATTTTGAGGTCTGTCATTGAGCCAGTTTTTAATCCATGTAATATATGCCCTGTTAATTCCATAAAATGCAAGTGCTTTAATCAAAATGTCATGTGGTACTAAGTCAAAAGCCTCATGGAAATCCAAACATACTATTTCAATGCCATTGCCTTTATCAACCAGACCTGTCAAAAATCCAATCCTATCAAAAAATGCAACAAGTCTGCTAGACAAGGCACTGATTTCCATGAAACCATGGTGGTGGGCATTAATTATATTTTGCTATGACTTATTTGTTCATAGAGTCCTGAATCAATTATTTAAGTAGACTGTCTGGGACTGAGGTCAGTCTAGCCAGTCTCCAAGTGCGTCCCTCTTACTGCTTTTGCAATATAAGAAACCTTCTGCCGCTGTTTCTCTATGTTTTATTTACAAATGAGAGACACATCTATATCATGAGCACTAATAAGTGAAAACTGACTTTTTTACAGCAGTGATTATCTCTTTGTCCTTCAGACTGACTTCTGATTGGTTGAGATTGCGGACCACCCACTGTTGGTCTCCTAGCCTTGTTATTTTTGTCTATCTGGTAGAACTATCTAACATTTGTATGGCACCCACTTGCGTGGTAGCTGAGAACCTTCTCTGAACTAGGGATGGAGCCTCTTTTCATACAGGTGTTAGGTGTTTCCAGGCTCACAAACTTGATCCTTTGATGGGAGGAGGACAAGAATTGAGTAGTTCCGATGATCAAAAGAGAAGGGGTTTATTTTCATCCAAACAAATCCTGGTGTCAGCCTACGGCCCCACTCCAGGACCTTTAGGGCATGCCTGACCCCACCCAAGGCCACGCCAAAAAACAGGACAGACATGTCAACATCACTCAAAACCACGCTGAGCGCAGAGAGTCTTACGTTCAAAAGGAGCTGATGCTTGCTTCAACCTAAGCTTATCAAGCTGCGAACCAGGTTTTCTGGTCCAAGTATCTTCAGTTCACACCACACATGCACCACACTATATTTTACATCCATGTGTCCCTTGTTTGCTATTAATGTCTCCTTGTGTTCTTCTCTCTGCCGTGTAACTCAAGTTTGTTTTGTTATCATTTCGCCTCTGATTTCCATAATGTCAGAAAAGCCCCCTTTTTTTTTGCTCCCACGTTCATCTGAAACTCTGATACTTTTTGTAATCCTGGCCCGATGAATTAGATCTAATGTCAAATTTTAAGGTGTCAGGTTTATTCTTAGCTACCCTTCATGATTTTCCTTCTATTGGCACACAAATACTGATCTTTCTGTGAAACTTTATTTTTGTCGCACATTGTTTTTTGTCTTTTTTCCTCATCTGACACATCATCTTGCCATTGATGTATTTGCTGCGTTCACCCATTTCTGCTCCCTTAAATGACTTCATGCATCACTTCTGTGCCCTTAGTAAACTTTAAAATATTGTTTATATATCAGATATTTATGGTAAGATGCATATGAAAACAGGAGGAAAGAATTATAGTTTTAGGGAGAACATACCCTGATAATGACCTCTTAAATATTTGTAAAGATAGCCCTGGGCATCTGAGCCCACAAAATAGTTTATAATACAACAGCTTGATTACATAATGATACTTTAGTTTTAAAACGTATGATCTTTCTGTTTATGGGAAGGCATAATAGGCTCCTTTGAAATACAATATTTTTGCCCTGAACATAACTGATTTTAAATGAAAGGACTAACTAAAGAATGCCTTTCTTCAAGTTCGTGCTTCACTTTGTTGTCGAGTCCAGCACGATGGTTTCTTTTACTAAACTCCTACCAGGCCTGGGGACCACACCTATTTCAGGATACATTAATTGTGGAAGTTTCATGAGTTTCTGTGAGGGAAGTTACCTGGTATCATTTAAAATGGAATGTTTCAAATTCTATATCTTGTTAAAAAATTGACAGAAATTTCCATATACCACTCCCTCATCCCTCTGCACATAAAGAATTTCCTTTTATATTCAGTTTGTAGATATCATCAAATACAAATTAAGTTTAGGCAGAATGCAATGTGATTTTGGAGAGGGATTTGTTCTATGTAAAAGAAAGGAGTTGATGAGAACATGTCGGTTGAAGAAGGTCATAAAGCATCGGGACTACCTCAACCAATATTGAACTCCAGTATTTTAAAATGTGTTTGGATAAATATATCGACAGAGCCTTTATCTTTTTTTTCCTGTGGTTTTAATGTTTCTCTGCAATACCTGGTTCCAGCTCAAACTGCTACCGAGGTTGATGCTGACCTGCATTCATGGTTATTTCCATTTTGGCTAGAAGCAGGAGTGCAAGAAATGCTCTTAAATACGCATTCTAACATCTGCTGTGCAGTAATACAGAGTGAATATAATGTTCATTATTGTTCATGAATCTCAACTAAGCCTGAGTTCACTTGCCTTTAAACTTTCTCTTCAGGAGTACCTGTATAATATTTTAAAGGAAATGGTAAAAAAATGCCTACAGTTTGGCAGCTGGACTGTTGTATTCTTGAGCAAGTCCTTTTCCTATGTTTTTTTATAGCAATACAAAATTTAGGGTGGAAATACTGAAGTCACTCTTATGCTATTGGCTACCACTCCTAATTGTGGGTTCATCCTGCTCTCAGGTTCCTCATTAAAACAAACAGAAACAAGAGTTGGAGATCAGGATATAAAAGAAATAAAATGTTCTCCTCTGGGGCAAAATCCAGCGATACTTCCCTGATAAACCCCACAAGAAGGTTGCTCTATAGCAAAAAAACAGTTGGGCTCTATTACAATGAATCTGTTTTCTGAAACGGTCTTTACCACTATACTTTAATGCCAACACCAGATAGGAAACTCTGCAAGGCTTTTGTTTCATCTTGTTCCCTAAGTATTTATAGCCTGCCGTGAAGAAACACTGACAGCAGTGCAGAGATGTTTTTATTCTTGATAGAGGTGCCCTTAAAAGTGAACTTGTTTTGAAAATTTTTCATGGAATCGGGATATTACAACTATAAAGATATATTTCTCCCTCTCTCTTTCTCTCTCTTTAGCTTTGGATTTCCAAAATAAGTTGTTAACAATCCAGCTAAGATAATGTGGTCATGAAAAGGATGTCCAAATCCACCAATTTGCATTGGTTTGGTTTGGCTTAAATTTCAAAGTTCTTGGAGCAGAAAGTTGATGGCACGTGAACACTATAATTGGCTTGATATTCTTGGATTTTTTTATATACTTTTTTTCTCTCTGCCATATTGAAGACTGTCCAAATGAAATGCTAATCAGACTTCATTTCTGGACCAAAGTAAATTTATAACAACAGCGATGCACTTGTATACTCCAGATCATTTTACAAGAGGTAATATGTACCAATTTACAGCACGGTTTGTCATTTTCACTTGATCTGGATAATTTATGTAGGTTCCAAATCAATGCTATTAATGTGAGATTTAGCTGTATCGCCCAAAATGACACATATTTCTCCCACTTCCATAAATCCAAAAAGGTTAAAACTGAACTGTGCTACATCCAAACAAAAGTTAACATTCTGTTTTGGAGCTTGTTTCTTTGTTTGTTTTGGTTTTCCTCTTTATTTTCTGGTTTTGACTTCAATTTATATGACGCAGTTCTTAATGCCTTACAACAATAGTCCCACACTTCTGTGATGGGAATTATTCTTGCTCCCTAACTCCTTACCAAAACAGAACAAGACTCCTCAGATTTAAGGTACAATTGCACTACTTCAACATTTTAGTAATCTCCATTTGCTCATATGTTATGTATCCAGTAGATGGATAACTTCCAAGTGTTCTTGATTACCAAATCCTTTTTGATTTCTCTTAAATAAACTTTTTCTTTATCCCTCTGTAACCAAAGGGGATCGCCCTGAAATGAATCATCAATCTCAGTATTATGTTGCAGGACATCCACAGGTGCAGGGTAGGAAATTGTCTAATAAAAGACATAGATAACCAGCGTAAAACAATGAATTATTATTCATTTTTAAAATAGGTTATCCGCTGTAGACTAAATCAGGACAGACAGTTGCTAGCAGGAGTGACATAAAATAAGAACTGTATTTTATAGGAAAAAGAAAACAAGCATGCAAATAAATGACTTGACTTGGTTTCATTCTGTATCAAAAAAAAATGAAAAGTAAATCTTTTAAAATGTTTCAAGATGAGGAATTTCTCCAAGTAGTTGAGTCCATGGGCTGTGGCACTCATCTGCCAAGGCATGATGCACATATCTTTAGAGAAAGACTTGAACATCAGCTCCTTCCTATCTAAATATTATATTTCATAACACTTTTGGGCTTCTGGACTTGTTTTTTCTCCTTGTTATTTTTTCAGATTTTCCTTTTTCCTCACCCCAAATTGAAAAAAAAAAAAATCCTTCTAGATACATTGTCAGGAAATATTTCCTGGAAATTTTTTGTTTTGACAAATTAGTGTTTTCCAAGAGAAAAGCTTTCTCTGGAACTGCTTGCCAAAATCTAATTAAAACTTGTGTTCTGGTGATGAGTAGCCTTAAAAAAACCTCTGTTTTTTGTAGGTTCTCTCAGCTTCTAATATACTTGCAGGTTTTAAACGTGAAATGACAATATACAGTTTAATGTTTTCATTTCTTAGACATGCAGATTCGGTTGTTGTCGCACAATAGCTAATTCTCCCGGGAAAGGAGAGCAGTTCCCATGTGCTTTGAAATGCTACAGCTATGTAACCAGGGCTAGAAGTGCTATTTTAAACAGTCATATCAGCAGAGCTTGCTGTAGGAGATAATATGTCACAAAAGGGAGTATGACATCTAGTTTCACCTAGAAGATAAACCTTGAGTAGATATGCAGGGAGAAACAAGACTGCCAGGTTGTCCTTGAAAAGAATGGCCTATATTAATGAAGAAATGTACTCCAGGGCATATGCTATTTGGAATATTTAATTTCATCTTCAAACTTGTCTGATCTGCTATGAAGAATATAGTAGGGAAACGGTAGTTGTGTGAAGTCTCCCGCACGTCGTGATTTCAGAGTGGGCATCTCGCCGCTTTATTTTCAGAAAGGTCACAGCCTCAGAAATTCATGTCTGAAAAACTCAGACCTCCGACTGAGAAGTTTCCTCAGCACTATTAATATAACCCCCACACACATCTGAGCAGGGCTAGCACGGCATCGTGCGTATCCCAAAAAGCCTTCTCCATCAGCGCGAGAGCAAATTCACCCTTCCCTTCCCACTCAAATACCCGTGCAGAACCGTATTCTGCTGACAGAATCACAAGATAATTATAGTTAGGTGTTTTGTATTCACTTAAGTTAATCTACCACTTTTATTCTTCATTGTTCTTTTAATCAGGCGGGAGGCACTTCAGTTGTTGTCAGGTGGATTATTTTTCAGACGCTCACTACGCTCCTCTTCTTCATACTTGTTAGGGTGCTTCTGGCTTCCTGACAGACGCACAAAGAAAAATACTTATATGATCTAAAATGAAATATGTGTTTCTCTTTCAGGTCTAGATGTTGATGGAATATACAGAGTTAGCGGCAATCTGGCAACAATACAGAAGTTACGATTTGTTGTCAATCAGGGTAAGTGATTCCTCCACCCTGGTAATGTTTTGTTTAGTACTTAACTGTCTCAGATGACAGTATTTCAGAATCTGCTATACATTAGTGGCATAGAATGATGAGCCATGTTTTGGAAAAGAGAGGAGAGAGAAGGTGGAAAGATATTGCACAGAGGGAAATGTCAGCTAGGAGAGAGGAAAAACAGCAGAGTAAGCAGGGGAAGATAGTAGTTAAACAGGAGATGAGAAACAAACAAAAAAACAGAAAAACAAAGAAAAAGAAGGAAACGGATACATGAAATAAGGTGGCAGAAAACAAAGCATATGTAGAAACTAAAGAATCAAAGTGATGAAAAAAAAAATTTAAGAGAAAAAATAGCAGATTGTTTGGATGTTGAAAGTTAAACAAACCCAAAAGTAGAACAGGGATCCAAAGTAAAACAACAAAAGAGAAAAAGGTGTTGAAAAGAAGTGAAAAGGAAATACTAAAAGTAGGGTTGTTGCTCTGTCAGAGTCAGTGGAAGATTTGTTACTGATTTTGAAGAGACAAAGATTTGACCCCAGGAAATGAGAAGAGAAAAGTTGAATATTTTGGGGACCTGAGAACCAGAATCAGAACCAACCTGTATATATTTACTGAACATGTTTCCATAGATTTCACATATGATGAACATATTTTTGTAAATGCAAAAGAACATTTTCAACAGATATGGCCTAAATATATCTAACATTGATCAATAGATGCTGTTACGGGTGTAGAAGCTGATATCAGGAGCTAATTAGGATAAATCCCACAGAGTTATTGAGGCTGGAAGAGACCTCTGAGATCATCAAGTCCAGCCTATGACCCAACACCACCACATGTGCCAGACCACAGCACTGTGTCAAAAGCTTTGCTGAAATCAAGGTAGACCACATCCACAGCCTTCCCCTCATCCACTAGGTGGGTCACCCAGTCATAGAAGAAGATGAGATTGGTCAGGCAGGAATGACAAATACGTTCACCTCTCCAAACAGTTTACTACTCTTGGCAAAGACTAACTATCCACACATTTAGTAGTTTAGCAAATATCATTGGTGATAGTGAACATCCTTGTACTACATAATTAGAAAATAGAATATTTTGAATTAAACAAGTATAAATATAAAACTACTGAAATATTTTCTCCTTTCTATCAACAATCCTAAAGTTACCTGGAGGCACTTACCAGAACTGCTAAACATTTTGTGTTGAATGTGGTTTCTGGGAGATGATAACTCTTGGAGAACAACTTCCTCAGTTAATTTATATATAAACTAAGATTTTTAGCTCAAAAAAATCTCAAGAAATTGAGATATACGAGGGACATAAAAATATTCCCACCTCCAAGCCTCCATTTACATCTCTAGGGAAGGTTTCGGGGGATTAGTAGATGTTTGGCCCCTCTTGAGCTGCTCCAGATCAGTCTCGTCTTCAGCTGAAACTGAACTCTGGTTTATGAGGAATCAGTATTTATGCCAGTAAATTCAATGAGACTGAATAAATCGTCAGCCTCATGGTTTTGACTCATTACTTGGGTTCCCTTAGATTTATAGTTGTTGGGTATTTTTGTGTCGATAATGTAGTCTGCCTTGGCTTTTAAATGACCATACGCTGTATTTTGTTTGGAGACAGAGAGGCAAACCCAGGATTTTCTATCCTTCTTCACTGCCTAGGATCTTTGCTCAGGATAAAATGTGCCATAAAAATAATGGTCCTGTCTATCATGTCTCATGGCATCCAAAGGTTAACGTACTTGAGGTTAACATTACCGCTCAAGTTTTCACCTAAAACAGATGGGCTGATGTTGTAAAGCTAGACAGGAGTCTACGCTGGCTTTTTTGCAACACAGAGGTACCAGGCACATTTTTCTTCTGGTTTATACTACCGCAAAAAAAAATATTAATATATAAAGGTGAAGTTAATAGTACATTAAAGCCATTCTGACACTGGCTGCTTAGGACACACACAAGAAATCTGCTTATCGAGTGACCAAAGAAAATCCAAAGAAAACCAGTGCCCCTGGAGAACTATGTTGTCATCTTAAAAGTTGTGATTATCGCTGTTTCTTATGTCAGCCTTTATTGACACAATTGTGGCACTCATGCATTTCATGTAACAACCAAATAGATTTTTTGATGGGAATTAGCCCCCCTTACACATCCTTTAAAATCTTAGCTATAAAAATACCTAGCCAGGTCTGTACTTAGCCTTTCTTCAGGTAAATGCTTGCAGAATTGCTAAATTTCATCTCCTGTGAACCCTAATGCCACTTTGAAGTCTTCTGGGGTGACACCAACACCACATGAGGTGAAATGGGAAAGTTCAGCAGCTCCATCCCCAAAGGTTAATCCAGTAATTTTTAGTTGGAACATTCAAGATTTAACACAGGCACAAATAATGACTTTAAGATAGCAGGCCACTCCTTCAATTGCTTAAATATCATTTTGTCTAGGTACTAGGTAGGAACCTGCAAGCAGGAAAGAGTCCACTGAGTAATGGTGCATCTGTGAAAAACATTGTGGATAGATGGGGGGGACAGAAATTATTTAACCTGTGCTTGGAGGGGCAAAAGCAAGTCTCCTCCTGATATCCCCAAGAGCTTGCTGTCCCCTGTCGATTAGATGTTGAGGACAGCAGCAGTTTCAGACCGTTTCATTTTTCTTCAGCTAACAGTGGGGAAGCAGTATTTATATATACGATTTTCCCAGAGATTTTTATTGTATTATTTTAGTTAAAGTTTAATTTAATTATAAATGCAAACAAATGTTCTGAAAAAGCCTATTTACATTGCAGAGATTGACTGTGCAATCAATTCTTATACAGGCCAAATACTTAATAGGCTCTTTCTTCCTGCTTGCTTTACCATTGTGTTACACCTACATTTATAGGCTATAAATAATATGTATCACATTGAAAATTAAAGATCATAGAAGATACTCTAGGCTGGTTGCCATATCAAAGTTTTTTTTTTATTAGAATAATCATTAATTAGAATATAGCAAAGCTTTGTTTGGCTCCTTTTCCTATTGCTGTTAATGTCATCTGAAGCATCCAGAATGAAATAAGAGAGAACTGGTGAATAAGAAAAGAAACCAAACTGTTTGACAGCTTTATCATTAAAGAAATAATAAGAACAGTAAAAATCTAAAAAGACTTTTGAAATTCTTGATTTCTGGTGTTGAGGATAGGCTTGCAATAAAAAAAAAGTCTGGTATCTTTTTTAATTCTTTGAATGTACTTTGTGCTTTGTTCTCATTTCTTGAGGTAGGCAGCTCCTCAAGAGGGCTTTGACCTTGCCAACATGAGCATCAGCAGAACAAACTACCTTATTTACTTTATCCCTTTCACAGAGTTTTCTTTTTCTATAAAAGTCTATTGATATCACACCTTTTTTGCTTCTGTGCAACAGGATTATCTTTTATCTGTGATTTATTTTTCCATTAAGAGCTGAAAAGATCGGTTGATCATAAGAGGACCAGGTTATAACATCTCTCAGCACTTTCAAAACTCTAAGTCATCATTTTTCAAATCACTGAATCAAGGCAGCAGAAGCTGTTTGGACCAAACTGACATCAGGGAATTTGTACTTTTCTTAGTCTACAAGCACTGAAAGAGTTTTGGTTTTAGAAACTAAGCTTCTAGTCATCCTACATTTTTGTCCGAGAACCTATGGTAAAGGCTTCTATAATTGCCGGAGACATTAGACAGAGGTGACCATTCCTCTTATGCTTTCCATATTATTGCTTAAGAGTTGCAATCTTAAAAAAAACCCAAAAACATAAAAATTAAAAAGCTTTGGTACTTGGAAACTCTTTAGGGATTTTGTGAAAACGGAAAAAATATGGAGGACTTTTGCCAATTTTAAGCAAGGTCCAGTAAATGAAAACCTATACACATATTTATAAATATTTTCTTTTAATTCACACCTGTAGGAAAAGAGATAAGGTCCTGCCAATAGGACTGCTTAAGCCATGTAGAGTGTGTTGACAGCTCCAGGGTATGAGGGTACCACCGGAAAGACCTGTTGTTTTGGCCCAAAGCCCCAGGGTGGGGTTGACGTGGGCAGGGGTGGAGAAGCCCCAGCTGGGGCTCCTTAGGGCCATCAAGGCACCATTTTATGAAAGAGGGGGCATGTGGGAGATACTTTTCAAAAGTCAGTGATGGGGCAAAATTGCCTGAGAAAGCAAAGCCAAAAAGGAAAGGGAAGTCTCTCCACCCATAAGGATACCAGTTTGTAAGGAAAACGTGACTTTGCGGAGCGCTCTCTGCTCAAGCCTGTCCTTTTGATACACACCATGAGATAACAGGGTAAGGATCTGCTCTCTGCTAAAATCTCTGGGTTCTTTGTCCTGCTTGCACACGTCTGTCCCAGTAAACCCCAATTGTCCTCTGGGCTTGAAGTCCAGAGATACTTGGGTGAGGAGGTAAATGCTTACATCTTTGTGCCTCCTGTGCTAATCTGCTGGGAAGCTGGGAAGGTGTTCTGTTCCTGCAAATGTCAAACAAGCATTTTTTTGTGAGTGCTAAACTAACTGGGAAAAAAAATGGAGCTATAAAGAGTTCGTAACACATTGCTGAAACACCATGATTCTCTCCTAATGCGTATATGTTCAGAGAAACTAACCATAGAAACACAAATTTCAACACCTATTGGTTCATTCAGTAAGTGGTGGCTCATGCATAATACACGAGAGTTCCTAATTGTCTTTATATCTGATGCTTTGTTTGCAAAATGCTTGGTATTTGCTGTAGAGATGACCTTTGCATCCCGTTATTTCGTTTGGAATACCTTGTGCGTTAACTGCGAAACACCACGTGCCATCCAAAGGTTAATTACTGTGTTTTTGCAGCTTGGTTACTGTACTTATGTACCAAAAGAGGGGGAAATACGAATTTTTACGGAGGCTAAATATTAGGTTGTTGTAGAGAGGTGCATTTCTTATGGAACATGGAAAAAACACAGCCAAAGGTGTTTGAATTGATAACTACACTGGGGAAAAAAGTGAATTTAAACTAACCCAGACATTACCTCCAGTTAAACAAAAAACACTTTGGTAAAAAAAAAAAAAAAGATATTTCTGTTGTTTCTTCTATAAAAATATACTGGAGTATAATTCAGTTTAAGAAAATTTGAAAGTAAAATTTAAACCACAAATACGTGAACTGATTGAGAATATTTATTAACTAAATAATTTAATAATAAAGAAAATGCCTACTTGATTAATTGTTACAGAGTAAAAATTACAATAAAACTGTCTTGATCAGTGCTTTGCAGAAGCACCATTACTGTCTGTGCAGTTGTTTAACAAGGATTTAATTGGAAAGATAAGTGAATGCACATTTAAAAGTATTGTTAATTTGCTTTATAATCACCCCATCCTTCACAGTATTGACAGCACCAGGCACAAACCCCTTTCTCTTTTACAAGTATTATTTTCCATATGTGCACAATAAATTCTGAAGCAGTAATTGGAAATTTTATGGATTTCAACATACCTAGTGTTTTGAGTTTATAGGTGTCATATCCCTTCTGTAAAGGTAGCTCATACGTGGCATTTTAAGAAAAATCATTGCTTTCTTCTTACCCATGGGCTGTTTTGGAGATTGTGGTGTGGTAGTTTGTTGATTTTTTTTTTTTTTTTTTTTTAGTTTGGGGTTTGTTTTTTTCTTTTTTTTCTTTTATCTAACTCCTATTTACTTTTCCTTTCCACTTGAAATATCAACAAAATCCTCATTGCAACATTATTTTTGATTTGATAAACAACAGCCGTCAAAACCAGTAATTTTCAATATGTTTATATTCCATCTGTACTTACATTTATTGTTCTAAAATGGCTTGGATTAATCTAATTGACAAGTAAGAGCCCAGACCATATGAGCAGCTAAGGATGATACCTTTAACCAGCAGGATTCTTCAACCATACTGACATGTTCTTTATCAATGAACTACGAGAAGAGAGGAACAAATCTGGGGATTTTATTATTTATTTTTTTTAATGTTACTGATTATGTGTGCTTGCTGGGACCATATGTCTGAGCTTCGACCATCAGGAACCAGAGTGGTTTCCCAACAGGCTCTGCCTCAGTGGGCAGAGCTTGTGGAGCTGATGTAAGACTGAAGCTGCCTTTGAAATGGAGCTGCCAGGTCAACACAAATTGGCTGGTTTTGAAGCAAATATTTAGAGGGGAAAAAAGCAGCTGGGAGGAGAGAAAGAAAGGGAGGAGGGAACTGGGCTGGGGGAAGAAGAGAAGAAAATAAAAGAAAAATATAAAGCAGCTCTCTTTCACATCTTTATTTCTTTAAGAAAGAAGTAGACAAAAAAAACAACTCCCAAACTGACAAAACTCCCCATTGAAAAATAATTGAGTCTTTCCATCGACCAAATACATCCATTTCAAAAGCAGCTCCAGTCCTGCCCTTAACTCTGTGGGCAAAGAAGAGAAGGTCTCTGTCAGCTCCAACCTTCCAGAGAGCAGCTACAAACAGGAAGGTCCAACAGGATCATCTCAGGCTTTATTTTAAGATGGCAGTAAGGATCACTGCACAAAAAAAAAAAAAAAAAAGGAAAACCAGAGCGATTTGTTCTCTATTGTGGTCACTTTCTTTCTAGTTTGTGGGTCCTTAATTTCTTGTGCATATCCACTAGTGCAATTTCCCATTGTATCCTGCCATCTCATACATTTTTCAGATGATTTAACAGGTTATTGAGTATATTTTTCAGGCAGACCTGAGTATGCTTAGAAACAGATGAATGTGTCTTGGTTGGGGTCTAACCTCAGAGCCACCCTCCAGCCTTGGTGGCTTTCTCCATGTGATCAAGCATGGCCCAGCCAGCAAAAACATCCTCAATTCTGCCAGCAGTTCTTCATGGAACCAGTCTCACTGGGAAACCAGTCAGAGTGGTCCAAAGTCCATGTTGGAAATACCAGGCTCAAACTGGGTTACTTGCTAGCTGAGAACCAAAATGTCTTGAAAGCCTTGAGTCAAAAATAGGGTTTTTTTCTTTCTTTTTCACACTTCCCTGGCAAGCACAGAAAATAAAATGGACTGAAGTAATTTTCAGAAATAATTATAAAACAGCTTGTTTCTGGGTTAAGACCTGCATATGCCAAGCTGTAGCCAAGAATTTATTTTTTTATTATTATTTAAAATAACTATTTCCAAGCCTTAAAACTCTGACAACAGAATACTTTAATTCAGCCCACGGTAGTTGGTGAATCAATTAATATGTACATGTTAGTGATGTGGGTTCTTCTCTTTTCTCTCTGTGCCTGAATGTTTAAGTTTCAGAACGTTTTTATTTATTTATTCAAAATAAGGTGTGGTTTTCACATCTTACCCTTCTCTTCCCAAAGGGAAAATCGGGGTTATATAGTAGCCCAAACAGTAATTTGTAAATATAAGTCAGGTGATGAAATATACTGGAAGCATTAGTTTTAGTAAACAACTCTTTGAATTATTTTGTAAATAATATGCATCATATATTAAAAAAAAAAGGAGCTAGAATATTAATGTTTTCCCTATATAATTTATTTTGTTCCCAGTGTGAAGGAAAACAGAAACCGAGGAGAGAGATATAATCAAAATTATAAGTTTTAATTGCCTGATATGCAACTCTAGATGCTGTACAATTTGTTTTACCAACGGTCTTGTCGCGTTTTTCTTTTCAATGGTGTGATGAATAAGTCAGAAGAATGGGGCAGAAGAGGCAGTAAACTAGGTTAATGTGGTCAGCCACAAACATGCCATGGATTTTATGGCATGTATTGTATGATCAAGCATTTAAGACACGCCTTTCATTTCTTTACTAACCACAGCACTATTTGCGTTACAATAGCTTCTTGCTTAGTAACACTTCAAGAAGTCGAGGAGCTTCTTGATAACCCCTCAAGGAGTGTTATTTAGGCGCTGAGAGAGACTGTAGCACGCTGTAGCAAGGGATTGCCTTTTTTTTGGGGGGGATGCTCCTCGTTGTCATGGGTGACTCTTTGTCTGGGCGTGCTGTTCCGATAGTAACGCTGCAGGAAATGCCGTTTCGCAGAGCTCCGAAATAGCAAGGAAAGGAAATAATTTGTTAAAAGTATTAACAGGAAAGCTTTCTAAAGATGATTTTTAGGATGATCGAGTAATCTGCAGAAGCTGGGGCTTGCCAGGCTTGCTTATACTTTAACTGAATTGAGTATCAAAGGTATCTTGAGTGGGATGATCTTGTGCTGGAAGGAGATGTATATGTTGGAGAACTAAGCAGCACAGTCCCTACTTAAAGTTGGTCAATGTCTTACAAGACCATGGTGTGGCCTAATATTTGGGGTGTTTTCCTCCCTTGTGGTCAATATCTATAATTCTGTGGTTTGGATGTGAGGCTAGCTGACAAACATGAACTCACAGTGGGGTGTGCAGCAAAAAGGGAGATGTCATGTGTGGATGTACGTTACGTAACGTTATAGAGGGTGGCAGGGAATGAGGAGTTACCACACCACAGAGCTGAGCTTTATCATGGTGTTTGTGGTCTTCTGTATATTGAGAACTGGGGAAATCATAAATGCTGTGGTAGATGCATCAGCTGTTGTGAGTAGCGAGTGATTTTGGTTTTGGGGGAGGCACGGGACACTTTGGTAACACATTTCACTGTTGCACTCCATTGGTTATTTTAGTGGGAGGTGAGAGTGCTGGGGACAAACCAGGACATCACTGGGGGCCAAACTGGAAAATATTTAGACAGAAAACATTCAGAAGAAAAAGAAAAAAAAAAAAAAAGAAAGAGGAGGAAATATAAAATACATCTTCTCTGAGAATTGGAAACTTCTGTTTTTATCAGGAAACCTATGCTCTTCAGTTGTCTCATTTGTGGATACAAACTATTCCTGCTGAAAAAAAATAGTATTCTTAAGAAATTTTTCAGTCAGTTATACCACCATTTTTTAATGGATTTAGAATTGAAAATTCCTCTTTTTTTTTTTCCTCTTTTTTATTCTTTATTTTTTTAAGGTATTAGTACTGTGAAAAAAAAATAGCACTTTTTGCATGAGCAAATTATCACAATCCAGGAAAACTTCTTCTAATAAATTCTTTGGACATTTGGGGCTTGATTCAGTTACCTAATTATTGATATTTAATGCCACTTGACAGGACACAGAGTGGCCCTCACAAGGCTGGCAGGCCTAGCAGACAGTGTACAGGGCAGTTGTGCCCTTGGAAATTGAATGATGAAAATTGGATGATAGTTCTTACAACATTTAAGAGACATTAGATATCTATATTTAGGAAAAGCGGTATTTTTTAAACTTGACTACTCATTTGTCTTTTTACCTTTAAAAAAATAAAAATCATATATATGTAGAAAAAAATATTGTATATCTAATGGGAAAAATATATTTTTTTTTAAAAAAAAAGATCTTTAAGATATCCTGATATAGAGAAGTGTCATATCCCACTATCCTGAATAAATATATGTTACACACATAAATATAAGAAAGAGACATTCGTTTCTCCTCCTCTTGTATATCTTAATTTGCACTTTAGATTTATTATTGCAAAGATTATTAAAGATATTAACTTAAACACGTAAGTAGTCACACTGTGTATTAATTTCAAAGTTATGCATGGAACCAGAGTCTTAAAAGTGACAACGCAGCATAGCTCTCACTTGAGTTTTCAGCTCTCATCTGAATGTTAACACCGTTCAGTCTGTAGCGTGCCTGTTGTCAGCAAAAGTAACAGGGATTGTTCAGATCTCTTGAGATCAAAGGTCCTCTTTCCCAACTTTACCATAATCATCAGAGCCTAATCAAAACCCTCCGTGTGGACAAACACCTCGGGGTTAGTTGTGAGAATGATGCCTTTTGAAATCAACCTACAAATCCATGGTTCTGATTTCAAGCTTTGTTTCTTCTTCATATAATTATGCCTATTATTTTTACAACAGAACGAGGGTAAAATTTTGAAATAATCAGGATGTGGAGAATTGAATATGGTGGAATAAATATTTTATAATATTTTTTCCCTTCTACTTCACAAGCAGTGTCCAAGATGTAGGCAAACATCCTAGTTTATACTCCTTTTCTATTGAACTTTTTTTTTTCCCCCCACTATTACCAGCTGACATAACGTGAAAGACTCAGCTCATCCACGAGTTGCACCCTGGGCTGACATTGGGACAGATATGGGCAGGAGATATTTTGGGGTGAGAGTAGCCTGGAGTTAGGTTATGCCAAAATCCTGATGTAAAGCTCAGCAGACACTAAGCGGACCATTCCTCACCTCTCGCAAGCTGAGTAAAGATTATAACAAGAGGCATCTTTAACCTGAAACCAGTTTTAAAATGTTGTTTCCAGAACTGGTCGCAATTGAGTTCATCACACTTTTAAATCCCATGTACTGTAAAGACTGTACTGGGTAGACTGTTAGAAAGTGGGGGGAAAAAATATCTTAAAGAGAAAAAGACAGTGCTATTGTTGGATTTTTATTTTTTTTTTGTAGTATACCAGACAGATTTTTTGTTTCTTTTCCCTTTTTTTTTTTTTTTTTCCGGTGTAATCAGATAATTAAAAAACAAACAAACAGAGATTTCAAAACACATTTCCATCAACCAGCATTATGTGTTTATGATACAGAAGATTGAGAATGACTTAATTAAGCAGATAGCAGGGACGAGAAGATGGATGCGAGGAGGAGGAGTTTCCTTGCTCTTGGTGTAACTTTCTTTAGCTGGTATTGGATGCCTTTCTAGAGACAGCATCGAAGCAAAAGGAAAATACAGGAGAAAAATGACAAGAAGATTATATCACTTTGGTGCTAAAAGCTATTTCTTACTGTAAGAAAAGTTAGGTGCTTGCTCAGTGTTTTGTTCAAGGATAATGTTGACATCAGCTGAGGAGACAGGATAACTAGTTTCAAAACAAATAGTAGCCAGTGCTAAGAGAAATGGGACCCTATAGAAGCTGAATAATTTCACCTAAAACTGCACAATTCTGGATTGTGGATTTGTACAGGTGGGACAGATTTGATCCTATATAGAAAAAAAAAAGGTACAATTGGTAGGGCAAATTGGAGATATGAAACTATATGAGGGCAACTGGGCTAAAGAGTGATCAGAAAAAGACACCTGAAAGAGCAATACTGAGGATGTGTGTTCTCATCAGCTGTCCTGCTCTATCTGGGGGAAAGAAACTTACCTTTGTTTTTCCCCTGTTTAGCGCTTTGCAGAAATTAAGGTGCTGAAGCAACTTAGAGATACACGTTTGAATCAGAGCCGCATGATAAAGCATTCAAACGTGATGCAAATAATTGCAAACCGATGTATCCAGCAGGTTGGGGTTTGTTTGTGTCTTTTTTTTCTTTTTTAAAAAAAAAAAGAATAAATAATTTAGCTTTATACAAGGGCAATCCTTGCTAAAAATTGCAAATCAGAACTCTTCTGTTGAAATGTATTTTATTTTGTTAATGGATTCACTAATATGAAAGGCATCTAATTGTATAATGTATTATTAGTCATTTTCTTTGGCATCCTATTAACTTTAAATAATTCTAATATTTAACATTTTATAACATGCACAACAAAGTTCTATCTCCAGCAGAGGAAAAAGCATGCATTAATAATAAAATTTTCATAACTCTTTCTACTCTGTATGTTTTTGATACATATTTGAGCAGAAACATTGAAAACTGAAGTGTAAAATAACAAGGCGTGTTAGATGGCGTTTAAAAAATATATAGTGTAACATACTGTAAACACGAGTGCGAGGATATAATTCAGTACAATTAACTTATTTTAAAATTGAGTCACATATAAAGTGTGATAGGATATAACTAAGTGCGTCTACTAAATGTATTTTCAGCGATAGCTGAGCTGGAGCGTACAAAACGGTGATTAATGCCGACTAATGGAAGTGGTCTCCACCACAAGTTGTGAGCACTGTGGTTGTGGCGGAGTGTAATAACCACACACAGAAATGCTGATAATCTCGGGTAAATCCCCAAGTTTTCCTGGGCTGGAAATAAGACGACAGGTCACATTAGAAATTTTCTCCTTATGGCGTTCTTTTCCTTTTGTTTTAGTAGGTCAGATCTTGTTCCCGAGCGTTGTGGAAGTATTATGGGAACGAGCAATGTCTAAGCTGCTTAACAAATGCACACTTTCCCCACACCAATCTGTTTTCTGGGGACAGCCAGGCTAGTGCTGTACAGCATCCTCTCGGTTGGGTGCTATTAATGTTAATAAAATGCACTTAGCACTTAACATCTCGAGATCTCAGAAGAGCTTGCAGAGCAGCATCATTATCTTTACATTATGAGTACGGAAAATGAAGGATAGGGAGAGTAAAAGATTTGCCCAAGTTTCCATGGTAAACCAGTGACAGGGCCAGGAGCAGAGCCAAAATCTGTTGATTTACAGTCGGTCTCCTATGTAGTGTGCCGTGCCATTTCACCAAACTCCATTTGCCAAGTCCCTACTGTGTACAGAGACTGCAGATAAGGCTGCAGTCGCCCTCTGAAACGTGGATTTGGGGCTCTAGAACAATGCCAAGCCAAATTAGATCTTCAAACGCGGGTGTCCCCTGTGATGCATCTCCAAGCGCAGGGCCACCTGTGTGATGGACAGCGGTGCAAAGATCCATGGATAAGCTGCTTTAAATTCCTCTGTGCTGGGGCTACAGAGTAAAACGACCTAGTCCCTGGGGAGATGCAAGTACGTTTTACATGTGAATGAGGTCCTGGTTTTCATTCCTGTGGTCTCGCGTTGCATTGTGTTTCACATGACTGAGCCTCGCGGAGATCCGTGCTTGCGCTGAGTGTTTTGTAGTTGCTTTTGAAAATGACTACGTTGAGATAATATATGAGCAGATATGTATGTTGAAGGGCTTGTGCTAACATCTCTGCGAGATACCAAAATACTACTAGTTATAATTAGCAAGCAGGAAAATGAGGAGCTGAGTAACGTGCCTAAGGAAGTTTGTGATGATTCAGGAATACAAACCAAGCCTCCTTGTCTCAAATCTTTTGCCCTAGCCCTGGGGTTATCATCTTTTGGGCTCCCTTAGGAGGCACAATACAGGCCAAAAGCTACAAGGACCTGGATGTCTTCCACCATGGAGCACAAGAGCAAACAGATACCCAAAGGATGATTTTGGTAAACATGCTCAGCCCTTGTGGTCAGGCATCCTCCCTCGCAGCAATAAAGCACCTTTAGATTTACCTTCATGATGTTATGGTTCTTTTTACAATAATTGTATCAGTTGTAATGATAATGTCAGTGATTCATTTCTTCAGAGTGTTCGTATGTGTGTGCCTGTGCTTCAAGAGACTGCTCGAGGAGCAAAGGTGTGTAGCAAACAGGGCAGCAAGGGATTATTTATGTTAGATTAAGAGGAAAATGCCATGCCTCCCAGCCTTCTGATTGTGTTTCTGGGATTCCTCCTGCAGGGCCATGTCTTGCTCTGACTGAGCTCGAGTGCTTTAGTTTTCAGATATAAACATAATCCAAGACACTGAGTTACCTACAAGGGGGTATTGTCCCTCTGCTGAGCCTCCACGTGTGGCTGCACTGGTCAGTCCTCCTCATGCTGCAGACAGCATTTATCCTTAGCATCTGTTCTTCCCCCTGGCTAAACCAGTTTTATCCACCTCTGGTCCTGTCTCGGCCAAGTCTGAATTTACTGAAGTGCTTCCCGTAGTTCATTTACTCCAGTTTGCTGCAAAGGTGCTGCAATTCAGGCATCTGCTTGCTTTCTTCCCACTACTGGGCTAAACATTTGGGGTTCTGCCAGAAGAAGACAGGACCACATAATGCCATGATTTAATAGAAACACTGGTCGATAGCTGTTTGTTCCCTAACAAACTTTCTGGCTGCAGTCTCGGTGAATAGGTGTGTGCATCTGAACTCAGCTTGGCTATTCACAGCTCTACAAACCTGTGCATGTGTCTGCATGTAACTTGATGTTTGGTTTTTTTCCCCCACCCTACATCCAAATAGGCCCTTAAAATCTGAGCTATTCTTTTCTCTCTCATCCTGACAAGTGATATCAGAGAGCTTTGGAAGACTTTAGGTTTGTACTGAGGCTCGTGCTGCTATGTGCTGTTGAAAATGAAGATTTTAGGTCAGGATTTGTATTAATAAAAAAAAAAAGGCAAGCTAATAGAAGGTGGACAACTTCATTATACATCCCTATGCATTTAAAAGTCCCAGTTGGAAGAGAAAGCAAGATAGCAAGAAACACAAACATGTGTTGGATTATTTCTTGTTAAGCAAATGTAGTACTGTGAAAGATTGACAGCACGGGAAACTGGAGTCCTCCATTTATCCACACTTCATTTCTAATATCTGGCTTCAACAGCAGATTGTAACCATAGAAAGGCTATAGACTCTGGGTGAAATGGCACTCCCTTTTGGATCCAGTTTCATAAAAGAAAACAATTATTCACAGAATGCACGTCTTTATTCTTTATTGCACATTTCAAAGTCTCCATGAATACTCATTTGCATGTGACAGCTAATGCTGCATCTTGTATTGGCCAGTAAGAGGCATGATTGCACTAAATTGGAAGCAGCAGGCACAGGTTTTCTTTTAAGAATGGGGGTGGGGGTAGCCATCCACTCGTACTGTTCTCAAGTCTTCAGTCAAAACGATTTTAGAACAGTTGCAAGTCTAGTTACTGGGATAATAAATCCCAAATTAACTGAATATGCAGATTTCACTTCCATTAGGTTACACTCTTTAAATTGACATACCCTTCACTTTATCTTTTGTTAACAACCCCAACTTTTAAAGCAATTGCAAAAGGGAGAATTGAAAACACTAAGCTCGTGCTTCAGGAGTGAAAAATTAGGACAGTAACATTCCCCAAACTTACATTCTTATTTCTTTTTCCCCTCTTCTTTTTTTTTTTTTTTCCTTGATAAACCCAAATAAATGCATTCGCTCACCCCGTATAATTTTTCCCAATGATCTTGTTATCTGAATGACACACAAGATAGCAGAATCCCAGCAATGCAGAAAGGCTGCTGCCGGCAATGCTTACAATAAAAATCCATGTACACAGCAGCAACAGAAAATATTTATTTGGTAACACATTCCTGTTGTCTTTTGAAATGCGTGCAGTTTCGACTCCAAAGCACTGGAAGATATCGAGATAAATACTTCTATGGTTTCTAAGTAATCCCTTTGAAAATTATCTGGACTATAATGGGGACAAAAGCAGCTCCTTGAAAACTACCCGAAACTCACTCTTTTCTTAAATGTAATCTCCCAGCAAAATACGAGAGAGTAGGAACTAGCTGCTTATAAAGTGAGAATGTTAAGAAAAACACCTTGAAAAGGTTTGCTACAGAAAGCAGTGTATCGAGATCGTTTATTTCCAAAAAGTTAAAATTGAAAGTTGCTGCTTTTTTTTTTTCCTTATTTCCCGACAGCTAAAAGGCTGTCACGTTTTTCGTTAGAAAGCCCTAAAATGCCAGCTGAATTGTAGCTAAAACATCAGAAAGTTTTTCATGCATGCAGTTCAACGACAAGATTACCTGTAGTACGCTTTTTTTTTCCAGCAAGAAATCTATGTAAAACAATTGCATTCCAGTAACAGACAGGACTTACTTTATAAGATGGATTTCAAAAGATCTGGAGGCTTCTGTTCCTTATAAAACTGTGCCAAAGACTATTTAAGTGGCCAGTAATATAAACATTATGCTACTAACACTGAACAGTTTATCACATAAATATAATTGTCTTCTTTTAGAAGAATAATAAAAGCCGAATCCATATGTTAGACATTATTTAAAATTGTTTTCTGCAAGATGTATTAATCCCAGCAAAGAAGCAATTCTTCTGCTATAGGAGTATAACAGCAGTTTTATTTTATTACATTGTCATTGTTTAATTTGTTTGTTCCCAGTCGTAGTTTCACAGATTTTTTATGAACTGTTACTTTTATGGAAAGTCAAGTTACAAATGATGGACGCTGTTTGCTTTCAGGAAAAGAAAGGTCACGAAGGTAGATAATGTATTTATTTATTTACTTACTGTACTCAACTTTTGAAAAAAAATCCCTCAATTCTTAACAGAAGCTAAAATAACTTGTGGTTTTTAGACCCAGGAGGCACATATTTTGATACAGCTCCTCTGCAACACTGCTAGCTCTGCAGTCTATTCAAATTTGGGAGTAGAATTTAAAGCTCGGATAAACAAGGTTTGGTAGCAATGGCTGTGCAGAGCTTACAGTTTATCTTTACAGAAATGTGATCTTACAGCTAAATGTCATTTTGTGTATTTGTTTTAATGAATTTGAGCTGACCACTATAGCAATAACTTATTTGCTAGAAAACTCACATTTCTTCTTTGGACTGTTATTTTTCCATCGATTAAAAGAAGCCTTTTTCTCTTTTTTTTCCCTGTTTGTTTTTTTTTTTTTTTTCATTTCCTAGGTAAATGTAATAATTAATTTTTAATTCCTCTCTTATAAAATTTAAAATTATTAACTGCCATGTGTGAACCTGAACTCTAGATTACTCAGAGTGTAAGTTAATGACAAGATGAGACTTTAAATAACTTTGAGACAAAAAGCAGCTCTCAAAAATTGACTGTTTAAATGCAACACGGAAAAAGGGCTTAAGCTGCTGAAATATTTTGGATATGTTTTCATTTGTAAATGAGGCTGAAATATCTGGCCTATTTAAACATGAACAAATCTAAAAGTATTCTCATTTTTAAAAATAATTATAGCAGCCCCACCAGTAAGTCTTTGTAAGGCACCTCCAAAGCAAATGTGAGTACATAATGCCAAGTATATGAAGTATTTAAATTAAAATACAAACCAAAATCAAAATACACAATTTTAAAAAAAATTTAATATTCCTTTATTGCTTCATAGTTAGATCATTGTTATCGAATACGCAAAATACAGGAGAGGCTTTCTGAACTCGGGTATGTAATGATTGGTTGTAAGAGCTGAAAGGAATTTCTCTGTGCTAGAAAATGCACATTATCTGCCGCCTTTTAACCAGAGTCTTCATCAGCCAAGTTTCTTATTTGCTGTCCATATCCCAATAGCAAGCACATTGCCACTGCTCGTTGGAATCATGGTCGGACCTTACAAACAGTTATTGTCTGATTATTTTTTTTATTTTTTTTTTTATTTTAAGCAGTGGGTTGTGGTTTGAAGATCGCTTTGACGGAAGTTAGTCCCCAGCAAAGCTCAGTCTCATGTTTACTCTGTACTGTACTGCTTTTAGTCTGTCCACTTTGCATTAAGATAGCTTTTACCTAAGGAAAGCAAAACAAACCACAAAATCATAGTTTTTCTTTTTTTGCCGTTTAATCCTTGTATACACTCTTCAGGCTGGATAATGTGATATGTATTAATACATACATATTTGTATAGACAAACAAGTCTGTGTTTAAAGAGACACTAACTCTAGGTATCTGAGGTTTAACGTGGGGTCCTGTGCAAGTTAATCTCTTTGCGCCTCTGTTTCTCACTCCACCTTCTTTCTGCCTTAATAATTTAGATTATAAAGTTTTTCTCACTCTCACTGTGTGCTTTTATAACGCCTGACACAATGGAGCATGACTCTTATTAGGGCACTACTGTGGTTATAATAATCCAGATGGTGATACTACCACTATTATTATTATTAATAATAATAGTAATAATAAGCATTAAACTGCCACCACCAATAAAAACAATAATAATCATCATTATGCTATTTTTTCACAGCCCTGGCTGTGAAACCTTTTTTTTTTTTTTTTGCCGTCTCTGTGGAAAGTCACTAAAAGTTTTCATCAATGAAATTTTAAGGTTGTATTTACTTATTAAGATTATGATATTAAAAAAACCACAACAGACAAACCAACCATATTTGTGTAATGCAGTTTTAGAACTAACAGGATGAGTTTCAACATGGCCATGAAAAAAATCTAACTCATTGTTTCACATTATCATATATATTGGCCTAGACATATATGTGTGAGGTTTCTTGTTTGTTTTGGATTTTTGCTGTCAAGGAAATTACAGCAACACATTTTTATTTCCTTTGTCTGTGTGACAGAGTGGGATACACTCAGGTCAAATGTTGAATTCCTTTTTGTTTTATAAATACATTTTAGATTAAGGCATACTTTTTGCATATGCAAGCAAGATTATTAGGAGGTATTCCAGTCGCTCCTCAGCCTGAGAATAGTTGTTGACACTTCATTAAGGAATATCTGGGATATTTTTAACCTAGATCAGCTCAGTGACCCAGTTTATAAGGCAGCCTTGGTTGTGTAGGTGCAATTCAGAGGACGATGAAGTGCAGCCCAGCAAGTCAAAATCAGCGGGTAGGGCTGCGCAAGAACGTTTTGAGCAGGCACTGAGCACCAAAGGCAGCATTTTGTTGATCACCCTGCTGAAGCCATCCAAACAACTGCCCGAGACTGTTAAATGTAATTGTCTCCTGATTAACCATCCCCTTCCTAAGGAACAACAGAGCCAGGAGGGCAAGCAGCAAACGTAGTGGTGGTGGAGCACAGGCAGAAAATAATACAGGCTGAGGCTGGAAAGGGTGTCTCTGGAGGGACTTGCCATCACTCATGTAGGAAAATAAATTTTTGAGGGTGAGAAAGCAAGAAGACGCTGCTCGATTGGGTACACCATGAAGCCAAGGAGGAAAAAGAGCTGGGCAGGGCATGAATGCACCCAGAAGGTTTTGGAAATAATCCCATCTCTGGTGTTTCTGAAGAGTAAACCAGCTAGGACATTCCCCAGCTAAGCTGGGCTTTCAGTCCCGACAGCCAGGTCTCACTGGGGAAACAATCACAGAGCCAGAGCTCATGTCCAGGAGCGCCTTGGGAGAGATGGGGGAGGCAGGAGTGGAGAAGAGTCAAAACCGAAGAGGAGTGATGGGACAGGAGGAAGGGGAATGGGAGTGCGTTGCAGACATCACGATTTGCAAAACGAATAAACTTGGCCTGAATTCACTGGACTTCAAGCACCAGGATCAGCTCTCCTTCCAACAAGTGGGTGCTAGAGCAGGAGAAGCTGGATCCAAGAGTACCCACTGGTGGAAAGGAGTGTGCTATATTTGAAACCCCTTCTGCCTCTGCTCAATCCACTGGTACACTTAGGATGGAAAAAAAGCATATTTCACATGCATACTGCTGATTTACTCTCAAAAGGCCAGAGTTCAAATTTTATTCAAGTCAGACACCAAAACTTTGGATGTTTCTTTTAATTTTGTGGACCCTTAATAACTTTCAGAATGAGACTTAATATTTCTTAAGAACAGTTTCTCAGGATATTCTCTGCACCTTCTTAGCCTGGCAGGAGATACCGTGAGAACTTTCATTCTTGTATTAATTTGACATTTTTGCTTTATAGCAGATTCTGTGAGTGGGAGAGGGAAGGTGGAATTTAGATACTTCAGAATTATTTGGCTCCGCATCTATTTATTCCACAAATAGATAATATTTCAGTGAAATCTTTGAGTTTTTACTTTTTTGAAGCTCTCTTCCTTGTCTTTACCAATTCCCAGTTAAAAATAACCCACTGGCTTTCAAACAGATGTGATCTTGCGTGTTTCTGAATGCTTCTGACCCTCTCAAATCGTGTTTAAATCCTTGTACATGCAGAAGGCACTGGATGTCACCAAAGTTGTTGGCATCTGGCAAGATCAGTGCTTAGTTCTTTAGGCAAGAGACTAAACTCACAGTGATGGCAATGCGGTCCCTCCTTTCCCAAACCAGTGTATCCCCAGAAGGAGGTTGGGTCTGAGAGATGAGATGGGGTGAAGGACTGCCCCATATGCACCTCACAGCTCTCACACACCTACCACTTCTTCTGCCAGACGTGTCCTTTCCCTTGCAATAGAATTAAGTGAGCTCTTTGCAGCCTGTCATATTCTGTGGGTTGTAGACAAAATGTGGAACCAATTCCCAAAGGCAGTGTTCCCGATAAAATAAAATTGCAGGAAACATTTAAGGTGAAGAAGAAACATCAGCACTGACAGAATTGTGGGGATTTGGCTTTTTGTTTGGTTTAGGTATTTTTATTATTTTTCGTAGCTTCATAAATAACTACTCCCAAGGAAAATAATTCCCAAAGGCAATACGGTAAGGAAGCTGATTCATTTGTCATGGTGTCAAGTTCGTTCCTGAACGGAAGGATTTCTCATGTACTTAGCAAGTCAGAGAAGTCTGATTAAGGCTAAGCATCTCTTGTTTAATTAAGCTTCTCTATACCCCTCGAGGGCAAGCACTGTCTTCATTTTACATATAGGTAAACTACACCAGAAAGAGGTAAAAGGAAATTCCTTTTCCCTGAGCAGAGTGCACAAGTTAAGGACAAGGCATCTCAGTAGGTTCTGGAGGAAATCCTTCCCTTCTTCAGCCTTGTGGCATCAATACTTCATGATAGACCTGCAAATATGGTATTCACCTTCAAATTTGGAGTGTGTGGTTGCTGCATACGGTCGTGTCTGGGACAGGGCAGCGCACTTACAGGCAAGGGATTTGGATGCCACTTGTATGTGTTTGGAGTCTTCTCCAGGCTGCTTCCAGAGCTCACCCGAATCTGCTGTGTAGATGGTTACGGATGAGAATCAGACTGTCAGTGGTGGAGCAGGGAGGAAATCCCCAAATCACCTTTGCTGTCCTTGGGAGAAATTTTAATTTCTTCTGATAGAATTAATGGTCCCACTTACAAGTTTTAAGGGTGTCTTTGAGGACCTCCATGCTTTAAAGTTCTACTGAGACTAAGGTTGTATGTTCACTTGTCAGTTAAAAGCAGTAGAAAAAATATGTTCCTAAGAAGAGATTTATTTCTTTTTAAAGGTTATCAACCACGTGCTACATCTTTCCCCAAAAAGAGGTAGCTCCCAACAGCCACACTGCTTTGTGAAGCTGTGACGCTGCCATTGAGGATGCTGTTGTGAAGTAGAGCTGGGGTGGTATTAGATTGTTCCAGAATATATGGTAATGAGTGTGAGCTCCTCGAGTGAAAGGTCCCACCACAGTGGAAGGTGGCACGTTGCTATCTGCAATAGCAGAGTTATCTCTTTTTTTTTCTCTCAGGCTTAGTGTAACTTTAGCTATTAGACAAAAATAAATTTTATTAGAAAACCTGCATAATGCTGTATTGAAATTGTGATGAAATTATTGGAAGTATTTGACATTATCAGCTTCTTTTCTTTCTTTGATACCAGTACTTTTTGTAGGCTTCTTATACACACTGCACTAATTATTGCACCATATAATCCTGTGCCATCAAATAGACTAGCACATTAGCTATTTCTCAGTCATTTCATGGTTTCTTTCTCTGAGTCACATCAGTGACAGTAGTTAAGTAAATCAAAGTTTATAAGACTTGAGGAAAAATTGTCATATGTTACACACAAAACCAGCTACTGTATTTCAAAGTTTTGGTTGAAGTAACAATATCAAAGAATCTCTGTCATATGGGAATCTTTTTCTCTCACATTCCTGAACTATATACTATTAAAAGGCTTTAGTAAGTGAAGCGCAGTAAACCCAAAGTGCCAGTTTACTACTGGTAAAAAAAAAAAAAAGCAACAAAGACAAACCAAAACCAAATGAATCTTTCCTGTGGATATGCCTTTGTGCGTGTGTGTGCATGTGTTTGTGCTTTGCTTTTTCTTCTCCCTTTCCAGCAGCAGTGTTGAAAAGGAAACAAGTATTAGAGCAGAAATTCTCTAATTATTTTAAAGTTCTCTGATCAGCTCCCTATGTCAGTGAAAGAAAACATTTTAGACTTTTCTTACCAGTTGATTCAGGTTGTTTCTTTCGCTAACATTTGCCAGGTGTCCTTTAAGGAGAAGTGGAGTAAAACTCCATTGCTGTTTATTTTTTGGCAGAAGTTTCAGAGGAAGAAAGACTTAGGCTTTACTCTTCAGGGTCAGACATTTTACTTTGGGGGAGCAGTGGATGGGTAATTTAAATTGCCTTTTTTTTTTTTTTCTTTTTCCCTCTCCAGAAGAAAATGCTCCTTCACAAATGGCCTTTGCTTTTCTCCTTAGTCAATAAATCATGGGAGGCCCCAACCTAGTAAACCTGCCTCGGACTGATGCTTTATAAGCACTTCAGAGTAGTAATTAATCAATGTGCCACTCTTCAGTGCAGAACATAAGTAATAGGGAGCGAGGTAGGTAATGTTTTGTGTAACAAGATAATGGCAGGGCGGTGGCCGAGCTGGAGGCTGCCTGCAAACCTGCCTTCCATCTTCCTGGGGTTTTCTTTTCCATCATAACATGCAACAAGACCAGAGCCTGGCCCCGGTGACTTGGTGCTCCTTCCATTCCCCGTTGCTCTTTAACAGGGTGTTTAATAGCGGCCGTCACGTGGATTTGCTTTCACCACAACAAGGTCCAGAGAAGTTTGTTTTGTTCCTCAAAAAACTCTGTTCTTCAGGAGTTGGAAAGTTTGCAGAATACTTACATTGCTTTGTTCGTGTATAAAGACAAATCCCCCAGGCTTGATTGAGGTGATCTTCCTTGGTAGTGAGTTTCCACCCATGTGACTTTAGAGCAAAAATGCTTAAGAGGAATTGCTTTCCTAATGTGAGTAAATTTAGCCTTTAATTAGATCTCTTTCCTTTGTTTATTTGGTATTTGTATGTTTATTTTCTTGGTCGTAAGTAGACTACTTGAACACTGAACTGTGGAGGGAAAATGCAAATATTTATGGAATAATTTTCTGGAAAAGGAGTATGTGTTTTATGCCAACCACTGGCCTCAGTCAATAGGAATATTATCACCTTTTGGTATGTCTCCAGTAAAATTGCACCTTTTACCAATATCTGTTTTGATTTAATGCTGGAAAAGGAATGCGATGCTTTTAGGTTACAGCTATTCTTTATGGTATATTTTCTCATGAAACAATACAGAGAAAGTAGCCCTTGACAAGTTACATTTTTCCACACAGTGATCTCTTGTGTAGAGACCTATGAGACTACCGTAATTTCCCTCCCATTACTTTCAATGAATTCCATGCACGTGAAAGAGAAAATGGATAGTGGAGCCTGAGTTCCTGTACTACCCACTGCGTAGGTACTGAAAGGAGGATGGAGACGTACCGTGGGATTCCTTACATTGCTCTTCTGCTATACATTAGCTTTAATCTTCTACTGAGCAAAATATGGGCATTTGGAACAAAAAATAATGAGAGTTTGCCCTTTGGAGACTCTATGGTACGGGTCAGATTTACCTTTCAGTATCCTGATCTAAAACACTGAGATCAGAGAAGTTACACCAATGTAAAACAGGTGTGTATATGCACATACATAGAGAGAGAGAGACATGTACTTCCTTTCATTTAACAAACATATATAATTCAGACCTTTACCTCTACCAAAATAAACCTTTAACTTGAAATTGCTGTTTGTAGTAGAGATTTTACTAGCAACTTTTCAGTTGTAGATAGAAAAGATGACTAGCTAACAAATCTCAGTGTCTGCACAAAACAACTCCTAAGTCTGACCACGCAAACACTGTGATTTCCAAGCACTGCAACTTCACACCAAACTTCTCTTCTGCTTAAAAAATGTGAGCAACCACAATCCACGCATCCATTTCATGCGAACCACATACATGGTCTTAGCTCTGACCTAGAATGAATTAACTTCTATTCCCAAAGCTACGTATACAGTGTTAAGTTATCTGGGGTTAATTTGCTGGGGAAAAAAAAAAAAAAATAGTATTAGAAGCAACTTAAGTTTGTCTCTGAGAAATAAGATTTCGTCTCGCTTGTTTGTATGTAGTCATCGAAAGAAATCTGGAAGCAACAGGGTATGTGGAGAAAGAGGGAAAGGGTTACAGCCTCGAGTTTCCCCGAGAAGCACAGCTTGCAGTTCTGCTGCGGGGAAGGTTTCTCCATCTGGCAAGCCTCCTGGGATGCCAGACTGGAGCAACCAGTTTGCAGGAGCTGTACAGGGGGACACCTTCCCTGGCCGTCCATCACCGCAGCCAGCCCCATCCCGGTGCCAGCGCTCTTGCTGCAACCCATCAGCCTCCTCCCAGTCTGCTCCGCGGCGGGAACTGGCTGCGCAGCGGGACGCGCGCACAGTGGCGGTGGCTGATAAATCTGTTGGGTGCGATATCGGGTAGGATACAGGTGTGTGTGGGTCAATGTGTGAAGGAGAAAAACACAGGAGAATTGGAGGAATTGTCACGGCGACAAAGGGAGTACTTTGGGCTTCTTCTTGTTCTGGCTGAGTTAGATCATGGGAAATAAAGAAATGCGCTGTCTGTGTTGTAGTCAAGCGTTTCTAAACTGTGCAAAATATGGAGATGGCAGTTATAGCGAATAAACAGAGTTACAAACCTTTCCCCACTTCCACCCCAGTTCTCAGATAGCGTTTCCAGTGACATTGGCAATAAATAAATATGCTGAAGCGTAGTTCTGCTTCAGGGAAGGGAATGTTTTAGAAAACTCAGTTGTCTGTTGAGGAGTTGCCAGTTACACCTGGAGATAAAATTCTACCACACTGTGTAAAATAGTCCTCCTTTATGCCCGAATTGCAATGGAGCCTTAACTATAGCATTTCTGATAATGCTTCCATAACGTGTGTGTGTGTGTGTGTGTTCTCTGAGGCATTCATTTGGCTGGCACATTGGAAAATGGTTAACACAGTGAATGTGGGGTGTCATTTTTGTAGTGGAGAATGTGTGCCAGAAGAATTCAACTGTAACCACTAAATATTTGCTTAAAAATAATTTTAACCATCTGGACTCCTTTTTTTTCTTATTATTCTTATTCTTCTTTTGAGGTGGGGTGAGAAGGGAGTATTTTAATAGGAATGATTTGTGGTTACAAAATGAATTTGGTTAATTTGGTTACCACCCCCATTTATATGATGACTACAAATAGTCCCTAACATCTGAAGTTTTAAAGAACCAGCAGATTTTTCTCTCTTGAGCTTCAGAAGCTGGAAACGAAGTTACAAAAGACAATAAATTGTTCTTGATGGAATAAATAGTTTGTGGGGCTGCTATTGTTCCTCTTGACAATACACTAACATGTGCTAATAGAGGAAGAATTGAAGAGCTTGCGTAGCACAGGCTCTTCTGCCAGGCGAAATTTTTCCACTTTGGAGAGGGAATCAGGTTCCCCGTTTGCAGGGCAGGGAAAAACACAGTGCTGGGCTTCCCGGGAGCCAGCACCTGCTGCAGCTCTGGGAGAGCTTCGGGCACCTTCTGCGACGAGCTCAGCCGCAACAGCGCGGGCTTCGGAGGGCACCTGGGAGGAACCTGCCAACCTGTCTCTAGACCAGCCTTGTCTGAGTTTAAGTTTCAGAGGAGGGATGCTTGAGATAGTTTCCCTTGGCCAGAAGAGGAATGCTTGCTAAAAGCAGGATCGGAATGAGAGTTTTCATGTCTCTAGCACTTAAAAGGATTTTTTTTATGTGTGTGTATGTGTGTACATCTTACTTAAGAACATATAACTTGTTTTTAAATATTCAGAGTTCAGTGACAGATTTTTTGGTTCTGAATCCAGTTAAATATAGTTGGTAGATGTACAAGTTTTTATGTTCTCCGTGTATTGCCTTCGCATATTAAATGAATGTTTTATGGAGCCTGCTATAAATACATCTGTTAAAAGGTTTTTATCATGCTTAGAAATGCCTAACTCTTAACAGCTACCTTTGGATAATAATGACATACTAGTAAATGTGCACAGGAGAGAAAATAAGCTAAGAGAAAATAGGTAAACTTGTGTGTAGGGTCCTTGCCTTAGTAGCTCTCTGAAATACTTTTCCTCTGTTTTCTCATACACTGCAACACTGGTTTCATCCAACTCATTGTACATTAGGAACAATTCAGTATCATTTCATTTCAAATATGCAAGCTTTATATCGAGAGTAAATGTGTAGCCACAAGGTAAAATTAAAAAAAATATATTAGTCTCATCATTAAAAAAAGCCTTTAAAGTTTCCATTATCCATTATGTCAGGTAGCAAATATCTTCTCAATGTAACTCCAGACATTAAATCTGTCAAGAGGCATGCAGTAAAATAAATGTCTGGGATACCTTCATAAACAAAAATCTTATTTCCATAATTCATACAGCTGGCTGGCATTTATTGGCACGTCAGGTGCAATGGGGACATTTCAGGAACATTAACATGTACAGCATCATTTGTCAACAAAGCAACAATGTAAGCAAATCGTTCAGAACTCATACAGATTTACAGCTTTCTCTGCCAGCTGCTAATTACGGTGTGCTCTGCCTATTTGGTATGGTCTTTTTTATTGGAAAATGACAAAGGGGTTATGGTATCCCAGTTTGGAATATAGATGCGCTTTTGGTAATAATATGAGTGGTAATATGACTACACAGCCTGGAGTTTTGATCTAGTTGCACTAGTTTTATAATTGACCGGTTTTGATTGATGAAGGACAAAGAGAAATTCACAGTGTTATTTACTTACAGACAGAAGTATCCTCCGCAAACAAAGAAATAATAAAATACCAGAGAGCAAAAAGAAGTATAAAGATACTTTATATTGTTTTTTCCTACCGAACATGACAGGGGAAATTCAATCCTCTCTGAAAACCTGATCTGTTTATTGAGCAATGCTTCAGCCAGCCCTGTAAGTAGCAAGCTGGCAAATACCTCTTGAATGTTGCTGAATCTACTCCGATAAACAAGAAATAAACTTTCAGCTTTTTAAACGATGCAAAGGTTAAAAAAAAAGCCAACAATACCGTCCCTAAGGGCCAAAATTTGTGTTAACTGTCTGCTTTCAGCATGCTCTGTGTCTGTCTGTCTGTACTCCTCTCATTTTATTTGTTTGAACCTGTGTGTTTGTGAATGTATGTGTTTTTGCAAGTTAATAACAGTGAGTCAGTTCTACTTTTTATTTCCAAGCTTCGGCCAGTTTGTGTTTCAATCCCATAAAAATATAATTAGTAGAGCTTTATGCGTAGATGTAAAAATTAAATATATTTTCGTAATTATTATACCTGTTATTCAGCCAAAGGTAAGAGGATTCTATTAGCTAAATACATATTTAGACACCTAATAAAATTCCTTATTAAGTTCTATTTCTTAGTTTCAGTTCATGAACAGCAACCACCATGCTGAGTTAAGATCTTGACCGTTTAATTTTTAAGAAAAAAAGTAATTAGACCATATTATGGATTAATCCCTTGCCAATTTTCATTTTTTAAATCAAAGTAATTTTAGACTTGGGAACTACATAATTTTATGCAAAGAAAGTATGTTTTGCCAACCTTATTAAAATCTTTAAAGACCATATTTTCTATAGGCTTCCAAAAATTATTCCACAAAAATGTGTGGGTGCACCCATCTGTACACATGAATGGGCAACTAGGAGCATAATTATCCAGTTTTGCACGTGCAAATGTAGGTGTTTAAGTGCAAATTAGCTGACCCTCAGATTGTGCCGGTGCATTTTTGCAAGCTGATTAATAATTTCCTTGAATTCCATAGCATAGGTTAAAATCCCCAAAGATTTGCAGAGACAATAATAATCATTCTGTTAAAATATCAGAGATTACTAAATTCTTTAAAAATGTTACTGGCACAACAGTAAAATGAAGTACAGTTTAGTTGCTGGTATTTGGGTGTTATTTTGGTTATAATGACTGTATGATTCTTTCAATATAATAAATTCTGTTGGTTCCAGAGGAATTACTGTTTGCCACTGCTTCTCCAGAAGTAAAAAGTGCATGTTCCTAAAGGAAAAACTGCTGCAGCAGGATTATAAAAAAATGGCCATAGATCTTAAGTCTATATGAGCAATCACAGCCACTTCCGAATAGAAGTCATTTGGTATTAGAAGTAATTTACCCATCTGGAAGAACAGAGATATTTGCAAATGTTGTTGAAACGATTGGCTTTTAGCAGATGTTTAAAGAAAGTTAAAAAACCAACTGCTTCTGAGGTGCATGGCCTCAATTTCAGATCTGGAAATGTAAAATATAGTGAAGAGCTCTTCTAAATGATGAGGAAGTTCGTGGGCATCTTGGCTTTGTGCTCCCTGTCTGCTGGTGGCCTCACCCAACACCTTTACAGAGACATGGAAATCAGAGGCTGAATTGCCTCAACATTTTGTAGCCTGACTATTCTGGGAGAATAATCTGCTGCCTGGGAAGGGGTGATCTGTGGGCATGAATCTTGAAAAGGTCTTTGTGGGGTGAAGGAAGAAGTTGGAAGTGAGAAGAAGGGATGAGACATAGGGTGTTTGAGTTTATTGGTTGTGGGGCTAAACTGTGTCTTCATATTGCTGCAGGGGCTTGGGATAATGAGAAAATAAGCATTTAATACAGAGCTTGAAAAAATAAAGCTGATGACCCCTGGAATTTACAGTTACCCCCAGTATGGTACCCAAATGTGACAATGCTACTGAAAGTCCTGGTAGACCGAGAACGCTTAATGGAAAAATAACTTTATATTGTAATTCAAGATTGTTTGAATTTACTTGATTTGTGAATATTCTCCATTTGTACTCCTGTCTTTGTACATTTGAAGACGAAGTTTAAGCACTCCTTGATCCATAGAGATTGCTTTTCTTCCTGCTCTTTTTGATTCCACTTGCCTAATAATAATAGGCATTATCTTATATCCATATTTAATTTTATTATGTCACTAGCATTGCAAGAAAAGGATGTTCTTTTCAAACATTGTAATGCATTTAGTATTTCACTAGTCATCAGTTAAATCAATTTTTCCTTTTATTGGATCTGAATTATAAATCAACTAGTCATTGTATGGGATACTGTATATGAATGTACAGTATATCATTATGATGTATCCTATAATAATGTCTCTTAGACATGAAAACTAAAGATGGTGGTTTAAAGTGCTGAGAGAGAAAAAATTGGAAACATCTGTTAGTACGAAGTAGAGAAGACTTTTCATTAAAGTTTGTCAAGTGTATTTGATAGGAAGAACACACTGGGCTGTATTCTTCCACGCCTTATATACAGCCGCCTCAGTATCCAGCGTATTTTTCTGTCTCGTGTAGAAAAGCCAGTATTATTGGAGACACTGAAAAGCCATCTCTATACTTTGGGTAAGGTACAGTACAGCATCTCAGGAAACCTGAGTTTTACGAAAAAGTTTAATGGAAAAAGAGAGAGCACATTACAATACAGTCAGCGTCTTGGTCTTTTTCTGTGTGAGGGTAACGACTGCCGCCCGTACGTCGAGTGTGTCAGCAGAGTTGTACAGAAGAAGTGGTGTGGGACAGTTTGTGGTAAAATACTCTTTTATTTCCTATTAGCCACTACTTGCAAGAAGCGAAAGCCTTAAAAATAAAGAAAAAAAAAGAAAACAGAGTAAGTCAAAGATAAGATATTTGGAGGCATCTAGTTAGAAGATTTGACTACACAAGACACTGTGGACAAGCTGGAAGAAACAAGAAAAAATAGCAAAAAACTTCGAGGACAACATGTTTTAGCTTAACTGTGCAGAAACCCACTTCAACATATGTAACTGCTTATTTAAGGAAGGTTGAGAAAGTTCGCTTCACCATGACACAGGGACAGAACTTTGTGGTGGGGTCTGCAGTGGGGATTTCTGCAGGACTGAGCTGAAGGGTCAGTGCTCCAGCTCACATCCTGGGGCTGCCAGGATTGTTCCTGGTAGGAAAACCCAATAGTTCCATCCTCACCTCATTCACATATCATGTTTGCATGCTACCAGAGATACGTTTGCATGTGTGTTTGTGTAGGGGTTATTTTTTTACTTCATAACTTCTGAGGCAAATGCGAGTTGCCTTCCCCATCCCTTGGAAGAGTACTGCAAGCCCAGCACACAGACTTTGCAGCTGTCCAGCTGCAGCATAGACCACTCATACCTTGTTTTGCAGATGTAACCACTTAAAAGCCAATATTTCACCTTGCCTTTGCAATTTTTTTCTCATTTCTTCCTGCACTAAGCAGTCTCTAAGCGCTGTTGTTTCCATAATGATATCCAGAACTATAAAATCAGACATAGCAGTTGCAGGGTTCAGTGCGAATTACCCCCCGAGTCAATAGAAAACAGAATATTGCTTATTGATTTGGTCTAGCCTGTTGTGTAGTCGATGGAGAACAAACTAATACAAATAAAATGAATCAATTGGAAGCTGGCTGTGGGCCTCAATGAGTCATATGAAGTAGGTTTCTTACATCCTTTATCATCGCGCACAGCCGGGGAAACAAGAGTGCTACTGTCTTCTGCTGGTGCAGAGAGTTACCTCAGGCTATTCTGAAAAAACGCCTTTTTTTTTTTTTTCCTTATATTCAGACGTGAATCAGCCCATGCTAGTAAATGTATTCCTGTGAATACAGATCCTACTTTGTTGCAATGCCCATGGGAAGGCAGTAGTGTAACCTGTTTGGATGCAGCTGCAGACCACCTGTAGAGAAAGTCAAATTAGGGAGAGACCCCACTGTTCTTTGCATTAATGCTTTTTGTGTTGTGGCTTGACTCCCCTCCTCCCTCCCCTTTCGATGCATCTTTCTCAACTGGGGAGATGGAGAGCACGTTTCCAGACCTTCTGTCCCTTTAAGGCATCTTGTGATGGAAAGATTTGAAAGACTGTCAAAACTCCCCAGTTACCAAAAAGGGATGGTGCTCAAGGAGTCTTAACACTTTTAGGATGACTTGTCTTCCTGGTCTTCTTGTGTGTTTGGGGCTGTTGGTTTTGGGGGGGTTGGGGGAAGGTTGTTTCACCCTTTGCCTAAAGGGTAGGTTTATATCTCCCTCGAGTAATCTGCACATTGGGGGAATCTTCTAAAATTTGAATGAAAAAAGTAGTTGTCAAGAATTAAAGCCCTGACTTGCTGCACTTTTAGTTCCATTGTTCCTAAATAAAAGACTCGGCAAACAAAAGAAAACGGAACAATTCTAAGTGCAGTGCCTGCCCTATCCACACCAGAACGGGTGTGATCTCACTGATCCCAGCTAACGATGCTGGAATTCCCTTTAGGTACAGACTTGTCTGAATTCAGGACAGAGGCAGTTAGGCACATAAAGCAACTGGTCTGAGGGGATTATGTGACCTTGGTATGAGACGTAGTTTTAGTCAGCTCTCCTGCTATCTCAGTTGTGACTGCTTAACACTCCTGGTATTTGTAGCTACTCAAGTAGATTAGGCTTTTATTCTTTTACCAGGTAACATTCTGCCTCATAATGATGCAATACTCTACCGTATGTCACATGAAAACTGCTTGTAATGAAAATTTCATGTGATTACTTCTTTTCACCCCATTTCTTCACAGATGAATCCCACTAATCGTTGACGTACTAGTTAACACAGGCAGGGTTTGTCGATGGAGGTAGTGTCATCAAGCGTTGCCTCATTTTAAATTCCTTCCTCTCACTGGTGGTATCAATGTTCACTGCAAAGACACTGATGATACTGAATTTAATTGGTATTTATGTGTAGGGTCGTGTGTACTCTCCAAGAAGTTTCTGTGTAACTTTTCCCTAATTGAAATTAGATTGAAGTGTTGCTGTGTACACTGCGACTTAATGGTGACAACGTTGAGCCAGCTTCGAAGCTCAGATGCATGGCACGCATCCCAAGAAATCTGCTATGATGCTCCCACATACATCTATGCATATTTTTATGGTACAAGAGACATAAGGTGTGGAAAAGGAGCAGTCTCTTTAAGGGGGATGTGGCAACCCTATCTGCCAGTCATCTTGCCTCTGCTGTTCTATTCCTTTTGCAGCCATTCTGCCTTTCTGGTTTCTATAACATCTTTACACGCGTGTTTAATGTTTGCACAGCTATTAAAATCCATGGGAAGGTGAGATGCCATGGGAGTAATGGATCAGCAGCTCTGGTCCTTTGTGGAAACATTTTCTGTCTGATGTGGGAATGGCTTGCGCACTGATGAATGTCCATCTCATATATAAGATAATACACAACCAACATGGTCTGTGAATTGTTCTGGGGGTCAGTCTGCCATGAAATGGGAGAGCCCAGAGCTGCCGTCGCCTATAAAGAGATCGCACCCTGTTTTGACTCCATGCAAGGGCAGATCCCTGCACCCTCTCCCCTGTTACGCAAACGGAGAATAGGGAAAAGTAACTTTGCCCTGGTAGAAGTGTTTTGACTGGGAGCTTAATTTATAGCGGTTCATAGGATTGTGATGTGTAATAAGCAATGTCCTTCGACATTTTTCACATGCTTTTAAGTGACTCTTTAGAAAGCATTGGTTTCCCTCGTACAAATCATTAAACTTTTAAAAAAAGAAGTAGTAGTCTAGGTTAGTAATCATCACAGCGCTTTAAATACTAGTGGAAAATTAGTGACATGAATAAATTAAATACATTTCAGGTATAATAGCGAAGCTGAGGAAAATCACCAAATATTAGCCAAGCTCCAAAATCTAGCCACTTTGTGTTGCGTGCTGTTTTAATGACTGCTATTTAAAAATGTGCATAATTCCAAAGAGATCACATGTTTCACATAATAAAAATTACTGTGACATAAAATATATATTTTCTTAAAAAGTACTTGTAATATCAAAAGGACTGTGAAGTATTAGCCATTTAATACAAATTTATCTTTTCTTGCAGATGATTACATTTTCATTTTAATTGCTCACATTTCCCGTTCTGATCAGACATGCCACAAAGAAAAAAAAAAAGATTTTATTTGTTAGTTAACAGTCTTCAGAAGTCCTAATTTGGCCAATGTGTTCTGCTGCAAAGTCTTGGAATGCCGTCTTGCAGTTTCAAAAGTGATCTTATTTGGCTTCCCAGAAACTATTATGCCTGGAGGATGCCATGAGAACAAGGGCTGCCTTGTTAACAAGTAGAAAACTCTCAAAAACAAGATAGGATCCTGATATAAATCATAATTTAGATGCACAGAGCTATGTTCACAACCACAGTAATGCAATTCATTTACATCTAGTTATTACTTATCTCCACCCGAGCTACTAAGTTCAGGAACGCAGCTGCCTTGTGCCTTGTGACTCGTGGGGGTTAGGGAAGAATGACATCACCAAATTTAAGCACATTACCATGCTGACATAGTGGCACCTTGTTTTCCCTTCTGCGGATAGAGCGAGGATTGTGTGCTACCCCCTATTCTTCCAAAGAATACCTTTTCTCTCCTTTCAAGCAGCTGCTATATGAAGGGTTGCAAATGTCACTTCAACTAATGATGAATGATGCTTGACCCTGGGACCTGTTACTATGAATTTTATGCAATGCTAAATTAATATGAAAGATCTCTGCTAGAAGACTCCAGCTATTATGCATGCGGCATAAATGATATGTTAAACAATCCAAATTTTTTTCTCACAACCATGGCAAAATGCAGAGCCGCTTTAACGTTTTTTTTTGATGTGTATTTCCACTTAAGATTAGTATCTTTTAGTTCTAAAAATATTTTTGGTAAGCAAATCAGTTTGTGAAAAACATTGTCAAAAGGGCAACTGGCCCACATGTCTTTGTTGTTCGTGTTTGAATATAATTAATTATGTAAAGCAATAGTTAGTGGGAGCTTAACAATTAGTAGAATCTGTCAAATAGTCACACGGAAATTACTAACTAATTGAACTACTGGTCTTTTATTGTTCCAGGAAGCAGTACAGGGTGTCGTTCTTTTATCTCAAAAGTTCATTATTATCGCGTATCGCGGGTTTTGAGAAATATACGCTTCCTAGTAGACTAATACATAAATAACCCTCCCTGTAATGCCACAGTGTGCAAAAGTGTTTGAAATAAAAACACCTGTTTTAATTAGTATTCAGATTCGTGCAGTTAAAAAATGATAATCCTCTTGCAGTTATACAACATTTTGAAAGCTTTGAATTTCCATCTGTATCTTATATTATGATGTTTCAGGATTGTCGTGAGTTAATTATGTTAACTTCGGAAACATTGCTTGCATTTAGAATGAAAAACTTCAGCTTGAATAGCCAGGAAAGCAGATGCTATCTTTCTTGTCAACTGCTTTGTTGTGCGCTGCCTTGAAACTTTTTATAAGATTCTATATCCAAAAGGAAGTATAAATCTCCATGTATTTGAAATGTTAGTCTAATCTAATCAATATTTTAATACGTTTCTTGTGGGAGGGACCTGAGTGTAGCTCAAGGAACCAAAGGCATGAAAATCTCTTATTTTATGTTGAAATCCTCCTGTTATTACAAGTCCGTTCACAGGACTAATTTTGAACAACGGGAAAAACCCCTGCACTATAAAGCTTAAAAATCATTTCTCTCCCAAAATATTTGTGAGTTTGGGTGAATTAACAGGAATCAGAAGTATTACAATTTGAATGCACATCCGGGTAAACCCTGCAAAAGGGAAAGGTTGGCACGAATACGCCGTTAATGTGGCAAATCCGCGTTCGGTCCTCTCACAGAACGCGTGGAAACGAGGAGCGTGGAATGTGAGCGTGAGAGGTCGAGGGAAAGGTGTGATGTTAGAAATGATTTGGTGGGTGCACGAGAGGCCAGGCCTCCTCTTCCCACGTGAGAGCGCGAGGCGTGCGTGGGGATCGGGGAAACATCGCGCCTCTGAGTCACCCGGGCGCCGGCACAGCCCTTCGGGGCCAAGGAGGAACCACGCACGCTGCCAAGCGTGTTTACGTGTGCTCTGGGATATTTATGCATCTTCTGAGACTTAGTAAGAGGAGGTAGAGCTCTGCACTTGGAATTGAGCCCCACAGAGTGCATAGAATTATTTTTTTTGAAGCCTTTTTGGCCTTGAGATGGAAATCTTTTGGTTAAAAAGACCTAGGCAAGGTCCCACGTGCACGTATCTCTCAACTACACTGATCGTGAAGTCACCTGCATTTGCAGGTTTGACTGTAAACTTAGGGCTTCCATATTATCAAAGGCATCATATTCCTCAAAGAGAAGCTATTTCCATTGCCAGAGAAATTTCAACATTTGTAAGCAGGTACTTAATGAGAGAAGCTATAATCCACAGACTAACCTGCACCCAGATCAGGACACGCTCCAGGATCTGATTCCCAGCTGGTGTGCCTTTGGAGAGGACATAGCTCTGAAGTTGATGGACTTGTGTAAAAAAAGTGCACTTACCAAGAATCTTCCCATTCAGGGTAATGTGTGATTCTCAAAATGCATTAAAATATTTGAAATTTCATGTTATTATTAGCACTATTATTATCAAAGGACTTTTCGTTAACATTTGAAAGTCCTTCAGTGCACTTGAAGATATATTTGTTTTAGCAACTTATATAATCCCCTCCTGTTTAAAGTTTTGTTTTAAACACATACAATTATCATCTCATATGCCCTGATTCAGTAAGCACTTAGAAGCATTCCTATCTTTAACAGCATAGCTAGTCCCGCTAATATCCAGGGAATGGAATTAGAGCTTCAGATATTAGCAAAAAGTAATGCAAATGTGAATTAAGCAACATGGTTTTGAAGTAAGTTGACTGAGGACTTTTTATTTCTTAGACTGAATGCGAAAGTTTCCAAAAAAAAAAAAAAATCAAAGCAAGCATTACTGATATTAATAATTATTAATAAAGTCTATAAAGTTGAATATTTTAGCCTGGTAACTAGAAGGAATTAGGCACTGAAATAACCTTCCTGTAAGGATAACGTGGAAAAATCCTAACAGCTTTTAGGCAGAGGCGTCAGCAGAAATACAGTAGGTAGAGACATATTGATATAGATATATACAGACACCTAGAATAAGAATAGTAATATTGTTGGAGTTTAGCATGCACGTTACATTAATTAAAGCAGATGCAGTTACCTGCATTGTACAATATGACTATTTCTAAGCTAATGGATTATGGGGATATATCACCTTTGTAACTGTACTTTTGCCTTTCCTAGTGTAGCTTTCCATACAAACCTACACCTAATGTGAGACTTTGCTACTGAGAACTCTTAGTGCCTCGTGTCTATGAAGGAACCTATGTGACATGAAGTGGTATTCTCTGCTCTGTATAGTGGCCCACATCACATAGTTGACAGCAAATTGTCACATTAGGTAAGAATTCCAGTCAAAATTCCATGAACTGAACTAGGAGAGACAAAAGATGAATTATTCTAACGACCCAAACACGGGGCTTGGTTCTCTAGCTCTTGTATTTTTGAAGACAACTCACTTTATCTCTAATAGAGAAAATAAGTAATGACTAAAGGCAAGGTGCAAGTATTAAAGTGATAGTTTGAAAGTGTTTAACAAAACTGTCCTTTCTTTCTGAATAACTTGAATAAAGTGTCTCAATGACCTCTTCCTAACCAGAAGAGAATATAGAGAAGAAATTAAGCTTTATTGGTAAATTAAAGCCCAAATCCCATGGTTGATGAGAGATATGGTCCGTTTGAAATAGTTACAGTTTCAGACTTTCTCTTCTACAATCAGCGGGTGGAGACCAACATAATCCAATTAATTGTAATTCCCTTTTGTGGCACTGGTACAGTGGTGAATGATATAGTAAGTCCATTGAAGTCTTATCTTTGGTCAGATAATCCAAATGGATTCATATTATGAAACAGTCCTTTATAAAAGTTCTGATGAACAGAAGTGTTTTGACTTTAGTGAACCAAAAGATAAATTCTATACAAAATAAAATGTTTTGTCCTTGACATTTACAGAGCTTATATATACCTGATTTCATGTAAGAATACTTTTTTCAGCTGCTCTATTTCAAAGAATCTTTTAATTTAAAACACAAAATAAAATCCAGAATTTGTTCACCAGACATCTTATAAACCGGTGTGTGAGAACAGAGATTTACATGCATGGGTAATCTTTATTTTTGTAAATAGTCCAATTAAAATGTGATTACAGATATAAGGAATCTATGAATAACGTTTTGAGAATTGCTTGAAATTCTATTTTTTTAAACAATAAACTACTATTTCATTGATAATCTTTACAACTGTAAACAAATCAACTATATATATTTTCCCTTTCAATATTGCAAGTGGACTAGGGGAATTGCTTAATTTTAGCTTAAGCTTTGATCTCTTTACATTTGGAAGTCATTTACATGAAGGAAGTCATAACGATCTTTATTGTTCTGTTAATTATTTCCTTTGATTATTGAAACTCACTCACTGAGGCACAAGCTTATTGTTATTGGGGTCAGTCCCAATAATATATTTGGCTACGTGCAATAAGTAAGAGTTGGGTGGTATCCTCGGGTTTTTGATTTGTTTTTGTACAGGCCCTTTCAGTTTAACAGTCACTGGAGACAGGACTGATTTAATGCATCAGTAGTCTGATCCAGGGCTATAATTTTTTGTATTTCTCTTTTCCTTTAAAGTTGTCCAGAGCAAGCCCATGTTACAGTGGGAGTGTTTTCCCTTGTAGCGTGTTGAAACCTCATATTTACTAAAGGATACTGAGCTACTATTTGTGGGACACAACACACTAGACCACGTATTGAGGTCAGATCTTTTCAGAGTGTCTCAAAAAAAAGTATTTTTTTCCTTTCTCTCCCCCTCCTCCCCCATATTGTCTGGTTGAAATTTAATACAAAGAATTTTTTACCCTTTGGGGTACATTACATATGAAATAATTTATGACCCATGAATCACAAGAAGGCAGTGAATTAGGTTTCAGATAAGTCTGCCAAATATTACAAAACATTGTGTACAGATTTTTGGACTATGAAAAGGCTTTTGACAAGAATGGAAATAGAAGCAGTGTTAGAAAAAGCAAAAAGAGGGAGAACAGAAGAGCTATATGACAGAATCCTAAAGCACTCTGATTTAGTAGTACAATTAAAAAGATATGAATATGAACATATTTTTGAAGTATAAAAATGGGACAGAGAGTCATTGTCCAATTCCTCCCTGTATTAGATCTTGAGAGCCTTCAATTTATGTAAAGTGTAGATTTGTGCATGCTGATACAAAAAATGCTGATAAAAAGACCTGAAAAAAAAAAAGAGAAGAGGGGGTAATGGAGGGGAAAAAAAAAGGGAAAAGACTCCAGATTTACATTGCAGAGAAACTTACTGGAGAGTAATTACACAATAAAAAATTGTCATTAAAAAATTTGAAGTTGGGAGATATTTACCTTGCCTAATATATGTTTACACAACATATGACTAAGCAAGGAAGATCAAGTCAAAAGCAGAATTCAGCATGGACTTTTGCCTTTTAATAGTAAAATGTATCATGAAAAGTAAGTTCCTGATCTAGGCAAGTATTTGATGTTTGTATTTTTGCAGTCTTGGCTCTAAGAAACAGAATTGTTAGCATCCATCTAGAAAACGGAATAAAATCTATTAGCTGGAGAAATGAAAAAGTCATTAGTCGGGTTCAGAATAAAGAGGGAGAATAAACAGAAAGAATAAAATGTGCTTTAACTACTAGGAAGAAGCTGAAGTTACTGCTCAACAATTAAGTAGAGAGAATTAGTCAGAGGACAGAATCTTACCATTCTAAGACAAATGTAATTTCCGCTCAGCAGAGCAATTTAATTCCTATGAGTTACAGAAACTCTGCCAAGCCTTGTCCTTGTTCTTGGGCAACCTTGGTGCTCCACGGCTGAGAAAACCTCCACACCATGGGAGGGTACGAGCTGCATGGGAATTCCTCTGAGCTCTTTCCTTGTCCTTTTCCTCAAGCCCTTGGGGGTATGTGAGTATTTCTTTGACCTTGAAGGAAGGAACAGTTCGGACCTGCAGGTTTAAGACGTGCAGGCTGTGTTTACTTGCTCCCACTCTTTGTTCACACCAAGCCACCTCAGAGTGAGTCTCGCAGAAGCACGTTGATCTGTAGGCAGGTGTTCTCTTTATTCTGCGGGAGCTTTCAGCTGCATGTTGAGGGGAAATACCCTATATTGAAAATCACTCCTTTTCCCATACGGACTATTCGAATCAGCAAAATTTAATGAATTTTAAGGGAATTTATAATTATAATCCTATTACAGTAATTATTGTTTCAAATAACAACGATAGAATATGCTAAGTCAAAACTAATATCGCTGTCATTGAACCCTGGCAGCAGGTATCAGCAGTGAAAGATGTATCTTAGGGATGATACCTCTTTCTGGCCGCCAGAAGGATTCTCCTCTTGATACCACTGTAGATTTTTTTGCTTTTAGCTTCAAAACTGCGACCGACAGCACAGAAATTTCCCCGACGCGGCGGCGTCGCTAGCTGACGACTTTCCTAAACCTTTGAACCGCTCTGCGTCCTTTCATGATGTACCATTCTTGAACTTCTCGAATGTGCTGGATCTTTTTCACGGAAACAATGAGATAGTTCATCCCTCACTTACTCTGTGGACTTCTGTGGAATTATGCGAGGATGAATATGACCCAGTGTGCCCAAGTACAGAAATCTTTTCTTTTTCTGGCACAGCCTGAGATTTAAGTTAGCAGTACTTGGTTGTTCCAGCATGCCCCCGGGTCAGCTAACTGTCGTTTGAGAGACGGGAATAAACAGGCGCTCTGGATGCACATAGAGATGTTCTGCTTTTTAGCTTAAGTTGCTCAGTAATTTGTACCCGGGCTGAACGAAAATGGGTACTTCAGTAATAAAATAAATGATCAGGCATTATAACATCGTGGCTTAAATTTTCTGTTAAGAGGGCATGCCATGTTCCTCTAGCAGAGAAAGAATAATGCGTGCAATATTTCTTTTGCTGACTATATCCTTGATAATTCCTCAGCAGTAGCATTGGATGGATTCAGCAGAAGCTGCTTAGGAATATATTGTATGCAAAATTTAATTATTTGCTCAGCTGACATTTTCTTTGATTTGTTTAAACATTATTGGAAGTGAAGGACCATGCACCGAGTGCAGGCAGGAGAGTGGACCTCTCAAACCTAGCAAGGGAAAGAGGAAGAAGAATTATTTAGCTCCAAAAATCTGGCTGAACGAGGAAAGTATTGCTTTGCAGGAGTTGAGGCTTCTGCTGTATTATTTAATCTGAGTTCAAGGAATTGTACGCGCTTTGGTGTGTGTGTATAAAATGCAATGTCAGGATGGGATTTACTGGCAGGGGAGGAAGCTAAACATCATGTGCCACATTGCCAAGGGGTGAGATTCTTGCCATGTGATGAGCAAGAGGCTTCAGCACCTCAGAGCACACCACTGTTGTCGGGTGTCCAGACATCTCTCTGCTCTATTACTGCTCTAAATCAAGTGTGATAACATTGAAAGAAGCTGTTTGCCCCAGGAAGGCTGCTATGTCCTCTGCAGTAGTGACCAGAGAAGCTGTGGCATGTAAAAAGCAGGTAGAGCTATCAAACACCTTATAGTTTACAAATTAATATTTGCGTTCTCAGTCACAAGAATAGCCCTCACAAACTGATTTAGTGATGGAGTGTGCTGATGCAAGTGAAGAACTTCTGCTTGAGCCTGTTTTTCCTTTTTTTTTCCTATTGAAGACCATGAACGACTAGGAAATCACTTGTAAATAACAGAACCATTTGAAAAAAAAAAAAAAAAAAGGTGTCTTCAAGTTTGAAAAAGAAGAGGAATGGTACTGGACAGTTTTTCTTGTCCTAGTATCATAGAATGTTAGGGATTGGAAGGGACCTCGAAAGATCATCAAGTCCAATCCCCCTGCCAGAGCAGGAATGCCTAGACTATGCCCCACAGGAACGTGTCCAGGCAGGTCTTGAATGTCTGCAGAGAAGGAGACTCCACAAACTTCCTGGGCAGCCTGTTCCAGGGCTCCGTCACCCTCACTGAGAAGAAGTTTCTTCTCGAGTTTAAGCGGAACCTCTTATGTTCCAGTTTCAGCCCATTACCCCTTGTCCTATCAGTGGTTGTCACCGAGAAGAGCCTGGCTCCATCCTCGTGACACTCACCCTTGATATATTTGTAAACATTAATGAGGTCACCCCTCAGCCTCCTCTTCTCCAAACTAAAGAGCCCCAGCTCCTTCAGTCTTTTCTCATAAGGGAGATGCTCCACTCCCTTAATCATCCTAGTTGCCCTGTGCTGGACTCTCTCCAGCAGTTCCCTGTCTCTCTTGAACTGAGGGGCCCAGAACTGGACACAGTATTCCAGATGGGGTCTCACCAGGGCAGAGTAGAGGGGAAGGAGAACCTCTCTCGACCTACTAACCACCCCCCTTCTAATACACCCCAGGATGCCATTGGCCTTCCTGGCCACAAGGGCACAGTGCTGGCTCACGGTCATCCTGCTGTCCACCAAGACTCCCAGGTCCCTTTCCCCTACACTGCTCTCTAATAAGTCATTCCCCAACTTATACTGGAACCTGGGGTTGTTCCTACCCAGATGCAAGAGGAAACTTCTTTTCCTCTTTCAGGCACAGGACCATGGTTTGAGTCTCTCACTAATAAATTGTTTATTGGGATGAGTGAGGCCAACGAGTTTCTCGAGTCTTCAGTAATCTGGGAACATATTGTGGACACCCAACCCTTCTGCAAAGACTGTGTTGTGAGGGACATCGTATGTGTTAGTTAATGGTGCTGTGCAAGGCTTTCTCTCTCAGCATACACGTTGGCCCCTGGGATGGAGGCTGGTGCTCTGAGGTTCCACACACTGGAGCTGGGAGTTGGTCAAATGCCAAATGCCAAAAGTTTACAGGGGAGTGCCCACCGTGCAGGGCATTGCCATCCCAACGGATTGACTGTACTATGAGACCCAGCAAGGCACATCTCACCAAAGCCTTTAGGTAGTTTTCCGAGGACACAACCTCACCAGCTGACCAGGCACTGCTGGTTGCGTTTGCAGGAATGGCTTTACACGTGATTCATGGTCATCCATGAGACCACTTGCAGGGATGTGTAATACCCAAAGTCAAGTAGAATTTTTGGACGTGGTGCTCTGGGATTTAATGGGAGCATGGGCAAAAGACAGAATACAGCTGGGAAAATACTTGTAAAATTTATCTTTAAAATGACCAAGCAATGGCCTCAAATAACTGTATTTTGCTCCTAGAGACAAGCCTATATACTGGGCAGAGCACGTGGTTAGAGGAACCACATCCATTTTCTTTCGTAACTGAACTCTCTGTACTGCCTCAGTTGATTTTCGTATTCCGCTTTTTTCTTCTTTGTTTTTTGTCTTTAGCTAATCTTTCCACAGATTACCTTCTTCCTTTTTGAACAAGGATAACCTTATGATAGTGTACTTCAACCAAAGCTGAACTCCTCTTTGGTTCTTCTGCAGACTTTGCAAGCACCATTAAAATATGCATTGCTGAAAAGGCTGACTTACTAAGAATAATAACACAGTAAAACACACATTCTCTTCATAAATGTATTGTATATCGATTTTTTTTTTTAAACTAATAACCTTGACAAGTGCCCACACTATTATTTTTTCCTTAACGTGGTCTTTATATTTTCAGCCTGAGTATTAGCATAAATTTTATGGGATTTTCTGGGCATATTTGTGTCTGTATCTAAGATATATGATATCAACTGGCAGTGATGGTTGAACTAATCAAATACCACTGACAAGTTAAAGCAAATTTTTAGGACTCTGAGATTTTGAGCATCTTCCCAGATACAGTATCTCCTGACTGAAAGCAGTCCTTGACTGTCAAGTTTAAATACCAGATTTGGGACTTAATCTTTATGTAAGCAAAACACCCCAATAAGAAATATGCCTGAGTGAAGCCAAAAAGTCAGGTCCTCCCCTTAAACCTAGCCTGAAATGCGTGTGCATGTTTGTTTATGGCCCTATCGCCATGGTATGTGAGCGATTCCAACCAGTGGGAACCAAATGAGAGTCTTGCACTGAATGGACTTCTATTTTCCTTTCTTTTTTTTTTTTTTTTTCCTTTTTGGCTTGGCATTTGTTCCTTCTAGCAAACATTTTTAAAAACTCTCTTATTGCTAGAGGGAAAATTGACACCCTTTGCTTTCACGATGATACATTCCTAACACGTTTCCTTGAGGAGCTGGAAATGGTGCAAAAATCTGGTAAGATAAGTCTCTATAAAGCCTTAGAAGTCAAGCATTCCACTTTAGACATTTAAGACAAATGCATGGCAAAAACAAGTTGTGTTTTTTTTAAGGTTCCTACTTAAAGTTCTGTGCCAAAGCTACAGTACTTATACATTTTCTAAATGTGTTTTAAGCAATAAGTTGTACAACATTTTTAGAACATGTGTTAAGCTATTTCTCTAAGAATGAAGCTCTTAACAAAACATAAGCACTCTGCATGAGATCTTAGCAGCAAAGTGCTTAAAAGATAAAGTAAGAATTGGTACCATGGGAAGAACACCAGCTGTAGAGCACACAGGTCCATTATGAGAAGTATGGTAGTGGGTAGGGAGAAAATGATTTAATCAGGAGTAAAACCAATTTTATTATAAGGGCACGCAGGGGGTGTGGCACCATAGTGAGAGGGACATTTCAAAATATCTGACAGATTT
>CM036621.1:77812763-77840263 GCA_020746105.1 Trogon surrucura
TTTCGTATCTACCTTTGTCTTACTGTTTTATTTTAGTTTAAAGTTGGCAGGCATCAAAAGTCTTTTCAAAGTCTCTGCGCTGCAAACTCTCTCAGTGTCTAATATATGCAGGTGCATTTTGTAACACTGTGTCAGCTTGGAAAAACTCGACTGAAAACCAGAGTGATTTGGGGATTTACTCCTGTCGGAAAGGTGGGGGGAGAGAGGGAGAACTTAAAGGGAAAAACCCTAGTAGGAAATTAATTAAAGGTCCAATAGAGAAAAATCTTTAGGAAAAAAAAAAACAAACAACCAAACCCAGTAAAGTACTTAGAGATGTGTTTTCTGAACGACGTATATTTGCCATTACTGTTCCTGAGAGCTGTGTGTGTGCGTGTGCAGCTGGTGGAGGCTGTGAAACCCTTAATGTGAGGTTCACTTTGATTTTATATTCATAAGAGTCTTTAGTTCAACTAAAGCTTTTCAAGACTCGGCATTAGATATAAGGAGGTTAAACGCATCTCACAAGATCCTTCCCTTCTCAGTTATTCAGAGATGCGAAGAGGTTAAACGCACAACGTAAAGAAATGCATCACCTGGCAAGTTTACTCTGTGCGGCTCACTTTCTTCTCCTTTCTGAGGGAACTAGATGGAGAACATCACCTCTTGGGTTTATGTTCCTGTTGCAGTCTCTGCAGTTCTGAGAGAGGGAAACCAGTAAAGAATTTCATAGAATCATAGAATGGCCTAGGCTGGAAGGGACCTTAGAGATCATCTAATCCAACCTCCCTGTCACAGGCAGGGGCACCTCTCTACTAGATCAGGCTACTCAAGGCTCTGTCCAACTTGGCCTTGAACACCTCCAGGGAGGGGGCAGCCACAACATCTCTGGGCAATTTATTCTGAAGTCTTGCCATCCTCGTACTGAAGAATTTCTTCCTAAGATCTAATCTAAATCTATTCTCCTTCAACTTAAACCCATTTCCCCTTGTCCCATCAGTGGACGCTCTTGTGAAAAGTCCCTCCCCAGCCTTCCTGTAGGATCCCTTCAGGTGTTGGTGGAAGGCAGTGATAAGGTGCCCCCAAAGTCTTCTCTTTTCAAGACTGAACAACCCCAGATCCCGCAACCTGTCCTCGTAGCAGAGGTGCTCCAGCCCCTGGATCATCTTTGTGGCCTCCTCTGAACGCGCTCCAACAGTTCTATGTCCCTCTTATGGTGGGGACACCAGATGTGGATGCAGTATTTGAGGTGGGGTCTCACAAGAGCAGAGTAAAGGCGGAGAATCACATCTCTTGACCTGCTGGCTACACTTCCCCTGATACATCCCAGGATGCAGTTGGCCTCTGAGCTGCATGAGCGCCCTGCCAGCTCGTGTTGAGCTTCTCATCTATCAACACCCCCAAATCCTTCTCTTCAGGGATACTCTAAACCCCCTCTGTGCCCAGTTTGTATTTGTGCCTAGGATTGGCCCGACCCAGATGCAGGACCTTGCACTTCGACTTGTTGATGTTCAGCTTCAGTCTCTGCAATGCCTTGGGATAAGATGCTCACTGGAGCATCAGTGTTTGAACATGTCCTTCAGGTGGTTCTGCACCTGTTCTTCAGGCGGACCTGCTATGTCTTCTTGGAAAAAAGGAGAAACGGTGCCTGGAGCAGATGCTGTCCCTTCATGGGGCACAGCCTGACATGTCATTCTCTTCTTATGCACCTCATTCTGCAGTCGAATGTTTAATACCTACCCTCTGCCATTATCGCTTTCTCTTCCTGATAACCCACCATCGTACTGGTCTTCTGAGGCTAAATATAGCCTTACTCCCCCCATCACTACTTTTCGTTGCCCTCTGGTGTACGCTTTGGCTGAGCAATCACTATTGTGTTCTGAAGAACGTTATCAGGACACCATGATCTCATCCTTCATGCTGCCTTTTACTCTCATTGTCTCTGCTAGTGTCCAAGTCAGGGTGATTTGAAATCTTCTGGTGGCCCAGTGGGGAGGTTTTTTGGTAGTAAAAATAACAGGTAAATGGCAACAGACTGGCAAATTAAGAGTTTGAAAGCATGTCGGGAAGCAACTACTAAAGCATTAATATTCATGAGTGAGAAATTAATGTCCCTTTCTGCTATTTGAACTATTATTAATTCTTATTATGATTTTGAGAGCCATTATACACATTGATAGACTAATGAACAGTCATTTATAGAGGGATTTTAAGACAGTTTATTCCTAAGAAGAAAATGCTAGCACTCTGAGACATGCTTCGCACTATTTCAAAACCCTAATTCTTCTTGCTTGTTTTACTGCACATCAGGGTGATTTCTACCTAATCCAACTGTCTAAAGTAATCTACGATTCCCAATCAATCTTCTCTTTATTTGGCCTTTACGGCCAGACTATCTACAAATCCGTATTCTTACCAACTCTACTTACAAAACGTCTATAAACAACGATTAGGTGTTTTCAGCATTTTTGGAGCTCTTGTACATTAATAGTCCTGAGACAAAGTAAAAAAAATCTCTTTTCTTCAATATCCTTTCCACTGTAGCTGATTCTTTGGCAGTTTTGGAATAATTGCTCTGCCTGGTCAGCACTGAGCTCATAGAAAAATTACCACCTTCTTCAGTGTATTGAGAAAAGAAGGCTCTCGTATCTCTGTCTTTTCTATCTGTTCTTCAGAAATGGGAATTATTAGCATGTTGATTATATCCGTGGTCCAGCACTAAGCACCCCATTGTCAGAGCCGTACCGCTTGGTAAGTGGTCTAAATACCCATCTGTAGCAGGTAGTAACAAGTTTTACTGATAGTATCTCTTGGGGATTTAGTAATTTAGTTAGGTGTTTCAGGAGGAATGCATGCCCAAGAAGTGCCGTGGACTCCACGTCGTGACGTTATTTTGAAGATCACGTGACAAAAAGCTCCTTAAGAGTCTTAGTATTACTTTTCCTGGATGATACTATTTTAATTAACATCTCTATTATGTGCACGGGAACAAAATTTTACAGGACTGTGTATTAGGCAAAGTGCTTGCTCTCCACCTTCAATTCCCCCTATAAATAACTTTAGATTATGGCCATAATGTTAGAACAATTTAGATATGACCAGAATATTAGAAGATAACTCAGGGCATTATAGAATCTCAGAATTCTGCTTGCCAGGCTGAAGCTGGGTAATTACTGTCCATATAGCTTATATCGGAGAATTTATAAATGATAAATGGAAGGCCACAAGACCTCTGACCTAATACTAATTTTGTTTCTTACGATTTGGAAAGCAGGTTTTTTTTTCAAGGACTTTGTCTACTATATTACTGGCAAGTCATTTTGTGGTATTTTGGATGAAATATGCACTACTGAAGTGTGCCCAAATGCTGCTATGAAGTCAGGTTCAGCCGCACTGAAATTACTTAGCACGGCAAATACTTCTATTGATTTTCTGGAAGATCAACAGACGTGGTTCAACAGATTGTCTGCAAGTAAAATTGTGCTTCATGTGAGTAAGGTGGTAGAAGTGCCAATAACTGAAACACTTAATCACCTTATTTACAGAATTCAATCTGCATGGCCATAGAAACTTACGCCAGGACTTCAGCCACCGAAACAAAAAAAAATGAATTCCTTTTCCTCAAATCTGTTACAGAATATTAGTAGGTAAATGTGTTAGTTGATTACAAAACTTTGTTTTATTGCAACTAGTTTTCTTGAAAGGCCTCTCAGGCAGAAGGCATTAAAAAAAAAAAAAAGAGAAATTTGTATAATACAATCTTCTGTTCAATGATGGCTGATATTCCTAGCATAGAAAATATCCAAATACCAACTAGTCCTTCCAGATCAGTTCAGCTCTACAGACTGTGTCTGTATAGACAGTGCATCTGTCCAACCGCAATCATAGAAAAACCCCACTGATATTCCACAAAGGAAAATTCCACCCAGTTCCCAAAGCTGCAACATCTGTCTCTGGTTTGCAAGGCTTGAGCTCAGGTCTTTTGATTTTCTCTGCAACAGGTTGGAAAGATTATTATGTTGGAAAGATCTTTTTCAATGAGGCCTTGTGATTATGCCTTCCGTTCAGTTCCTTATCTCTAATATGAATTTAATAGGTGTCACGTAAGTACTGTAGATAAATAGATGGCTTATTGTTTCAGATGCAGACACAGAGACAGATGTATATATATGAATCCACTTTAAATAGAAATCCTTTTGCCAGAATTACGATTCTCCCACAGACAGTTTTCTGAATGAAGGTATCTGTTACTGCTCTGAGTTTCCCACTTAAGGCAGATGAACGCTGGAATCAGCTTAATAAAAACGTAGTGCTGCAAAAGCAGACTCGCAGGCTTCCAGGTGGAATCTGCAATCCAGTATGAGCTACCTCAGGCCTCAACATAAGGAACAGAAAAGATGGGATCCACATCAGCCACCGAGTCCCTGGAGAAGGGGCAGCATTTATAGGGCACCAGATCTAGTTTAGCAGAGGTGATTCAGGTCCTGGCAATGCCCCACAGGATTGAGCCTCCCTAGAGGCTTCAGTGAAGTAATTCCCCATCTCTGGAGCTGAAGATTTTTGGTTCTGATGAAAAAGGAAGCATTTCTCTGCACGGGGAGAAGTAGAGCCATAGGCACCTAAAGTTCTTCGAAGGTCGCAATTGCAGCATCTAATTAGCTTATGCACCTTCAGGGATAGATGGTAGCTGAATCAGGTTTTTCTTTAGAATTATAATGGTGAATCTAAATGCCTAGACACTACCTATGGTCCACATTAGATACTAATATAATTTTTGTTTTTTCAAGATCTGGATTTCTTTTTTTCTTTGATTACTCTGATAGACCATTTAACACTTTTTCCAACTGATTTCACACATATCTTTTCGATATATCAATTAGGGTCTCCTGGTGCGTGTTAAGCAGAACTCACAATGTCGTTCCTATCAATCCTATAATGTTATGTGTTACCCTACTATATGGAAACTGAAGATGATTATTCACACATGATAAGAGGTTTATAACATTTGTTGGTTATTGGAAGACATAAGATTTAAAAAAAAAATTAGTTTTGCTGGTATGAGATACTGGTCTTTACTGGTCACGTCTGACAAAATCTTTGATGATAACGTAGTGAAGCAATACCCTTCTTTCACGAGAATGATAGACTTTTTTTTAACGCACAAAAGCTGTCAGTATTCTCCACGTTGGCCAGGTGTCTTCATCTTCAGGATGGCTGGCATCAGTTAAAAGGTTTGCTCTGAGCTTGAGATCCAGTCCTGCTTTAGACAGGTCCCCCAAGAACTCGCTGCCTGCATGGTTTGAGACAACATGTTGCAGAAACTCAAATCTATCTGGGCAATGACCACGCTTCGGTCTTCAGTAGGCCAGAGCATATTTTGCACTGAATAATGCAACTTTTGAGGAGTTTGCATAGAAGCTGCCTGCACCAATAGCAGGCAAAAAAAAAAAACAACCCCAAAACCTGTGTCAGGAGGCAATAAACAAATCTAGTCATCAATCCATAATCATGATCAAAAAGCAGAGCTGTATTGGTTGAAAATATCGTGTAGCAAGGACCTGCTCTGAACTACTATGCAGTGTTATGAAAACAGTAGCTGGGAAGCAGAAAGGAAGTAAATACATTCATTTATTCTGACAGTCATAACATCCTTGTATCATCTCGGTGGAAAGTTACAAAAGATGTCTAAAGACATTTTCAAAAGACATCTAAAGAAACCTCACTCGAGGCTTACAAAGAACAAGGCTCAAGGCCAACTCGTCTTGGAAAGACAAGTCAGCATATTGCACTGTAAGAAATCCATGACAGTCTCTTAACATCATCACGTAATAGGTTCCTGAGAAACCAAATCTTATCAGTCTCTGGCATTATGCAAATTTCTGTCATAATCTCAATCTGTGGGCTTCGAGTCCTAATCAAACTGCCTTCAGATTCACAGTTGGCGAGCCTCCTATTGAAATCGTTTTCCTATCCTCCATTTACTTGTCCAAGGAAGTTTTGGGGCTTGGCATGGCATCAGAAAGCCTCAATTTCATGTCAACATGGTGATTTATAAACAAATCCAAGGTCACCACAATATATCTCACATAATAAATCACAATTAATACCTTTTTGACCAACTCTAAGTGTCAAAAAGCAGTAGAAATCCAGAAAATAAACGTGTGCAGGACAAAAAAATTATGCAGAAACCAGAAGCATTCAAAAGTTGAGGTATAACACTTTAAAAGATATCTTAAAAAAAAAAAAAAGAATGCTTTTGTGGGTAGTGTAATCTCAGGAATATCCATCTATGTGAGTATATGAATATGAGTATATGAATGTGAGTATATGAATATCTGTAGTTGTATGTATTCTCCCAAGCACAATAGCACTAACAATTATAATAACAGCTCATTCAGAAAGTGGTACTAAGTGTTTTCAGTGGAGATTGAGTACTATTGAATCCAATTTGGAAAGCTTTTTCAAACCTTATCTGGAAAGTTGTGTGAAAATGATTCAAGAATCATTAACTGACATTGGAATAGAAGAAAAAAACACCTTACATTTTAGAAGAGATGCTAAGATGACAGGACAGAAAGACTAGAAGAAAAGGCTTCTCATCTATGGGTGTTAGCAAAATACAGATAAAAATGTATGTGATCATTCTGAGTGAAACCAATAAGTAAAGGAAAAATAGATGAGAGGGTGCAGTTTCAACTAAAAACGTGTATTCTACAAAAGAGAAGTGTATAGCCTGGCTGCAAATATATTTAATCTGTAACATTCCCAACCATCACAGCTACCATAGCACAGTCTCCACTCAAATTCGAGTAAGTAAGAAAGTGTATCTCCACTGAACATGTAAATGGGGGCTGTCATATTTGTAATAGCAGCAAACTGGTAACGAGAGAGGTTCATTCCAGGCCTTTTGTTCCCAGGAGGTGTCAAGGAACAATATGCCCTGGTAACCTCTGAGTTCTCTTTCAGTGACCTTCCCTTCACAGTTGCAAACTGTTTCTGTTCAACAGCATTTTTAAATAGATCTCTCCAGGTCTGGAAGCAACTGTTTTAAGGGGGAAAAAAAAATTAAAAAAAAATAAAATTGGAGGGCATGTCTATGAAGAGATTTTTTTCTTTTGAGGAGGGAAAATAGCCCAACATAATAAGAAACAAAGGGCACTGGAAAGAAAATCAGTTGTTAAAACATTTCTTCCTTTTTTTCTTTCCTGTGCTTAGAAAGTAGTAATTAAGTTGTTGGAAGGGAAAGGAAAAGAAAATCTACCCATGAAGGTTTAGCTTCTCTTCAGGGTTCTCCTCAGTGAAGGAAGCTCCCTTCCATAGGGAGACTGATTCTAAATTGACTTTACTCTTTTTTTTTTCCTAAGTACAAGCGTTTGCCTTTAAAACGGGGTATGTTGTGATATTTACTTTTTTTTTTTACTTCTGTTAGCTCACAATTCTGTTGGGCTTGTACTCTTAGTACAGTGAAATAATACTTTAAGCATTTTTTTCCCCTCATGAGCTTTACCCATCACAGAGTTCCAGTGACACAATCAAAACACTTAATTCACCTTCCGAGGGAAAGAGAAGAATCTGAGGAACCTCACTGAACATCAGTGATGAAAGTTGCCTTGACATTAAAGGAGCAGGAAACCGTATAATTTAGACATATAAATGTGGTGGAGGCTTATCATCAAAGGAAAAGAAAAAAAGTTTTAAAATAATTTGTACTTGAATTTTGCTGTCGTGCAAAAGTTTGCATGGGAGGGACATATTCTGCCCCAGCCTAGTCTTTTTTTGTTATTATAGTTATAAGGTTTTTTTTTAACATAGTGGAAGTTTTATTGCAAATGCCTGGCCTGTCTCTTAACTCATGTTAATTATATTCATAATTAAATGTTAAACAAGAATTGACTAGGCCAACTGGCTTGCACAGGTGTTTGTGATATGAATGGTTTAATGCTTACACAATAAATTATTGGATACAAATCTGCAGTAATCTGCTCAGCAAGAACCTTTTTCAAGAACTTTGCTGTGCACGGTAGGTCCAGCATAGTGCTTTGAAGCCAGGACTGGCAAACAGCACTTACTAGGCAGGATTATCTCAAAACTGTGGCTTGTCCTCAATTGCACAAGCACTAAAGAGGCTAAAAAGTGTGATTTTTTTTCTGGGTTCTTGCTTGCCACGGGGCACCGGTGCTCAGAGCATTAATATTTACAGGGATCTGGAGGAGTCGTAGGATGCTTGGTGGAAATGTCAGCTGGGAAGCAGCATGCCTCCCTTCAATTTGCAAAAAACACTTGTTGATATTTGTAACTGATGGATCCTGAGGCTCCAGTAACTCTCTGTTAGCTTTACACGGGCTGCCAGGGTGTGGAATCAAAAACTTGCAAATGGAAAAAGACACAGGTTTCACTTTTTTCTTCTTCTTGCTCTTTGGGCATGGAAAATAGTGTACTGGTGTAATTTAAATTTCATCAGTGGTTAAGGGAATTTTTTTTTGTAGGGGGAAGAAAGGGCAGAAGCAAGAAGCAAGCCAACTTGAGAGTTCATGTGTAGGTTAGCATCAGAGAAACTCACAGAGAAAACCGAGTAGGAGAGAATGGTGAAAGAGAAGACAAAGAGAAACTGAGAAATCTGAACAACTCCAGGCAGAAAAGGAGGGGTAAAAGAGAGAGGAGAGAAGGAGTGACTGTGACAAGAGCTCTGTAACCTGGAGTGTTTGCGGGAGGCAGGGGGAGAGGAACTTCTCATGGAGGTTATCTGGAGCTCTTGACAAAGTGAGAATTGGCACTCTGGGTTCGAGGGGAAAAACATTTCGTCAGGCTTGTGAGTGAAGCTTCCACTCAGGGAAAGTAATAACAGGAGGAGAAGCAACCTATAATGCCCCAGTTACATAATTTCAGAAGTGCAAAAATGGAAGGAGACTGGGGGGGAGAGGGACAGGGAGTGGGAAGAGAAGACCAGGAAGGGTGGGAAAAGGAGAACCTTCAAGAACAAGACAAGTGGATGCAGAAAGTCATCACCACCTGCAGTGCTCTGCTCTTCTTTCTCTCTATATATACTTTCTTACTATCTAGAAGTTGCTACCTTCCCCAACAAGACTAACACCAGACATCCCTGTGTAGTGGTACATGGGATGTGAACTAGCAAAGAAGAGTGTGATAATGCCTTGGGGGGGGAAAAAGGTGGCAACTGAGTTGTTCTCTGGTCCTTGTCATGTAGATGTTTGAAGACCTGAACTAGTACAGCTGTAGCATTCAGAGTAGGCGCTAACTTTATGGAGTACTTTTATGTGTCCTAAATACTTCAAGTAGCTTTGGCCCCTGGTAAATCGAACCTGTGTTCACTTGTACCAGTCCTTTGGGGGTCCACTACCCTCCTCAGGGCTCTCCAGCATCAGTGTCCTCTGACCACGCTGCCAGGGTCCTCCTGGTACTGGTCTCTTCATCTGAAAATTTCTCCACCAGTTTCTGCAACTTTGCAGGTTCACGAGTTCTGGCAGGTCAAACCAGCCCTAACAGGTGCCTTAATATGGATCATTACCTCACAGTTTTATTAAAAAAAAAATCTCTGAAAAGTGTACATAGCACCATGGCATCAGCGAAGACTGTTCGCAACTTCAGGCATGACTCCTGAAAACAATATATTGAGTGAGCCAGAAAAAAACCTGTAACCTCAGCTTTCACACTTAGGACTATGACAAACCTTTGGGTGACAATCTGGTAGAAGTAATACAGACCCTGTTTTATCTGTATTTTTAACATATGAGAGCAGTAAAAGGACAGAAAGGAGTTATAATAACTCTTTTTTTTTTCTGGAAATGTTCTAGAAATGGTCTGAAACTGGCATTCCAGAGTAGGCAGGCACAGAATCAAGGCAGGAATGGTCAAAAAAATTATCCTCATGCATACAGGGCTGGGAAAGCAAAATGCCATGTGGCTAAAGGGCATGATAAAATATAATCATACGACTAGAATAATATCAGTATCACTATCTACAGAATACTCTCTGAATTTCAAAAAATTCCAGGGGAAAGTTAAGTCACAGGTTCAAAGCAGGCATGGGACGTGCAATTGCAAACTGAAATACTTTGGTGAAGTAATGATGTCTAAGCATGAATGTGAGCTTGTGTTCTTACCAAGGCTGGGCCAGAGTTCAGTGTTAATAGGATTTATAATGTCTCTTGAGGGACACATATTGGGGAAAAAAAAAACAAAAAACGTAGGGCTGGAAAACTGGGTAATGTGGCTGCGGAAAAGCATCTTTAGCAGCTGCACTGCACCAGCTGTACCAGATAATGGCTAAAAAGGAAAGTCAAGTAAAGTAAGAAATAGTGTGGGAATGGAGGGGTTGAGAAGTGCTGCACATCGTCCTCCTAAATGGGTGTCAGGGAGTGCACAGCCCCGGGGTGACCTATTGCACAAGAAACTTGTCAAACTAAACTTCGACTTTTAAGGCTGCTTTCCTGGATGCAGAAATATGTCTGCAATCCACTGCCTTGTGGTTGCAGTCTGGGTATTGAATTTGAAATGTCCACAAATTTAAAGTAAACTGAATTTTCTCTTGCTTCCCAGAGAGGCAAACTGCTGCTGTTGACTCCCTTCTATATAAAATTCATTAGCCTGTTTGATTATTGCTAAATTTTTGCAAAAGCACTAATACTTTAATTGCCTGGGAAGGTAGCGTATCACACAGATAATCTCACTGAGATCGGGAGTACAACCTGATTCACTGACAGTTCATAGTTTAACGCATTCACTGTTAAACACTTTGGAGTGATAGTGTTGTTCTGGGGAAAAAAAAAAAGAAAAATAAAAAAGGCAAAAAAAAAAAAAGAAAAAGGCAAGCCAGGAACAAAAACTCTTCACCTAGGTTTCCTTGGAAGGTTAGAAAATCGAATGTATTAATCACTCATGCAAAAATGTAAGATCTGCAGCAACCACAAAGATGGGACCCGCAAAGTTTTTAGTGGCTGAGAACTGCAGATCTGCTTAAGCTTGTAGCAGATACCTGGTGTTTGTAACTCGGTGCCAGGAGAGTCCCAGCAACCAGGAGAACTATTTTGGAAGCTGGCACTGCTGCAGCGTCAGTGAAGGGCTCTGGCTGCCCGTGCGGACACAGCAGGCGTGGAGCAACGCCCGGCACTAGCACACAGCCTGAGCTGCACAGTGTGCCTGTCCCCACACTCCTACAGGTGGCCTTGAAAGGAAAGAGGGACAGGGACGAAATTGCTCTGGTACCTACATGGGGTACCTACTCATGAGGGGGGTAAATAAAGTGAGTGTCCAAACTGCAACAGCTTCCTCCTTTTCTCCTTTTTTCCTCCTTTTTTCCTCCTTTTTTCCTCCTTTTTTCCTCCTTTTTTTCCTCCTTTTTTCCTCCTTTTTTCCTCCTTTTTTCCTCCTTTTTTCCTCCTTTTTCTCCCTTTTTCTCCCTTTTTCTCCCTTTTTCTCCCTTTTTCTCCCCTTTTCTCCCCTTTTCTCCCCTTTTCTCCCTTTTTCTCCCTTTTTCTCCCTTTTTCTCCCTTTTTCTCCCTTTTTCTCCCCTTTTCTCCCTTTTTCTCCTTTTTTTCTTTCTCCTTTTTTCTCCTTTTTTTCTCCTTTTTTCTCCTTCTTTTCTCCTTCTTTTCTCCTTTTCTCCTTCTTTTCTCCTTCTTTTCTCCTTCTTTTCTCCTTCTTTTCTCCTTCTTTTCTCCTTCTTTTCTCCTTCTTTTCTCCTTCTTTTCTCCTTCTTTTCTCCTTCTTTTCTCCTTTTCTCCTTCTTTTCTCCTTCTTTTCTCCTTCTTTTCTCCTTCTTTCCTCTTTCCTCTTTCCTCTTTCCTCTTTCCTCTTTCCTCTTTCCTCTTTCCTCTTTCCTCCTTCCTCTTTCCTCTTTCTTCCTTTTTTTCCCATCCTTTTGTAACAGAAACAAAATGGGAGAAGCAGGAAGGGTTGCCTGGCAGGCAGGTTTATATACGCTTCTGCAGCTCCAGCCCTGGGCTATCAAGTGCCACTTCTAGAATAGCCTTTTCCTTGGCTCACATTTGATTTGCATCTGCGTGTTCACATGCAGCCATAACTAACCTACGCTCTCAGCAGCTGAAGTTGTTGGTTCTTTTTCTTTACACCGTAGAGCAGGGCACCTGATGAGGCTACATTCCTGCTTGCAAGCTTAGATGTATTAACATTTTTTTTTTTTAAAATTATCCCACTGTGTGGATATAAATCCTCCTCAGAGAAGTATCAAAACCTCGATGAGAGTAACCACTTTAGGAGATGTTAGTAGAATTTGATCCAAGATCTGTGTTTTTGCTTTGAAGCTGTAGCTGTCCATTAGTTCAGATGGTATTTGTGAAGCACTGCCTCAAAAAAAAAGGGGTCTTTTGGCACATGCTTTAGGCTGATGACAGGCAAAATGCAGTAGATTCTGTCTCAGAAATCTCCAAAAATAATCTTAGGTTTGACATAACACACCATGTCATGAAGTGATATAAGCCACATAAGCACAAAGCAGGCTTTAAATTTAAAGAAGAATAATCCTATTTTCAGATAGGATACTTTCCATCAATTTGGATAACAAATATCTGATGCAGAATATAAGCAGTAGGCTGTTAATGCTGAGATCCCTTAAAACCTTCAGTTCCTGGTAGTTAGTGACTATGGTAGCCTGCTTCCTACCTTTTTCTATCTGGTAGTCACTGAGATCATACACACACACACAGATCAAGCGTGCATGCATGCACTCAAGATTTCTATCTGGAAATAGAGATCTGGGTGTTTTGTTGGGGTTTGTTTTGTTCTTTTTTTTTTACTGTCTTTAACCCCTCAGCACCAGTCATCTAGATTTCCTGATGCTGAAGAGTGATGCAAAATGCATTAATGCTTAGCACTGGGAAATCCCAACTCCTGGTGCCAAGAGGTTCATAAATATAGTAATGAAACCTCTTGACTCAAAGTGAGCACTATTTAACAGAACAAGCATGAACAGCCTTTAGGAGATTTTGCAGCTGGATTTGTTCCACTGTGTCAGGGCTGAACCACCATGATAGTAGTTTTAAAAACTGTGCATGGCTAAAAAACCCAGAGTTTAAAGGAAGCCAAGCAGCCAAAAATAAAAATAAAATAAAACAAATAAAATAATTTAATAAAATAAAAATAAAATAAAATAATAAAAAATAAAATAAAAATAAAATCCATGGAATGGAAAAGTAAATACATCACTGTATTACAAACCAGAAAAATAGGCACCAAGAACCTCAAAGCATGAATTCAGTGGCAGATGTCAAGGTCTTTGGGAAGTGTCCACCAAGCTTTATTTTGCACATGTTCCTGACCAACTAAAACGAGTACTTTGTGTGGTAATTTACTAGCAAATCAGTATCAATAAATCAGAATCATGTAAGCAGTCATGTTTATTATATCCTTGTTGCTTAATATTCATGATAGTAATTTATTTTTATAGTATGGTTTCACTGTTATCTCCTCCATTGCTGTAACTTTGAGTCAAGCAAGCTGCACCAGTAGAAGGTCAGGTAACCCTTTGAAGGCTGTAAAAGTTCATTCACTTGGAATTTGCCTGGTTAGTTGTTTTTGAAAATGCTTTAGTGGCTCCTTAAAATATTTATACTATAATTCCTAACCTAGCATTATTTATTTAACAAATATCACTGCAAAATGAGAGCTGCAAAGCTATGTATGGATACTAACTCTATAAAGGAAGAATCCAAATTTTCTGGAACTGCACAGTTTAAAATGGTCATGAAATCTGGTCTTAAGGTCTGCATTTTAACAGCAACTCATACTTCAAAAAAAATTAAGGCACACACTTCAGACTTCCTAAGGCACACATTTAAGACTTCCTAATGTTCTGCAATGGCGAGAACGAAACGAAAATTACGATTATTCGGGTTTTTTTAGAGTGTTACAAATGGAAAGAAATGTAACCATTGATCCATTAATTAGATGTTTTGCTGTGCTCTCTCAGTTTAAACGAAATCTAATGAAAATTCCCACTACAGGCCACTTTTCACTTGAAGGGAAACACGAGGGACTTTATAATCTAAGTAGAAGTCAGGACCAAACATGTAGGACATGGTAACCAGACTGGCTATGACGGAAACAAGAAGTTTTGTCTGTAGAACATGCAGTGTACCAAGAGCTGCAAGTTCTACCTGTGACTCCTCGTGAGACACCGCACTGCTGACCTAGTGAGTCCTTGGTAGCTTCAGATTGAGTCTTTATCAATGCATTTCAACAGTGTTCAACAGATATAACTGAGTAACACTTGCTACTTCTTTTCAAGTAGCTATTAGTAGAAAACTGGGTTTTAGCTATGCTGGTTGAGGTACAAGGACCCATACCTTTCTTTTAGTGCAGTTGTAAACCATGATTAGGTTTAATAAGAAATAGCGCAAATTCAAAGAAGGTGTAGATGTCAAGATCTTCTGCATTGCCTATAAATCAGAAGACGAATTCTTGACTTTCTTTGGATTGTTTTCTTTAATATTCTTCTGTGCTGCTGATCTGGTTTACCATTTCACCTCAGACTGAGTTTATGTGGTGGAAATATTCGATATGTAAACCTCTTCTCGTTAAAGACAGTCTGTAACTATACAATAGCTTTATTGTTGTGTCCCCTTGTCTTTCATTTAAGGATGAGCTTTTGATGAAGCTGTATTGGTTACTGCACATAATCAATTTTTTCTCATCTAGGAACATATTTTTCATTAGACAGGAGGTGGCGGCTGCACAAAAAAATATTGCTGATCAGATGAATGAAGTATAAACCTACCTCATCACAAAGATAACATCTAAAAATGCTTCAGGTTTATTTATGGCAAACAAAAATTATGACTAGGCTTCAAGAAATGACATAGATAAGCAGACATAAAAGACATTTTTATTCTAAGTGTAAACTATCATTAAATGTATTTAGATTTACACCCTATAATTATTATGATTGTAGTAATTAATCAATCAAATGATTAACATGTAGGGTCAGCAGGACACAGTGATCTTATCTTGAAGCTTGAATTAATTAATTATTCCTTACTCTGCATTATTATTTTCTACTTGTGTATGTTTTCTTAAAGTGTCCCTATTGACAAAATGTATCTTTTTCCTTTTCTATGATGCATTGAGTCAAGCACGGGAAGGTACTGACGTGCATTTACTAATTTGCCATCGGAATTTCAAATTAATTAAAAGATTTTTAAAGCATTGCATAATTTTTAACTACTTGTTATATTCTAATTAGCCAGGTTCAATTAAATTGTTTTCAATGTAGCAACTTAAGAGCTCTCATCTCTTCGAGTGGAGTCAAATTCAGCGGGTGTGCATTGTTGCAGTGATATAATTCTGTGTTCATTATACCACAAGCCAGCAAAGTCTTTCTGAGCAGCGTGTTTGTTTTCTGTCTGTGGCAGCGTGAGGATTTTGCAGTTCCACAGGCAATCGTGCTGTCAGGAGTTCTTCTAGAAATTTAGCTGCATTTTAATTGACTTTATGCAAAAGCATCACTTGCAATATCCTCTTCATCATGCTGAACATTTCTGCTGTCTCCTTGCAGTAGAATGTGGGTCGCACTGAAGTCACTAACAAAACTCTTGCTGGCTCCAGAGCCATCCTATGTTTGCCTTCCTTCAGGTGTTAGGAGTTCATTATCATTCCTCTGGCACCTTCAGTCATGATTTAACCAAGCTCCTTTCTATCTCCTCTCATCCATTGTTGCTTCTAACATAGCATTCAAGATTGGGTTTGTTTGGGGTTTTTACTTAGTTTTAGCATTTTTGAGTTCAGTATCTTGACCATTTTCCATATCTTTCTCAAAATAGTAGGCTCCAGAACTGGACAGGACACATCGGTCAAGGAGAGGTGACCCTGCTTCCCTCCCAACCACAAGCAGGGATGCCACTGTGAATACTGTGCCAGATTTTACTGTGCCATCGCTTTGTCCTGGTTATCAGTTCCATGTCCATTTGGGTTACAGATATTACTTTTTTTTCCTTTTCCTATCTTATATCTTTTATTCCATAGTTGCTAGTTTAAAGCAAGCCTAGTAAGACCTGACGGTGTTGAAGAAAGACGAGTGGTCTGTCAGCTAGCATCTGATTCAATGGCTTGCCCCAAAACCCATTCCAACGGTGTGTGCCTGTAAACCCACTTTTCTGTTCCGTCATCACCCACTGACCTGCACTTTAATGAACAAGAAGATTCAGTAGACTTTATAGGCATCAGCCTCTCCCCATGTGCTGCCTTGTGGACCATGAAATGGCCAATGAGCCTGTAGGCACAATGTGTCTGGGGCTGTTTTACCCACTCAAACCAGGTTGCCACTGTGGGTGCAAAAGCATACAGGCCTTCCTTTGTTCTGTATTTTAACCATCAGCCCCATACATGCCTTAGGCGTCCTAAGACAGATTTTCTTTTTTATTTTACTTTTTCTCATAATGCAGGGCTGAAACATTCCCCAGCACCGCAATCCTCCTCATTTCTCATGTTGGCACTTCCATCCCAGTTCCAAAAGCATATCACATCTAAGCCTAGAAGAAATGCCATAGCCCTCCAGACATGCCATGTTCAGGCAGGAAAGGGACAAGGACCTTTTCTTTACCTCCCAAAAAGTAGCAGTGGCCTTTGGGGAAGCCTTCCTAGAGTGCTTGTCTTCCATGTCCCGTCCCTTGCTTCTCCTCTGCCTCCTGCCATCTCCTCCATGCAAACACACACAACGCAGATCTCTTCTCCATATGTGGGTCTTTTTTCCCCTTTTTTTCTCAGCCGTTGACACCCTACCGCAGTGAGGCCATGTCCTGACTGGGGCTGTTGGGTCCTACTGTTATCTTTAAAATCAAACAAAAAAAAGGGATGCTAAAAATCCAGCTGCTGGCTCTCTCACTGAGCTCTCAGGCACGTTCATATCCCAGCCTCTGGTTTTTTTTTTTTTCTGTTTGTTTTGTTTTGTTTTTAAATGCTAGTGTAGGAAATAGCAGTAATAGTAGTAGGTTTGAGGGTCTTATAAATAGAAAGGGTAGGAGAAGGAGTTATCATCAAGCTTTTGCTTTGAAATGTAAACTTAGCAAAGACTTCCCTGATGAAGTATACATATGGAACTACAAAATGCCACTTTTTATCCATTTGTTTTCCTGACCATAACCACGTTTTCACACTGTCAGCATTTTCATTAGGAGCTCTTTTTGTCAGAGGTTTATAACGAGAATGTAAAGATTTGCTATGGGCTAAATCTCAATCCAAGAGCAAATGTTTATACCAATTCTGAAAACAATCAGCTTGCCCATTTGTAGTTATGCATGTGTTCATCATCTGTTACTGCTTGTCCAATGCTCTGCAACTTCTGGAAGGAAAAAGAGACATCTGGAGGAAAAAAAAAAATGCTATCCCGCAGATAGTATACTGTATGTTCTCCTGAGTTATTGAATAAGGTACTACAGAAACACAAGCTTTTCAGCTGATACTTTTTTTTTTTTTTTTTTTTTTGCTTAAGCCTGTCAAATGTACTGCAGAGAATATTTTAACGGATGGCTTAGACTCATCTCTTCTTGTGCGTTACCTACATGGAAGTTGCGTTAAAAATTCACTGGAAATTATTCACCTAATGAACTGAGCCACTTTTATGATGCCAGGCACGATGAATTCTTTGAAAATGTTTTAGCTTATCTTCAGGACCTGAGGGTTAACAGGGTTTTCCTCTCTGTCACTTCCACTGTGTATCAGTCATTAAGTCCCACAATATTCTGTGGAGGAGTTAAATTTAAAGGATGATTTACCATCTTTATCCTTCTCTGGCCATATAGATTTGAACAAAAAAGTACTAATATGGGTATGTAGGGACCTGAATTTACACAGGCAATAAACAGTTAGAACCAGCCTCACAAAATTATTTGTATCTGTAAGTCTTACCTGTCCCCAGCATGGCTCAATATATAGTTTATCTGAAAAAAAAATCAGAAATGGATAAAGACAAGCCAGGATTTAATTCTAAAGCTGCCTCAGTTTTAACATAGAAGGTGCCTGAGGTTGGTTGCAGAGCACATCAGGAAGCTTTGCAATGCTTTGTATTTACATACAATACTCACTGTATTTACTTTATAATAGTATTAAAGTGATACTTATAACTCAAGTCTCTTTACAGACTAGCTTAGACGTTACGGTTGCGGTGAACGAGCGCTTTCCTTGCTGGAAAGCAGCGAGTGGTTCGAGATGTCGCTGCATTGCACAGAAAAGGACACAACAACCTAGACCCAGGAGAGAGGCAGAGGCTGGGAAGGAAGCCCAGAGAAAGAGATTTTACTTATTTACACCTCCAGCAGAATCTGGGAGAGCATTTTCTTTGTGGTTCCTCTGCTATTGGTGTGTATTGAACAGCCCTGGGACAGTTCAGGTTGCGCTCACACTGAAGCTTCAAGAGTCTCTGAGCATCTCACTGAGGGTCGAGAGTCCCACCACAGTTGTCGGGAGCACAAAAAAATAAGCACCAACAACACTCTCCATGCAGTAAATAATGTAAAACCTGGGCGGTTTTCCTTTTTCTTCGAAAACCTTGGTCTATTCAACCTGAAAAAATAATTTAAAAAAAAAGTCCTTCGGAGGCTTATCCTTACCCCAGGCTTCCTCCAGCAGAAAGCCCTGCCACCAAGCCAGGCTGCGAGCGGGTTTTTTCCCGGCAGAACCCAGCTGTGCCGGCAGGCTGCGATGGCAGAGCCCAGCTGGGGCTGCCGCGCCGCTGCCAGCGTGCGCGCCGTCGCGAAGTTTACCCAGGAAACCTCGGGGAAAGGAAAAAAAAAAAAAATAATAATAAAAGAAAAAAAAAATTGGCAGCCCTCGTTAGCTTTCCTCAGTAGACCACAGTAAAAATTAATTGAGTCGCCCCATCCGAGATACGGGTGCATTTCTGACTGCAGCGGGCTGTCGCACCGAAGCGTTTGCATTCATTTCTAAACAGCCGTCGTTAAAGCAGTTTGGAAAGTGCCTATAGACCAGCCTGTAAAGCCATTAGGGAATGTATTTTTTATTATTTTTTTTTCCTCTTCCTTTGGCAAATAATTCATGAACGGTTATAACTCGTTGACAAATCATTGTGCAAACAATGAAAAGAGTTTTTCAGGATGGTCATGAGCGCACATCTGGTATGAATGTTCTCAGAAATACTTCTCCGCACTGGCATGCACAGCCCTTTTGTCTTTGGGAGAATTCGAGGGAATAAAAACGCACACCTGAATATTTGCGAACGCGCAGGCACATCAGTAGATCTTCGTCGAGAAAAAAAAATAAATCACAATATTCTTACTTTTTTGGCTTTATTCACCCAACTCTGCTTTCATCCAGGAAGCTTTAAGACCCTAATTAATTATGAGTTAATCGACTAAGCTTCACAAAGTCATTGTGAGATTGCTAGCATTAGTATAAATATTTCACAGCGAGTAAACTGAGGCATGCAGATTAACTCGTGTAAATCAGGTACCAACGCAAGTGGTGACAGCAGCAGCCCTCTCGTTTCCACTCCCTCACTCTACAGACAATTTTTACTCTGTTTTTCACTCTTTCGAAACTCACATCTATCTAGTAAGGGTTAAAACAAGTTTTAAAATCCTACATGAAATCCGTGCAAATATATGTTCTGCATAAATCTGGGCCACAAAATTAATATACTCGTATACATTTTCCCCATCTGCTATATTGCTGACACATCCCGCTCGTGGCCCAGAACGTTTTCGGGAAGAAAGGACCATCGCTATGTTTAGTGCAACAGTTCAACTGGAGTTAGAGACTTACTGGTGCGCTCGGGCTTCTCCGCTAAACATAGAAAACAGCTTTGGGTAATTAAGAATTTTTCTTCCAAAATGCCAAACCACTGGGTCTTGATGGAGGAAGGAGGAGTGTGTTTTAGTTTAGGTTTTCTGTTTTTTTTTTCTTATATAGGAGGAATTAAGTGATGTATTTTCCTAAAAAAAAAAAAAAGATAAGTTTCGTTTTGCATCCTTTTATTCTTGTCAGCTATTATAGAGATTCATAGAATAGTTTAGGTTGGAAAAGATCATTGAGTCCAACCATGTATGTATGTATACATAAAATAGACATAAATTTCCCATTAAAAAACCCAAGAACCCTACAGATAAGGGTAAGGCCATCTCAAACCAATGCAGGAGTAATTGTAGGGACTGTGACCTGGGAGAGGCAGCTCTTTTCTAGTTTGTGACCACAGACTCCCTTACCCCAGCTGTGTGCCTGTAATATATTTTCCTGAGTTGGGAGGTAGAGGAGGTGTTCATTTGAAGACAACACATTGGAAAAATAATGTGGGAATCGCTTTGTTCAGAATCTTAAAGGCTTCACTGGGAGCTGTACTGCATGTTCGGAGGCTGTGTAGCCTGTCCGGTGTGTCCCCTGATGCACCAGGCTGCCTCTTCCACAGATGCAATCAAAGTGTGTTTTCCAGGAGGTTGGTTACATATCCTTGGGAGGAATGCTGGCCCTTTTTTTTATTATTATTCTTTAATTCATTCACCATACCAGATTTATTTAATTCTTTATTTTTGCATCATTTGGCCATAGATGCCCAGCATACTGTGCGATATTTAATTTCCTAGAATTCTCTTTTCCCAGTAAAAAAAGAGCGCTATATCTGCTTCTTTTTCTTTTTTTCTCTCTCTTTTTTTTTTAATATGACTTTTATTAACACTCTACTGGATGTTTGTGCCTAATTAGACCCTGGATATTGTAGCATGTTTATCTTGTGAGTTTATGGAGAAAAAGCCGAGGTGTAGCTGAGCCGGCTCCAAGTTATGACTTCAGAAGAATCAGTGTGGAAGCTTTAAGTCACCAAAGGACTCCTCAATGCATGGGGATTCTCCTGTGGCTTCAAGGTCATTTCTTACTTGTAGTTTTGCTGTGACTTCAGGGAACAGGCAAAAGATCAGAAAAATCTATGCAAGCGTCCTACTTCTCGATCAGTTTGTGCACTGTGAGCTATGCAGTCTGTTCTTTGTCATAAATAATAATAATGCATCTACTTGCTTATGAAAAGCTGTTCATTATATACCACTCTTTCTTTTGTAAATGCATTTACTGTACTAGTGATGTATTTGCGATGGAAACAGCAGGGTTAGCTGTAAAACACTTAGAAATAACATGGCAAGCTTACCTGACTAAATCCTTTTTTGTTATTGCTGATGGTGGTGCAATAATTAGACATAATTAGGGAACCACACAGCAGCATGGAGGTGAAAATGAGAGCCTGTATCAGAAGGAAAGACTAGATATTGTTATGAGGAATAATTTATCAAGAGAAATACAAATAGTATTTTTTATTCAAGTACTGTTGGGAGTGGAGTTCTTGAAGTATAGGCAGAGGTAGATTTCAATAATATCAAAGTTAGATAACACAAATCAGATTTCTTCTTCACAATAGACTTGCTTAGGTGCACGGATAGTCTCATATTTTCTTCAACAGTCTGCTTTTAGCCTCTCTCATGAGTCAACTAGAAACTGAAACACTTGAAAAATATGCAATGGAAGCTACATGTAGTCTGATTTCTTCATATATTTTTTTTAATATAAAACCAAATAACACCAGCATTATAACAGTGTGGGTAACAGGGTTGGATTACGTCTCCTATTTTTAAGCTATCCGTTAGTTTTCATATTCAGTATGTCAGAAATTACCAAAAATTAGCCTGTGAACTCCATCATGCAATGGCACGACTGGATGAGCTCACACATCTGAGTGCACTGTAGCCAGCTACTCGGTCATCTCTACTGATACAGCAATACTGTCTTCCACCAGAGAGAGAGACCTCAATATTTGTCTGCTCCACACATTAGGCCTTCCCACATAGCAGCAACGCATCATATATTTATTTAACTCCTTTGCGTTTTGCTGGTGACTCACTCTGACTGCATGATGGTGCTTTTGCAGGCAGAATTATTTTATCATTTTATGTAGTAACTCCCATGGCCCGTAAAATGCAAAAAAAAAAAAAAAAAGAAAAAGATTCTTCACCTTACCCATATGCCAGATAGTAGGTTTATTACTATGGAATAAATCCTTCATGCTGACCTTTTTCACGGATTTGTTTTTGTTGCTGGCTTGTTGGTTTGTTTTTTTTTTTTACTTCAGAGCATGAGATATAGCTGATGAAAGTCAAACATGGAAGATGGATGCAATGGCAGTTTGGAGGGTTAGGGAGAGATTTGTGCAAAGACAACCAGGAGATTTGGGTGCAAATAAATGATTTTTCCACTTTTTGTATTTTGAGACTTGCATGACAGTTGTGTACGTGAATCCTAGGTGTATTTTTACGGGACTCTTTGCTAAGCAATGCAGACTGAAAGAGTCCCTCACATAGAAGATAGTGCCCAGTCATGAAGTCCGGGAGATGATTTATTACTGCTCTCACTCGTTCTTTATGATGAAGGACCATATCAAACTGCACTTCCAATAGATGTCATCCTGGAAAGGAGATAAGCACAGACCAAAATATTTAGAGAGAAACCTTCCAGCCATACTGTCAGGCTCTAGGGAACTGGGGAGGTCCCACAGCTCGCTGTCATTGCTGCTTTTCCCATTGAAGACAATCAGTTCACTTCTTTCCACATGAGCAGATGTCCCCAGTTTCTTTGATCAACAAGAAGCCCTTATGGATATGCCTGGGGTTCATGTCAGTCTTAAATCTCCACTGCAGATGTCTACAGGTTTGAAAGTGGTGGATGCCATATTGCAAAAATAGTGTTTTCTCTTTCTTTTTCTCCCCCTGTTGTGTCTTAATCTGCTTGTGTCAAAAGGTACCGAACCAAAATGAAAAAGACCTGTGTAGAGAACAGTTGCTGGTCTTCCACTTGTGCCAAAAGTGGCAGAGGATGTTGTTTTCCACCTCTTCATGCTTTTTTCCACAGCTTAGAGCAAGGTCAGCCCAGCTCTGCTTCGTATTCTCTTCCCCTTGGTTCAGTCCTATTTCCAGCTGTTCAACCTATATCCCCATTAAAACAAAACAAAAAAAAAAGACACAGGGAAAGTATCACTATTTTGGACAGCCTTAAGTTGCTTTTACTTGCTTGCAGAGGAGGAGCATATGGAGCAGCTGCTTCATTCTCTCTCTGTACGACTCTAGGTACACCTCCATCATTATTTTATCACTTGTCACATATTCATTGTGAAGATCAGGGAGGAAACAGGCTTTTATATACCTCGCTTCACCCTTCCTTGTGTCCCTTTTTTGTACGTCTCCTCCTCACACACGGCTTACAGAGACGATGCCACAGAAATAGAGGCACACCGTAACTGGGATTGCACTTCATGCGTTGCTCCAAGGAGAAGCACAGAAAGAGCATTTCCAACGAGGACACAATACATCTTTTGCCGTGCTCTTATTTATAGCATGTAAGGTGCAAAAGCAGGTTAGATAAGTATCCAGTGATGTGACTTCACTCTTTTCCTGTTTGTCCCTTACACTTGCAGTTTGTAATCGGAAAGGGGTGAGGATGATACACCAAAAATAGAGGGAGAAAGACAGGTGTACAAGTGCCAACTCAAACAGGGAGAGACCTTAAATTGCAGCTAACGGGGAAATGTAGGTGCACAAACTCAAAACTAATAGTAAACTATCCGCATACAATTTTTTTTGGCAAAGCCAAGACCCCCTCCATTTGTCCAGAGTCGTATAGTGTGTGAATGGCTTTGCACGGGAAATGATTCTGAACTTTGCAAATAGCTTTTATTATAGCTCCTCTGTGACACTGCTACAAAACAGATTAGATCATAGCTCATTTCTCTTTTATTATTCTGACAGTGATTTCATTTGTTCAGAACTTCCATTTTGCCTTTAATATCTCATATGCGGTCACATTTTGCGAGCTTTAGGATGTGTTGGTTCTGCGTTCGGTGCTACATGTCTCTCACCTTAGCCAACTCATTACAGAGAAGCATCCTCCCTAAACAACAAATATTAACCAACATGTATGAACTTCAGATGATACAATTCCCAATTCATTTGCTGGGCTATATCACTGCCAGGGAAGGACCAAATAAGGAGCCTGCCTTATCCCTAAAATAAGGCATGCTAGTACAGGAAAAGTCTTTTGTTTTATACCTAGAAGGGGGGAGATGTGTTAAACCCTGACCATTCTGAGACTAGAGCTGAGTTCTCAGTTAGAACTGCAAAAAATAAAAGCGTTTCATAGTCCCAAACAAGTACTTCAGCCAGCCTTTCTCTTCTGCAATACATTACATGTCTGCTCTTTAAAGTCAACCGCATCGGAGCATTTGCACCACACTGTTAATGCACTCTCAAAATGAACGTGGCTGGTCCCAACTGGGTTCATTCTAAGACTTGTTTGTTTTCTCTCCAGCAATGTAAAGTCACTGTCCCACAGTTCTTTTCCTCCCACCTATATGATGCTGCCAGAGAGGCCTGACCTGGGATTAGGTCCTTCCAAACATCACAGCGACCCTTTTGTACCGTTGGTCACTGGGATTGCCTGGAACAGACTTCAGCCTGCTCCAAAGTTATGCTGGGCGACCATCCAGCAGAAAGTTGTTCATTAGAAAAGCCTGAAGGTCATCTTTTGCACATATAATATCATTCTAACCTAGTCTATGGACAGTAATTAATGATGTAAGCCTAAAAACCCAGCTAAAACTGCAGTATAAATAAATACCAACAGCCTGCAACAAAAAAAAAAAACCCACACCATTGTGCAGGTCTAGCTGGGATCATTACAGTTAATCATTTTTTTGGAAGCAGTAATAAAGTAAAAAAAGATCTGTAATTTTATTTTATACCTGTACAGCCGTGGCATTATGACTTTTTTTTTTTTTTTCCTCTTACGTCTGGATCATTTACCTACAAAAGCCAGCTGAGGGCTTGGGTTTTTTGGTTTTTTTTTTTTCCCCTTTCCTTTGGATTGCAGAAAGATTGATCTCTGTGACTGCAGATATTTTAAAATATATTTTAAATGTTTTCTATTATTCTCTCCTTCTGCTCTCCACACATGTTAAAATCCGTTCATAACAAGGGTCTGGAAACGACCGTGTCCTTTTTTTTTTTTTCTGGGGCTTCTTTGTGAGCCTGCAAGTACATTGCATTTGTGTGTGAGTGTGTGTGTGTACGTGCACAGGCTTAGTCCTCAGGTGGAACTGTGGTTCCTGTGCTTTCGTTCTCGAAGCTGTTATTCTGGAAGGGAATGGAGGCAGCTGTGTTTACAGCTCAAGTCTTGGCATACATTTACCAGAATCTATTATTCATATCGTTCAGTATCAGGGAGAGATCTCAGGCCACCTGTCTATCTGACAAATTCACCCTTTTGTGAGCTTTCTGTTCATAGCAAATTATGTTCACATTGATGAATTGAGTTTTTATGAGCATTGCTAACTAACATTCTCACAGAAGGCCAGGGGCAATAGACTGCAAGTGTTTCTGGTCCACAAGTAAATGTTAAAAAGAAAAAACTGCCAGTAGTTAAAGACAATTTGCCATGGAGGGATAGTTAAAATATTTGGCAAAGCCTTCGTATTTATAAATTCAAGAATGTCCATAAATTATTACAAATAGTATGCTTATCACAAATTAAAAAATAATAATAATTCCGTACCGCCCCCTGTGACTGGGGAGGGCTCTTTAGTATTCCGTGTATTAACAGGTAGATGGTGATCAAAGCTTTTAACAAATCCTTACTGGGCAGTAACACAAGGTAGGAACCATTTAGTTTTGCAGAGGGGACGTTTCCTTGAAAATTGTGCAGTAAAATCAGTGGGATGAAGCTAAGTAAACACAAACCCATGATTTACCTGGTCTGGTCAGCACGGTGCTGTTTCATATCCAAGACGAGCCACCAGCCACGGGAGCAGCTGTGCCCTATAGATCGAAAGATCCGTAGATATAGATTGAAATATTTCCACAAGGAGAGGGAAGGTTGCTTTTTTTTTTTTATCAAGGTGTGTTGGGACAATGCTCCCAATGTGCACCCAAATACCCGGTGCCCTCTACCCAACCCTTTGGTAGAGAAGACGATGTCAGGGACAGAACATTGAAGAGCAGAAAAACCGGCGAGCTGAATTGCAAGCCTCCAGATACAACCTATAAATAAATGCTCAGCTGCATCAGGTAGACATATTTACTAAAATATGATGCATCTAGTGCCATTTAATATGCCTTAGAGCACCTGAGACACTGTCCCAGGAGCTCCTCTCACGTCTTGGCGCGGTTGGAGGATAAGGTGGATAGAAGAGGGTAGCTCTCTGATGCGGTTAGCTGCCAGCATCTAAGTGACTGAATCCCACCACAACTACAGTAAGGATGCTCTTAGGAGTCCGCAAAAAGGGGATGGCAACAAACGACAATAACAGTCCCATCATGAGATCATATTTCCAAAGTGGAAAAATAAAATAAAAAGAAGAAAAGGAAAAAAAGAGAAGCTTTTCAAAAGGCAAAAAACCCCAGTTTTGTGGGAAAAACAAACAAACAAACAAACAAATGATGCTTATGAGTCCTTCCTTAAGACAAAAGAGGAGGAGAACAGGTTGGGCTGAAGAAGCCACCTGGCCGCCAGCGCTGGCCCACCTCGGCCCCACCCCTCGTGCGGGGACGCGGCGCGGCGTCCCCTCCTTCGCGCCCGCGCCGGTGCTGCCGCCCGCCCCGCTTCCTCGGAGCTGAGACGCGTGGCAGCCCTGCCTGTTGTTTTGATAGGTGCGAATGGAGCGGCTGCCCCTCGCGAGCTATATCTGCCGTTTCCAAATCTGTACCGCCGGAGAAACAGGTTGCGCAACGTGGCCTGCTGATCTGCGCCTGCCTGGCCAGTAGCTTGGACATAAGGAGCACTGCTGTTGCCGTCTTCCGAAGCTTCGAGTCGAGGCAGAGGGTGATAAATGCGGTGGGTTGCTTTTCAAGCGTATCATCAGTCAAACCGCCAGTTTGGGAGACCTTTTCCGTTAGGAGCCTTGGGATTTTAATTTCACATGTGCCAATCAGGTTGACAAGCGCTTTGGGTAGACCACCATTTTGTCAACTGGAAGCGCGGCGCGAGCGTTAAGGAGAGCTGAAAGCCTGCTCAAGCTGGTCATCCCTTTAATAGGAGAACATTGTTCTGCTTTTCCTCTTTTTTTTTTTTTTTAACCCGTGCGTGCGCTAGGTATCTTCGGCAGTGTCAAACAAATTTGTAGAACTGGTGATTAGTTGCCCAAAGAGCATAATATATGCATTATTAATTATAGAAGGTAAGTTTGGCTAATTGTCATTTCTATACAGTAGCACTGCACGACGATACATTTTAACAATCTATAAATAATTGATAATTTTTTTTCTTTCATCTTCCTTCCTAGTTTGCATAAAACTAATGACTTGGTAAATGTTACTCACTTCAAAATATTCCACGGCTCCTATGAAAATTAAACTAACACTGTAACCTTAGCAAATAAGGAGATTTTTCTTCTTATTGTAGGCTAAAAAAAAAGAAAAAATAGAGGAAATATAACGTTTCCTCGTATCAAAAATCTGAGTGAAAAAATCCAAGTGAAAATCGTGCACAATATAAAAAAAAGTGTGTAGTGAGGG
>CM036621.1:77845263-77890263 GCA_020746105.1 Trogon surrucura
GGGAAAAAAATTGGAGTCAAAGTGCCTGGAAAGTTAGGTCTGCTCTGTAGCACTGTGAGATTGTTGACATCTGCCGAGGTTGGAGAGCTCAGTAAGCAGGAAATGGGGTGTCACTCTGAGTGGTAGTTTACCATTATCCTGGCATCCTAATGAAGTGTCTGCAGTGCACAGAGCTTCTGGATGGCATCTTAACGCACGGCTAAGCAAAAGCACTTCTCTCCTTGTCACTGTCATCCATCTGCCTGCACCCTACTGTAGCCAATGGGATGGAACCATGCTACAATGTGCTATAAGCCATTTAGAGTTGCACATTGCATAATCAGTCCCATCAAATATGTAAAAAATGACTATTATTGGTTATTTCCCTCAAACTCCGGCACCTGGAGTTTGATACATTAAAGTTTAACTTTTGTGAGTGCTGTTTTTTTCCCCATTAATTCCACATATATTTTTGTTAAATGGGGCTGAGTTGTGAACTCATTGTCTTGAGTCTTGCTAATGGATTGCAAAAGTTGTATGAATATTCATTGCAAACTCCACTTTATATCACATAGGACGAATTTATCAATTGCCCATATAGAGAGCTTTCAGGCAATTCTCATTTTCTTTTGCAACATCCATTTCTGAGCCATGAATAAAAAGTAAAATCAATTCAGATTGCAAATTGGTTATTTTCCTTATAGCAAACATTAGTTAGTTTGAATGTTTTTTATAGGTTTGGGGTTTTTTTTTAAAACAAGAAAATATTTTACAACATATCTGCACAAGAAGGTTGCTGTAGTGTACTGCAAGTGTTTAAAATTAGGACTTTTGTGTTGCATAGAGTAACAGCAAAACATCCTGACATTAGAAGTAATATGAAAAAATTCATATTTCTCTTTATACATAAAATCTGTGTATTTTAGCCAACATGACTTCCAGAATAGGAAGACTTACCAAATGAAAGCAGAGTTTGGGGCAGTTGACATGTCTGAAAAAAATAAATTAAAAAACATTAAGCCAACGGAGCACTCTCTTTTGAGCAAGTTTTTCTTCCCTGATAACACCAAAGCTATCAAGGACTGGGGGTTAAGCATTGTGTGACAGGGCAAGCTTCTAAAATGGGCGAGAGCAAGATGAATTGGCAAAGTCGGGTGTTTATTTATACAAACAAGAGGGCAGAGCATAATTTAGTTGCATCAGGAATTTTTCACAGACATTAAAACTATAGCAAACATAACAGCGGGGATGCTTGCACAGCAGCACAGTGGGGAAGCTCACAGAGCGTCTGCCCACACTACGGCTGGCTGTAGCCAGCGCCATAAGTCTCACAATTTCATTAGCACTCCAAAATCCACCTAAAACACTCAGTTCCGATTAAAAAAAAAATAAAAAAAAATAATGGAATGAAATAAACAAACAACAACGAAAAAAAAAAAAAGCCCCAGACAAGACCTGTCTTTCTCTCGGCAGCTGAATCAGTCGCGAATTGTTGGAAAAACTCTTGGCAGACAAGATTTTGCTGTAGCAACAGTGTATGACGTTTTAACCACAGCAGAAATCTTATCCAAAAAAACCCACAAAACAAGGTGAGAAGAGCCATGTAAGGAAACTGGTGCCTGAAAATCAACAACAACAAAACGTAGATTAGGTGGCAGATCAATAGTTCGATATTTTATGCAGAGCAGTAAATCACTGTTTGGGTTTTTGGTTTTTTTTCAGCAGTTCAGCTGTGAGGCTCGAGAGCATAAAAAGAAACCATGCCTCGTGATAAAATTAGGCATTAATGTGAGCCATAAATGCCATTTAACATTAAACACGCACAAGCCACTGAGATGCCTGGTAGAGGGAACTGGGCGCTATAGTAAAACTATACAAAGTAAGTTGGACATGAATAATGCAGCAGGTCCGAGGAGGGTCACGGGTCAGACCCCAGTACCTTACAAAATAATGAATGCATGTCAGGTTAGAGACATAACGTCCCTTCCCAGCAAACGTGAGTTATTGGAGATAAACCCCGGACTTCCTGCTCTGAAACAAAAGTGGCTTGTTGTAAACATCCACGTCCATTTAAAATTAATGATTAAAAGAGAGATTCGGTGGGATTTGCTTAAGTATTCTTTATGGAGACGAGTGCTAAAGGTTACTTTCTTCATTCATTTTTACCCAGCCACTGTTAATGTTACAGACACATCATGTTTTCTTCTGTACTCAAATGTTTATCCGAAGCTCATTTACAAAAAGAGCTTATATAATATTAAGTGGGATGTGGGGTTGTTTTTTTTCTCAATGCATTCCTCATTTAAATATAAACAAGAGAGCATCTCCACAGTTTTGCTCTGTTAAAGTGAGCCAGCCCTATTTTTGAAGACAGTAACCCAAATTCTAAATATATGTTCTATGAAAATACTACAAGGAAAACCATCTGTGATTCACTTCAGAGTTTCTTGATCTGGTGAAATTATCACCTACATCTTCCGTATTTTGCCCCCCAAAAATGCCAAAAGCATTAACTGTCCTCTCATTCTTTGTTTGATATATATGATTACAATGACTCTTTTCCTTCAGCAGCCTTCACAGGGAAAAGAAAAAAAAAGAGTCTAACCTTCCAAAATGGGAACGTTTTCCCCAGATTTTCACCGATTTTCACAATAAAAAGAGTATAATGAAAAAAAATAAAGTTTCAATTTGTCAAAACTGGTCTACTTTGTTTTCTAGAGTGAGATGGAGATTTTAACAGCTGTTCAGAGTGTTTTCCTTCCTTTGTACCCTGTACTGCCAGGTTTCCTAATACAGCGCAAGGAGGGGTGATACCTGCTCCATAGCTATCTATACAAACACGTGTTTAAGGATTTGCTCCCTCCATTCGAGCATAGCAAAGACAAAAATCTCAAAAAAAAAATTTAAAAAAATTCTTTCTACTGAGGAAACTGAAAGGAGAAAATTTCTAGGAAAGTGGAACTCAGGGCTTTACAGTAATAAAGAAAATCCATAGCTATTGCAAATGAAACATAAGATCTTGCATCTGATCTGTTAAATATTCCATCAACAAGGTCAAGAGTAAAGACAAGCCCAGCCACAAAAACTGAAGCGAGAGTAAGCTTTAATAAAAAAAATGAACAGTTTATCCTCTTCAGCTTCTCAAGTGGAAAAACAAATTCTTTTATACTAGAGAAAATCAAGCGTGTACGCAGCATTTAAAAACACACCAGTATCAACCATTTTAATGAAAGAGTACCCAATATTTTTGTGGAACTATAAAAGGGAGCGAGACTAAGTGTTATGGCAAAAAGCCTGGGCTCAGCAGCTTTGTGTGGGAAATGGTGAAATGTGACTGTGATTTATAATGAGAAAAGGTATCTACAACATACAATTTTCTACCTAGCTGCAAATAATAATTCATAGTGATGTCCCTTCCAGATAAAATACCTTTGCAATGTAGGACTCATGTGGTAAAATGATCATGATAAATGTCAGACCAGTGCAGGTAACGGTTTTACAAACCATTAAGATTAGCTGGCTCTTTTTTTTTGATGATAACAGTAACCATGCTGTGACTCTATGTGGTAATAATATCTCAGTACTGATAAATGCCAGAGCCAGGCAGAGGTGTTTATCATTCCCAGTTCAGAAATGCTGACTAAAGTTACCACATGTTGCCCGGTTTTTTTTCCCTTCTTTTACAATAGCCTAACAATTAACAAACAAGGCGGTTCACAAAATAATTTTATGCAAAATTTCTATGGGTTCTGTGCTTCAGTGTCCACCTAAAGTCCTTTTCTCCTATATATCAGAATCAATGACTGGTACCATAAGCCCTAAACCAAAGCTTTCTATCCTTGCCATTCCCTCAATAAATAAGTTTGTCATAAATTATTACTGCTCTTTTCAGTTGATTTCTTTCACAAATATACCTGATAAGGAAGCACAGCATCTGTAACGTAGCTGTTTCTGTAGGGAAGGTGGTTTCCAAGCTGGTATCTGTATTAATCAACCCAGAGCAGAGACACTTCCTTCAAGAGAACACGATAAAGTTTTACTGTAGGACATTTTCTAGCAAATATTCTGCAACAAACAAAGAGTGAGCCTTTTCTTCCATTGAGTCTTCCCCTACCTCTATGTTTCAATGCCATTGAACCCTCAGGAGAAATTAGAGTTAAAAATTAACTGTTTGAGAAGCCTTATTTGAGAAGTTGCAGTACAGCCAGGGCAGCCCCAATCTAAATATGACTTATTTAAGTAAGATTGCAGCCTGTATGCACATCCAGCAGCACAAATAAAAGGCCCAACAGAATTTGTACCCCCTTCCTAGAATAAATTCACTTCTGCAGATTTCATAGCATTTTCATTTGTAGCTTCAGACATATTTCCACTGGACAGATTGTCCACGGGACAAAAATAAATGGTACTGATGGCTTGTGGCAGAAAACATGAAGGGATGACTGGATTACAAGGCTTGGGGAGTTTGTGCTATTCAGAAGTTAAGGTTTTGCACAGATCAAACCAGAACAAGAGTAAAATATAAAGTGTATTCTTCGTTTTTGTGTAACTTCATTATCACCACTGTCAATCGCATGACTTCCTATAGAATAAATCCATACGAGAGTCTGTGGGCTTTTGTACTGGAAAATGATACCTATGCATCTACTACTTTGACCTCTTGTCTTTCATACCTATATAAACGTTCAAATTATAAACCATATAGATATATGCTTCTACATCTGTGTGTATGAAGTATTAATCTCAACGGGAATTAGGAATGGGAGGAATACTATCTTGGAAATGTTAATTCTTAGATTCACTTCGACTGGAGGAATTTTTTGCTTGAAACTTTTTTTCTGGTGGAATCTTTGAACCAAGGCACTAAACACCACGTATGCTTGTGCAGCCCCTACTGCAACTGGGACTCAATTCTGATTGAGATCTCGGTGTGCTAGGGTAATATGAATATTAAAAGGGAACATATACGAAGAATGATAAGTGATAATTAAATCATAGATGATAAGATCAGAAAAGTGTTCTCAGGTTATCTAGGGCATGTAACATGCAAGATGTTTTCCCTACGTCAGACCTACTGGCACCTTATCTAATCTGTTCAACCGAAAGCACAGTTGTACATGACTTTGCTTCAGTTACAACATCTTATACAAATCAGTGAAAATATCAGTCAAGCCTTTCCCACAAAACTATGAATCATGCTAAAACAGGAAGGTATGTCTTAACAAAAAGGATAGCAACGTTCTTATCACCTCAAAACAGAGATTAAAGCCCTTAGTGCTAAATTCTTGATTACTAATCATAAGTTCGAAGTACAATTTTTTTCCTACAGAATGTGCAGTTACGAGATGTTACGGTGGAATAGTTTCTCAAAATAATTGATCAGCAGAAAGCACAACTAAAAAGAAGAGTAAATAATTTTCTATTTTTAAACATGATGGCGGGTAGTGTTAAGCACAGAGACTAATAAATAAAGATGTTTAAATTATGAGGAAAAAAGCACAACAAGGACTACCTGGGAAGTGCTTCCATCACAGAAATTGCATCATCGGACAAATGCAATTCCAAAATGGAATTCCACTTAAGATATGGAACCGTTACTCTTGGATGTACTTTGCTTAAGGTGATGGTCTAATAGTCTAGTAAAATAAATGAAAAGCATACGAATATAATTCTGTGAACCAGAAAATATTCCTTAAGATTACAAGGGAATTTTTAATTCCTGCAAATCACTCTCTCTCCCTATTAAGGTGACAGAATGTATGATACATTCTCTTTTTAACCACATGCTAATGACAGCTTTTCTTGTTAAGGTACCAGAAACAGTATTAGGCAAAAAAATGTCCTAACGTGGCACTCAGGTAGTTATTTTCTCTTTTTTTTCTCCCCTCTTAGAAATCCAGGACAATGCCAATCGCATCAAATCCATAAGAAGCCTGGTAAAAAAGCTCCCTAAACCAAACTATGACACAATGAAAATCCTCTTTGAACATCTAAAGAAGTAAGTAGAACTGTGGTACTAACAGATCAATAATTTTAAAAAGAATCAGTGTGCGGTGTCCAAATCCTATTGGAAATGTCATCCAAAATACCACAGATAATTACGTTCTTTGGCAAAACTAAGCATGATTTATGGTGTCTATGTATATCCTATTCCTGCTCAAGAAATTAGCGTGCCCTAGCAAAAGTGCAAGTTTTGTCTCTACCAGAAAACGTGTTTCCTTTGATGAAGCCAAATATGTGAGGATTGCTATGCTACAGCTGTACTGAATTGGGCAAATGCAACATGTTCTGATATTGCATTTGGCCAGTTTGGTTTGATGTTCTCCAGCACGTGACCTTTTGATCACCATATTCCCACCATCATTTGTCATTCAAATTCCTTTACTGAAGCATGAAACGATAGAAACAACCTCACCCAAGAAAATACATTATTAGCTTTTATATCTCACGAAGAAGCTTCTGACGACACGGGACAGCTAAGAAAAAATGAGGAGAGATTTAGAAGTGCACCTTTGCTCTCCTAATATTGCCGAGATACCACAGAGACAGAAAAATGTTACCGTGAGGCTGCGCCTTATCATTCCTTTGTGTTTTCTGCACTCATTGAGCATCATTTGCAAGGGATCCCAGCCCACAAGTTCAAGCCAGGATCTGACGTTCATGTTGGGTTTTTTCTTCATGTTTTGTGGCATTAACAGTAAAAATGCACATAGACCATGTGCTCACTTGGAGACCAGCCTGTAGCTGTTTGACTTGCAGAATGTCTGGGCAGAAGTGGTAAACCTCAAGTCAGGGGCACAAGGAAGGCAGGATACCATTCCTCCCTTCGTGGCTGTCCTGCTATTGGGACTCATCAAAAGTGTTGTTAAATAACGGTGTCATTTTCCACTGACAATTTTCAGCCAAATTTGGCCTTCAAATTGAGGGAACCAAGTAGGATCTGGGGCCCCATGCAGGCCCTGTGCACAGAAGAGGATTTCATCCCAGGAATGATATAATGACCCCAGTGAGTGAGTAATAAAGACTCCAAATAAAAGGCTACTCTGAGCTTATAATGAATGACGCCTTTATACTGATCATTTCTGCTTACAAGAGATGTAGATCCTTTATCTTGTTTTATAACTTCCAGTGGAAACTGCAAAACGTAAGTCCGTATAGTTGTGGGAATGTCCCCATTTCATTAAGCATGGAAGGATTTTAAGCAATTCATAAAATGCCTGTTTGGGTCTTGCAGAAAAACAGTTTTCTATGCATTCATCTGACGCACTGTGTGCACAGATTCTATCCTTCAGTGGGTTATCTAGAAAAGGATGATTATTTATTACTGTCAATGGAAGAATAATAAGGGACATTATTTCCTGCGAAGAACCTGAGTGCAAGACGTGGGTACACGCTGTCAGCACAGATAGGCCATATACAAAATTTACTGCACCATATGTGGCATTGATCCTAACCTGGAAAAAGTTTTGTTACCACGTCTTAGGGGAGAGATATCAGGTACACACAATAAGTCTTTGATCTCATAGTTAAATCACTTGATTGGAGACTCAGGAGATGCTGGTTCAGTTCTCGGCTTTGACCGGATGTTCTGGGTGACCTTGGGTAAATCACTTAATCTCTCTGTGCCTTGGTTCCTTGTTTAAAAAATGATGTTAATACTTCTTTTGTCTGACTTGGCTTTTTAGAACATAATCTGTCCTGGACAGCAATTGTTTCCTGCTGTGTATATATAGAATGACTGGCAAAAGTGGACTAAGACTGGTGGGTTTTTTTGGAGAAAGGAATATAAAAGGAAAAATAAAAAAACACTAACATACAGGAAATATAATATCGACACTTTGTAATGCATATGTACACAATACTAGGTTAGACTGCAACTCTATAGATATAGTATGTATGTCCTAAATAAGCATGGGCTCTTACCTAGGTGAATGGCATGGTGAGGCTAGAGATACACTGATGCAATACAGTGGCACAGCATGGTGGAAAGCAGAAAGATGGGATATTTCAGTCATTTGGGTGTCTGGGCATTATGGGAGAATCATCTGAGTCTGTGGAAAGTCAGCCTTCTCTGCCACACGTGCACATCCCTAGGGAAGGATAGGGTTATTCCATAAGCTTTGCTCCATTGATACGGAAGCAGGTGTAGAATAGATATGGAAAACACCAAAAAACATAAAAACTGGTTTGTTCTCTTGATCTTGTCAATGCAAAAGAAATGGGTCAGTCAAAAGGGCCTCATGGCTTTGTAAATGAGAACAGAGAAGCAAACATACGATGTACACAATTCCATGATTATGTAGGCTATGTGTGTTTGTTTAAATTAACATAGGAAGCAAGATTAGTTTGCAGAGGTTAAGAAGAGCAGAATTATGTCACTTTTAGGGAGACTCTTCCGAAAAGGAGTGCCAATGTGCACGATGTGTGGTCATTTTCAACCATAGAGTTTCTGCCACGTAAATCACAGGAAATTTTAGAGTTTCTGATAAGTTGAAAAAAAAGGAAACTAGTCTGCTTTGAGGCATATTACTGCAGTTCCTGTATTTGCTGGTGCAGATGGCTGTTCTTGCCCAACACTGAACTGAGCTTAAAAAATTTTCTGATGCGGAGGAGCTAAAAGACCACAGTTTCATTTTGGGTGATCCAGTCTGCAGGAACAGGTCCAGATCAAGTACAAATAACAATGCGAAATGCTCTTTAGAAGGGCCCTCCTCCAGAAACCCAGACAAAGCAGCTGATGAGAGGAAGGCCTGGCAACAGAAATTAGCACCAGTGACATATATCCTCCTGAAACCAAGCCCTCTGGAGTTGCAAGAAGTCACAGTGCAGTGTACAAAGCCTACAGGAGGGGGATTACCAGCAAAACTTGGAGTTGCAGTACCCGTTCTTTTAATTTTTTTTTTTGTATGTGATGGGAAGAAAAACAACCCACCAATGTCCCCTGTTCATCTTTGTGTAAAATTTACTCTAGTCATGAGCAGAAGAGACAAAATATGGAGCTGAACAGATATATCACATAGCTCTTGACAGTCTAATACCATAAGAAATTGTTTTATTAGGACTCATACTGAAAATAATTGAGCACAACTACTATTAGGTTATTCATACTTTTTCCTGAAGATAAGCAAATCTAACACACACTTTACACTTGAAAGAAACAACAAAAGCCAACCTGAGTAGGGATTTTCCCAAATAAAGGGTTACAGAAAACAACCTGTTCTACTCGAACATGTTTAGAGCATATTTGGTCTCTGCATACAGACAATATACTGCTGCCCCATCCACTGTGAAAACAGCATCCCAGTTCCCCAGGACTTCAGTCTTTCTTATCTACAAGTGAATTTTACTCCCAAACAAACCGAGCTAATTGCAGGTACCAGATAAAACTGAAAGGCCTTTCTGGTCCTATTCTGCAGGCAGGCACAGGACATTAAACGGTGCAGAAACCTTGCACTGGCTTTCTGCACAAACATGAGCTGAACACAACCAATCTCTGTCTGATAAATCACTATTTGCAGTCAGTAATTTCCTCACAGAACTATAATTCAAGTGAGGCAGAATGAGCATTTCACTCTTTAAGGATCCCATGGTATTTTATGATCAGTACCTACCCTGTTTTCACAACAGCAGCTCTGAGGTAGCTGTTATACACCTATTGGGAAACTGAGGCACAAGAAGTTGAAATGACTTAAAGGCTCAGCCTGAGCCAGCGATACAGTCTAAAAACCTGGAAGGATTTTTTATTTTTTGTTTGCACAGAAGCTCCTCCACCAATACTCTTTCCTCCCTAATGCAAAATGCAGAAGGGGAGAGGAGGACCCTGGCCAGGTCCCCCGCACCACGCTCCGAGCTGGCGAGGGCAGCAGCAGCTCTGCTCCAGAAGCTGTGTGCCTGCATTGCACAGCGCTGTGCCTGAGCTAATAAGCTGTGCTTATTAATGTTAAATTAATGAATCTCAGCCTGCTCTGCTTATTAGGTTGAGCTCCGTGCCACTGCAAGGCAGCTCTGTGAGTCCCAGATCCGAGCTCTCTCACATCTGACCAGGCTGGAGCACAGGGCAGCCAAACTCGAGTGTGTCTTTACCCACCCGTGTAGACACCCCTGCAAAGGGATATATGACAGACAAACCCCCTTTTCCTCGCTTATTTTCCTGCACAAAGGCAGGATAAGACATGTTATTTACAAAAGTATAAAATGGATGTGGAAATAATTAAATGGGAAGACAGGGACCAGCCTGACGTTACCATCTCTCTCCCTTACGTGGAAAGCACTGAACCCAGATGCCCAACTGTGGAAGATATTCTTCCAGCAGCAGCATCTGCCTCCTTGGCAGGCACTTCAGGCAAGTTGTCTGGGGAGCTCTGCAGTTGCCTCTTGGTTTATCACGTGGATCTGTTACTGTGGCCTATCTGGCTGCCTTGTCCGGGCAGAAGCCAATTCTTTTGATTCACCTTTAAATCCAAGAAATTCCATTTATTTTGCTCCATTTTCCTCATACGGCACACTGCACGGCAAGACATTTTCAGATCCATCCAGGCTTTCTGTCCATTTTGGAGAGAGAATGACGATTTTCTTTCTGATTGCCTTCCTCCCTGCCCAAATTCTTCGCCCTTGCTAGTAATCACTTTCATCAATTTCACTGGAAATAAGCTTCTCCTCAAGAGCAGAATTTTTAAGACAAACACGCTAATACTAATGCATTATCTAACTAAAGTCATAGACATTCATACCTTAGTTGTTTTGAAAAAATAACCTTCCCCCATGTTCACAGATCTATGAATAGACAAAAACATCCAACCTTGACAACCAAAACAGCCCCCACCTCAAACCTTGCACCACGATGCAGCTACATTCTGAAGAGTCCAGGCTTTTGCAAACTTCATGCCACTAAACAGACTTATTTCTATTAAAGTTGGGTTGTTGTGTTTTGGTTGTGTTTTTTTTTTAATGGAAGAAAAAAGCCATGCATAGATATAAGCCCACAGTAGCCAGCACACCAGGACACGATGACAATGTGATGACAAGTCCAGCAGCAGTACCCAGAATTCTGAGGGAAAAATCAGGAAATAAAGTTCAAGCGTGGCATCTAGTAATACTGCATAGGGGATGTCTGCAAACTTTTTTCCTTTTTATTATTTTTTTTTTAAGTTGGTGGAGGAAAGATGTAGCAGACATGATTTTCATTTACTAAACTATTTGTCATATCAGCAATTTTGGGCAGGCTTATATATGAAACCTAGGCTCAGGAAAACACTTTTTACACACAGTAGAGGAACAGATTAGATTAAAAACTGTACTAGCTTTTTATTAAGGAAAAAAAAAAGAAGGAAAAAAAAGATAAAAGTTATTTAGAAGTAAAAAACAATCCCCAGAATGGAAGGACTAAACAACAAATTTCTATTTGGGAAAGCTCAGAGAACCTGTTGGAGACCTACAAAATAAAATGCGGGACAGGCATTTAAATTTTGCTTCAGGAAAAATGCCCAAATTCAGGAATGCGTAGAAGCACAGAAGCCATTCACTGAAGGCACAAGAAAGACCGTTGAAATTATTTCCTGAATCAAGACCTTACTTTGTAATCAAGCAACACATGAGCAGCTCTTGATCTTCAGCCATGGGACAGCAGCAGGGAGACAATTTTAGCTTCACTCTTACAAGCTTGGGGAGCAGCTGCTGGAAATGTGAGGAGAAATGTCCTGTTGTACCAGAAGAGTAAGTAGGGACATAAAAGACTTGGGCATCCCTGACGAGCATTTTAAGATTTACATGAAATGAATTAATCACTTTCTAGCTTGAGAAGGGCAAATATATATTGAGACATGCTCTTGCACACTTACTTTTTTTCTCTGTTTCAGATGTAGAGAGGTTTTAGAAAAGAGCTGGAGTGATGCCAGCACTTGTCCCATTTACCATAGCTTCCCAGGGCTCTTTTTTGGGGTGAAGGAGAAGAGTTAAACCCATTTTTTTTCCTGCTAAGTACACATTGGTCTACTAAACTCTCCCCTTGTGAATTAGTGGACAGGAGAAAAATGTGCGCCAGGCACAAGTGTGCACAAGGCAGGAGTAATAACAGATTTTGGATTAAAGGCAAAAACTAATCTAGTCTTCTAGAAGCACCTTAATGCTTTTTTAATTTTGTTCACTTTGGGATGAGGCTGACCCGCTACTGAGCTTTTTGCAGTCATGCCCAGTTCTTCTTTTTGCAAAGTTCACATCTTCCCTGAAGAATACCTCACAGCTCTGTGTTTTTAACGAGAAGAATGATAAGTAATTAAAACCACATTTTTACCTGCATTTCCATATACTCCCTATTTCCACAACCGCATTTAAAAATATAAACCCTGATTTTCATTAACAGTCAGGCAAATAATTACGCATGGTCCTTTTTCAACGTTACCAAGCTTCAGAATGTGCTGAACTGGTGTATCAGCAAATAACGGAATGATAAAAATAATTAACATAGTTTTAATTTAAATATTGATGATAGGGTTGACTCCGTGACTGTACGGCACCATTGTGCTAGGTGCAGTACACAAATGCAGAGAGATAGAGCCCCTGTTTCAAAGAGCTCCTATTGTTCATCCCCCATTACTCAATATCAAACAATCTCAAGAAAGCTTTTCCAACATTAATTAAATCTCCTAACTTCCTTTTCAGGTCAGTAAGTTTTATTATCCTAGTTGTGTAGATGGAGAAAGTGAGGAATGGAGAGGGGAAGGCGCTTGCCCGCGACGACGCAGCCAACAGTTCTCACTTCTACTCTCCGCTTGCTCCCCAGTCGCCCCACTCCGAGTCCCTCCCCCAAAATGCCTTTGAAGGCTCATCCATGTGCATATGGCCAGCACATCTCGGTTACTGCTAAATACCCTTCTGTTAATCAAGACCATGCGAGAGTCCTGCTTCTGGTTTGCACTCGCATAAGCTTCAGTAAAATATCTCTGGTGGAGTTAATTGATGTGATTTTGTAACCTCTTAATATTGCTCGGGGTTAGCGTTCTTTTTAACTCTAATGTTTTTTGCCGATGAAAATTGAGAATGCTCAATTCGTCACAAAACTGCATTTCCCCCCCCCCTCTTTTTTTTTGTTTTTAAATTTATTTAATAATATTTTGGGAGATTGGGCCCTAACGCACTCATGTCCAGGACCAGATCATCAATGGGTAAATTGCAACACTTTTCATTTTTCTGACTAAAGATATAGGATTTTATTTTTTTTTTCTCAGAATAAGGCTGAAAAAATAAATAAAAGGCTTGAAGTTTCTTAAGATATTCATTGAAACTTAAAAACAAAAAAGACTTTAATGCCAAAATGTCAGTGTTCTGTGGAAAATAATTAATATAACACAATAGGATCTATTCTACTATTGATTGAAAAGGAATTTATGCAGGTAATTCATTAAGGCTAGTGGGAGTTTGGCATGTAAATCCCCCAGCACTTTGATGGGAAAACAGTCCCTGATTATTTTCTATTTTTTATAAGCTATAAAATACATGCTTTTCAGTGGCAAATATATAAGAAGAAAAACAAATACCTGAAAAACTAGGGCAAAGGACAGCCTTGCTCTGTAAGATTTCTGAAATGACATTAGATCAAATAATTTTTCACACGTTGCGAAAGATACAACAATCATTTCCATCACTGTGTTAAGAGAATCAATACTTTTTTTTTTTTTTTTTCTCCCCTCCCAGAGAATGGTATTTTACATTCCGACATTTGCAGGTTATCACCTTCATACATCTCTTTTTGTGGTCAAGTGCATGATTAGTACTTCTGGCAGGGTATTGGCCATTTTCTTCTTCTCATCTACAAATTCTTGTAAATAAAAACCAATCTGAAAAGAAGTGCAGAGCAAATCTGTGGACTGGAATGCACCCTACTTGTAATGGGAACAAAAAGCTGGCAATGAAATATAAACCTAAATCACAGCAGAATGACCTACTTTAAGGCATTTGCCAAAGAGACAGTGTTTTAGACAGCTCCTCTGAAGTAGCGTCTTTATGTCTATGCCATCTGCAGATTTATTATTGTGCTTTAGAAAAAAAAAAAAAAAAGGAAAAGAAAAAAGGGGGGAGAAAGCAGAACGTACAGTATGCCTGAACAAAACTCAGCTTCATCTATAGGAAAGATTCCAGTACTGTGGGCACCACACCCACACCTACTGATGTGGTCCAAGTCTTTTCTTTGGAGGCACCTAATTAAGAAACCCTGGCTCATTTACATGGATACGTTTGATCTAAATTACACTCCAAACCACACCAAATTAGGAGCATCTGTGAATGCGAAGTGTTTGTTCCCAGTGACTGGTAGAATAGGGCCAGTTCTGGACGGCACATGTTCAAGTGACGAAAAATATTTCGGATGCAACATACTTCTGAGACCCACTTTTCCACTAATAATTCATAATGAGTTAAGCCAGTATCTTTGCTTGAACAGTTATTTCAGGCTGTGAAAAATTTGTCATTTTACTTTTAAAGGCGGAGAGGGGTGGACAACCACCTAGTTTGGTCGTGGTCCTGATAAAGGGCATTAACTCAACCGTTAGCTGCGATTTAAATCTGTGCAGCGCACTTATTATCAGATATACATCACTCTTAAGGCCTGGAGGAAAGGAAAGTATCTATGCATGACTAGTTGTTGTTCAAAGCTTTCTGCCTTGATGTACGGTCTTCTGTTGCTAACTCGCTGTGCCGGCTTTCCTGAGGAGTCTGAAAAACTCAGGACCGCTAGATCTGAGAGTGATGCTTCCCCTTCCAGGCCTCATTGCTGGTGCCATCTGACCATGCCTGCTTTCATCCTAGAAAGCCACTGTACGAAACTGGGTCCTCCAGCAACTTTTATCCCGTTTTCCCATCTCCCAGGAAGAGCAGGCAGGGGAAGGCTGCAGAAGCCACTGGTTGCTGCTTTGCTGCCTCACAGCCTAAACGGCCAGAGTAAAACCAAAACAGCCTTTACCTCACTCTAAGCCACTGGAGCAGCCCGATCACTGGGGAGAGCAAATCCACATTCCATGCGGGATTTGCAATTCCCAGCCCGCTGGCACAATTTGGCACCACCTTGGGATTTGGCCCAGCCTTTGGATTTGGTGCATAGCGTTTGGCAGCCACCTTTTATTCTTTCTGACTTTTATACTTTGTGAATAGTCTAAGTTACATAACACCAGTGACAATTTGTTTATGGCAAGCATTAGAGTCACTGTTTTATGATTACATTCAAACTTTAAGCCACATTTTGACATCTAAGGATCATCTTGCGTTCTCATATGTTATATACAATGAAGGTTTGTGTTCCAGTAAGGGGAGGGGGGGGAGGAACTTTATAAATAACATGACTCCTTTTGTCTGAAGAGATTTTAATACATTTGTCTGACCTACTGTTTTTGCAGTAGCTAGAATATAATTTGAATATATTAATATTTTCAGCAACTGTGCTCAGGGAGCCCAGTTAATAACTTATGCATGGATATATAGATACACTTCAGACAGAGGTAATGTTTTTAGCCCTTATGTTGGTAATACTTAGAAACACACAATGAAAGAGCCTGTTCTTTCCTTCTCTTTGTTGTGGGCATGCATTGTGATGGTATGGAGCCAGTGTTCTTTCTGTTGTCTACACAGCCTGGATTCAATAAGCAGTTATATATGCATATTATGACAATGTGGTCAAGGAAACCAGATTTTTTTACTATACCTTCATGTGCCTGTACAGTATAAAATCTGGTATTTATTTTTCTTGTCCTCATTCAATATGTTAACAAAATCATAATTTGATACAGGTTATGTTCACTTTATAATTAAAATTATAGAGTTAGATGAAAATACAGCAAGATGTTGCTGAATGGAAAATATTTATCGTTTCGTATATTACGCATTATGGTGCAATGTAAAATCAGAAATCTGTGGAGCAGCTAACTCCAGCCAAGCCTGCAACAACTTCCCTCCTCCCTTGGTCCACAAGATACAACCAGTTACCTCTTTTCAGCCCCACCATTAGACAGCATTGCTGCATCCTCTCCAGAGCTTTGCTGTGGTCTTCTGAAAAAAAAAAAAGACGACCTCATCTCCCCTTACCATGGAGGTGAGCCAAAAAGGGGGAATTCAGAAAAGCTCCGAATTTTTTACAGATCTCACCAGTCTGTCTCCTGTAGCTCTCCTAGCACCTTCACGGACAAGGTGCAAACCTTTCGCACCACATTTTCTGTGTCAGCACTAGACTCAGCCTCACCAAACCACCTCACAGTAGCACTTCATCAGCCTGGAAACTGTTCCCACTTCCCAGATCATAGCCATCCATGTATTGCCAAGTCCAGGACTTCACCAAACCCTGTCAGCAATCTTGGAGATCCCAGTAGCGTCTAGCAAATGGGACAACCCCACAGCATGTGGAAGCTTTCCCGTAAGTAAAATTTGCTGTGAACATCAGTTTGTCCATATTCAGATTTTCAGTCCAGAGAGGGTTTTCAATAGGGCTGTGGCAGTAGTAGCAGCAGGCAACTGAAGATCATCCCTTAGGACAAGTCAGATTATGTTGCCATATCTGCATAACTGTCTCATAACAGTGTCATTGAAAGAACAAGCTTTCCAGTCCTTCAGAGTATCTACTCCATGGAAGTCATATCAAGTGCTCTGGACTCCATGTCAGACCTGAGATTTCTATCTCAGGGCAAATTTCAAATCTTAATTAATATGTTTTGAATCCCACCTGACCACTACAATGAGGAACTGCTTAACATTTCTGTGGAACATGCTAAGAGGCTTCCATTGCTCCTCATATTAAATTACATTTGTACTGCTTTGTATCCTGAAACTGCAATATTTGCTTCCTAAGGAGGCAATTTTTTTTCAGCTTGTAAATCCATTTATAACCATTCACTTAAGGTCAGACATTTTCTGCTGTAGGGGAAGATCCATGCAGCACCTACAAAAAAGTGTCCTGAATTCAGTCTTATCTGAGAGCCAGACAGCGCAGCGTCAGCGGTCTTCTGGAGCTCAAGGCAATGAAAAAAAAAACAAAAACCCAAACATATGCAAAGCACTGAAGCTTCATCTCCAAGAACAGCATGTCTACGCATAAAGTCAACAAGCAAGGCCATACAGGGACAGACCCATTTGGCAGGAGGGCACTCTCAGAAATGTTTCTCTGAAACTCTACAAGGTGCATTGAGGCATTTTACTCAGTTAAGCTCAGACTTAGAGATTTGATGTCCTGGAAGCTGCTTCCTGAATGAGCTGTCCCAAGACTGATGAATCTTGGTATCAACAGCGAGATTGCGCCAGCTGTTCCTAAATCCTTCAATGCCTGTCAAACATGGTTTTGGTCAGGAAAGACTCATGTCTGGTTTTTGACCAGTTTTTCTAACTGTGGATTTAGATCATGGTCAGACAAAAGGAGATATTGGCAAGTCTGGTCACTTGAAGCTTCAAGGATGAAAGAAACACAACTACCGAGAGAGGTAGGGCAGCCTGTATAGAGAGTAAAGACTTTTGTAAACTGTCTATGGCAGTTAGACCACAGTCACCTTGAGACCAGTACCCATATGAATGGGTATTTGACTTGAAAAGGAGCTAATGAGAAAATTCAAAGCTAGTTTAAAGCTAGGAAATACCACAGAATTTGCAGTACTACAAAGGGTGCATCTTAGAAAGACACAATATATGGAAAATCCTCCACTCCAGGCAGTTCGTACGTTTAGTGCAATGGACTATACACGTGCACAAAAAATAAACATCACGCTAAGGTGAGTGGACAAGACAGACAAAGTGTAAGTAGAAAAGACAATGCTGACATAGTAAATTCATTGCTCAAGGGCAAGTAAAATGTAAATAAGTTTAAAGAAATCAAAGACTCATGGCACATACTCACTAGTGCATTTAAGAGATACATTCATCCTACTCATGTTCAATATCAGGGCTGAAACAATCGTGATGCTGGGAGGCATGTTAAAGCATCTTTCAAATCTGATATAAATGCAGCATATATATATATATCTATTGCAAGAATAGCTTGTGGAGAGCTCAGAACTGAACCTGAAAGAGTAAGAATCCTCGTTTAGGTTAGATACCCTATAAAATCATCTCTGTTGGGTAGACCACTGCGAAAAGACTTTCCGTTTGAATGAAAAAATGGTGAGAATATAGGTTAAAAAAAAAAAAAAAAAATTTACTTTGGGGATAATTAATAGGTCAATATTAAAAAGGTGGTCATCATTTTAAAAGACTTGAAATTAAATGATTTATGAAGAAATTACACACAGGAGCTCACAAAAAAAAAAGGGAAAACTATGGTCAGAGTTTGCTTTCTGACTCTCATGGAATTCTTTTGCTAAATTCTTTGATTTCAATGTCGAAAAATACTGGGTGTCTCACAAAACTGGATCATTTATTCATGATGCTGGACAAAAAAAAAAAAAGTGTTGTCGGCAAGCCTAAGTTTTTCATGAGAAGCTCTAGACTCACCAGCAAAGATGCATTTCTGAGCAGGTTGCCTACAGTTCATCATCTTCGGTTGTAATTCCAGCCAGTTGCCACTTTTGGGCTTTAAGTCAGAAAATAAACCTGTCATATCCAGGGCTGAGTTATTTGCTGTCAACTGGATTACCGTAGCACAAAAGGGCTATAATTGAAGGCTGCAAGAGCTTATAGATTGAACATAGTCAAAAGCAGTAATTTCACTTAGTAAAAGTAGATATCATCCAAAATAAGAAAAGTTAAGCTTATATAAGGTGAAATTCTGACTCCATTCTGGCTCCCAGTCTCTGGGAATTTTGTCAGTGACTTTAAGAGTAATCAAAATTTCACTCACTATCAGGAGAGATGCTGCAAAGGGTGTGATGAAGTGAAAGTTAAAATAACTGTTAACCTGGGGCTTCCAAAATACATTTCCTGAGCACGGACTGCTGTCTAACTCAGTGTTTTTCCTGACGTAGCAATGCAGACAGCCCTTCTGGGGACTAAGGGGATAAAACCGTGGAGCACATCTGAGATGTGCAATAAGAATTACCCTGCTGCAACTCCCAGTGCTCATCATCCCGCGGGCCATGGTGTAACTGGACTGCCTAACCAGAGTGGGGTATAGTTTGTAAGAAGCCATTTCAGAAAGCTGTAACCTCGCTGAGTACCACTGCCAGGGCTGACACCCTTCTGCCCGAGCCGCTCTTTTGAAAGACAAGCAGAGATTGCTGGCAAAAAGAGCACAGTAGTGCCTGGCAGGTGCAGCAGGTTTACTGGGAGGAGGAGGATTATGTTATAATAGTCTCATCATTGTTTTATTTTTCTTACCAGCAAATCTGAAGGAACTGGATAAAAAGAGGCTGAGGGGAAACCTTATCACTCTCTACAACTACCTGAAAGGAAGTTATAGAGAGGTGGGAATCGATCTCTTGTCCCAAGTAACCAGTGATAGGACAAGAGGAAATGGCCTCAAATTGTGCCAAGGGAGGTTTAGATAGGATAATTGGAAAAATTTCTTCGCCAAAAGGGCTATAGAGCATTGGAACAGGCTGGCCAGGGAAGTGGTGGAGTCACCATGCCTGGAAGTATTATAAAGATGTGTAGATGTGGTGCTCAGGGACACAGTTTAGAGGAGGACCTGGTATCACTGAGTTTACTGTTGGACTCCATGATCTTAACGGTCTTTTCCAACTGAGATGACTCCATGATTCTGATTTATGTGCAGCTGGAGAGAGTCCAGCACAGGGCAACTAGGATGATTAAGGGAGTGGAGCATCTCCCTTATGAGAAAAGACTGAAGGAGCTGGGGCTCTTTAGTTTGGAGAAGAGGAGGCTGAGGGGTGACCTCATTAATGTTTACAAATATATCAAGGGGGAGTGTCACGAGGATGGAGCCAGGCTCTTCTCAGTGACAACCACTGATAGGACAAGGGGTAATGGGCTGAAACTGGAACATAAGAGGTTCCGCTTAAACTCGAGAAGAAACTTCTTCTCAGTGAGGGTGACGGAGCCCTGGAACAGGCTGCCCAGAGAGGTTGTGGAGTCTCCTTCTCTGGAGACATTCAAGACCTGCCTGGACACGTTCCTGTGTGGCATAGTCTAGGCATTCCTGCTCTGGCAGGGGGATTGGACTTGATGATCTTTCGAGGTCCCTTCCAATCCCTAACATTCTATGATTCTATGATCTACGAACAAGGCTCCGTAGGGTCTCTGGTGTGCTTTCCTTCTGCTTTGGGTGTGTTGTAGAAGGGTGGCTTCTTCCACCGAGTACTGGGTTACCAGCAGAACTGGTGGCTTTGCTTTTTTGTCACACACTTTGTGTTTGTCCGTCACTAAGCATGGCAAAGCCTTAGCGTCCCCATCAGAAAACAATGCTGTTAATAACTTTAATCCACCTTTATTAAGAGCCTTTAGCTGTGTGGAGGAGTACCAAATATTATTAAGACGAAGACAAGGGGATAATAAGGAAATATGTTTTTTTCCCTTGCTGACCTAGTTTCTAACCCGACTTTAAAATCTGCTGTTGATTTTAATTATGCTTAATCTAAAGCTAAGCTCACAAATCTAGCTAACTTACGGACTGCTTTTAAGTGAAATTTCTCGCCCGTAAGAGTTCCTCAAGGTTTCTACGCTCCAGCTAGAAGTTCATTCCCAGCCCAGACACAAAGTTGAGGCAGCTCTCTACCCGTAGGAAGCGTCCATCGCTGTACAATGCCAGGGTTCAAACGCTACCTTGCTCGAATGGAGCCTGTGTGCATGCAGCACTCCTCACAGAACAATTGCAGTCCTTTTCTCATCAGCGATAGCCAGAGGCAGTAATAAGGGTGAAGGATATCTATCATGAAAAGTCCAGTGTCAATGTGTTCCCCCAATTTATTTACTGACCTTCAATGCAACAGCCATACTCCTGACCCTCATGAGATGAAGCCTAAGGGGAAATGGCACTGAGCACCAATTCCATATCCTGTTGTTCTGTGGTCTAAATTAAGTGCTAATTAATTACCACTGGCATCTTTGGCATTGCCTGTCAAATTGGATTTAGGATATCCTTTTGCTGTTTAAACAAATAGCCCTACATCTAATGCTAAAATCCCAAGTGCTAGTGTGTTCATTACTTTTAAATTTGTATTTAAAAATTCAGCAAGTATGTCCATGGATTTTGCAGGTAGAATTCAAATAAAAGAAACAGGAATTGATATTGTCAATTTTGATTAATAGTCCCTCATTAATAAACATCCTGTTATTCAGTTTCCACCTGCAGTTGCTGATGTTGCCTGGAATCAATTAACTCATATAATTTGATTTATTTTACAAAGACATTTTTGGATGTGCTGTGCTGATGATAAAGGTTCTATATTTACAATTCTTGATTTAAGGGAGATTGTTACTAACTGCTTTTTATTTTTAATGTTACAAGGAAACATAGCTTCAGGCATCCTTGAACGAAAACATTTAAGCATTTTAAAAAGTTCAAGTTTTATTCATGTAAAACTATCTGTTGCCTTCTGAGGCACACAGGCCACAAAAGCATACAGATCCAGGACCTCTGACAGGTTGGTCTTTACAATATGCTAGCTGTTCTGCAGAAAAAAAAAAAACAAAACACCACAATAATCAGAAATAGAATTTAAAAAATAAGAATAGAAAATAATCAACTGCAGCAAAAGTTACACCACCAGCCATAAATAGAGTTAAAGCCTCTATGCATTATATCTCTGTCTAAACATACATTATTCTATATAGTCTCACGCTGCCTTTATCACTCCACTACCCAAGCACCTCTAAGAAGTGCATTAGCATCTGCCTAACATCTGCCACGGGAGGTTTTGTTCTCTCCCGTCCTCTCCTCAAGGAGAGGCTTGTGTTTGCAGTAGTAGCATGGCTTTTGAAGAGGGGTTCACTGTTGTTTCAGACGTGTGCACTGCTACAGGGCTGCTAGAGAAGGCAAAAAAACGAATGCCTTGTGCACGGAGCTGCAGCCAGAAGAGTCAGAGATGCTCCTTGAGGAAGTTCATGGTCTTCAGCTGACTCCTACCAACTGGTTGTCCTCAACGAGGCAAACTTTAGGCTCAACAGCAACTTGCACTGTGACAACATGGACTAGCCAGATCTCTTCTTCCCTCCGGTCTTAGGAGAATTAATCAGAACCAGATTGCATTCACACACGAAATATTAAAAACCAAGCCAAACTGAGAGGACAGAGTGTTGGTTGTCAGTAAATAGAAGAACTTAGCAGGTCACCCAGTTGGGTCAGTTATCCACAGGGAAGATCTGGAGCATTTACACTAATAGGGGAGATTTTGTGGAAAGATTTTTGAATCCATTTCTTTGGCACAACATGATTTGGGGGAGTGGGACCTAAGCCTCTGCCCACACTGGGCTCTTCAGTGGAGCCACCCCAACATGAAGATGAGCTCCTGCCCTCCAGTCCACATCATGCTGGGACACCTATATCCACTCTCTGCCTTTGGAGTTTCTCTAACACAGGAGATGGCCAGAAAAAAGAAATTATTCCAAGGCAGAGATGCAGGTACCACGTTACCCTGCTCTCTTTATCTAGCCACAGCTGGGGGTGGAGGCAGGAGCACAACTCCCGATACGCAGAAGAACAAGCAGGGCTTCTCCAAAGCGCGTTCTTGCACAAAGCCTCCGGTGAGGCACGAGTCCCTTTAGACAGATACATGCAATTTTACATTTTGGCCTCCATCAGCCGGAAAACGAAGAATTCCTCTGCAAAACAGGCACTACACGAGGTGTGTGCGAAGGCAAGAGTCCACACGCTCCTCAGGAAGGACATCATCCAGGTAGCAAAGTTCACCCAAGAGTGGGGAGATTTTATTTTGAGCTGTTCTCTTAAACCAGGTTCAGCCAGAACAAACGCCTTCCTTTGGCTTTTCAGAGTCTATTCAGCCAACTGTGAACTGATGTTCGGAGTTAGTTTAGATTTTATTTTCATTTAGGGCTAGACTCCAAGGCAGTTCATCCAGGGAAGGGCTCGTGCTGTGAGATACGCGAGGGATCCCCTGAGGAAGCCCTTTCTCCACCCAGTCCCTGTCAGCTGTCCAGGTACTATATATAGCCATCCAATAGTCAGATTTAAAGGCTAGTCTGCAGAAGAAGACAGCATCAAGTGCTCGCTCTTGCGTCCCAGAGCAACTGAAGAGAAGGGATTTTTCCCAAAGAGCTGTAATATGAACCCACAGCTGCAGAGCACAGGAAGCCTATGGAGTTTCTGTAGGCCAGGAGCCATGGAGGCTATTTTCAGCAAAAGCAAGCTCTTAAGTATCTCTGAACTATTTCTGACCCCTCTTATAACATATCATACACCATGACCTGGTTTCTCTATTACCAGTCTTGGATAGCTATTGTTTCAAATTTGTCCTACAGAGCAAACAGGAATTTAAAATACCTTCACATTTTACACAGGCAAAAAAGTAGCTTAAAAGTGTATTAGTCCACCGTGATCCCTAAATTGCGTATGTTTGTTGCAGAAGAAACCACATAGCACATTTTGAAAAGGACAGAGGTTGTAGCGTTTTGGAGCTCCTCTATAAGCATAAACCTCGTGTTGTAGCTACACACACAAAGCTTCCCCCCCCCCAACGTGGTCTGTGGATTTCACAAACAACAAGCTGAGGATTCAACTGACAATGTTTGCATTTGCTTAGCTTCATCAGCTGGTGAACACCGTTGTAATGCAAGTGAGCAAATTATCCATAAAGCCACTACATAAATAATAATGGGGTTTAGTGTGCATTCATAAAATATCAGGAATCCCAATTTATTACTAGATTTTAAATTTATCTACGTTGCGGTGCAATGAGTTGAACAGTTTACACAAATAGAGCTTATGGTATCAGGGGCTCACTCACCATTGATTATATTCATAAGTCTCTCGAGATGGGGTTGAGCAGCGTACCGGCCCTGCACTCTTCCTCCATGGTGGGTATATTTTGCTGTCTGTCCTCAGCTGGTACATCCAGCTGGATATCTCTGCAAGGCTTTGACCTGTTACAGAAAAACACAGACAACAATAAATGTCCTAAGAGCACTCTCAAAGCTGTAGTTCAGTTGTCTTCTTAGTACCAAAACCCACTTAAGTTCTTACAGAACGGCTATGGCTGAGCTGAAATAAGTTTACAACAGAAAATGGCATTGCAGTAATATGCTGTATCTCAGGAAAGTATATAATAGGCCTTAAATGAAAAGGCAATACACCGAGAATAAACCTGGTAGTTTATCTGTGTATCATTTTGCACTGGTGCTTCCTTCCTAACGCTGAAAACCCCGTCTGCGAAAGCCCTGCCAAAATGTGCTTATACACACACACACACAGACATTATCACTTCGTAGGATGGTACGTTTTATTATCAGGTTATTTTCCAGTACATTTGGCACAGTTAAGGTAAGTATATTAACTTTACTTCCAAATAAAGAAAACAAAGTTGTACTGAGTGTCTGAGCCATTGTCAATGAGTTAAGAACTGACAGGAGGTCCAAGTAATCAACCCTGTCTACTGCGCCGAGCCCTCCCCTGGGACACCTCTTCTGATCATACAATGTCTCTGACTGGCATGGATGTAGAATTGCTTTCAATAAAGATTTTATTTCAAGGTTGGATGATTCCTTCCCAAATGTCTTGTCACTAAAGCAAAGTATGTAATACCTGTTATTTTTTAGCTCTTGCGAATCAGCATTTGGGAAGGAGAGGAGCATAAAAACGTCGAGCTAGAAACTGTTCATCGTGAGAGTCCAATCTTAACACGTTCTAATTGATTGGGAACTCTGCAATAGCAAAAGTCAGAAAACTGCTGCATAAAAACAGGCCCATAGCAGTGCAGTGAAAATGCCTAATAATGGGGTTATAGTTGAGGTGAGTTGAAGGCAGCTGAGCCATTCCCAGAGCCAAGTCCTTAAGCTAAAACATCACATTTGCATATGCCTGAGTACATATAGGAAACAGATATTAACTAATTTGAGGATAATTATTGGTAAAGTGAATCAATGGGATGCACAGACTTTGACCCACAGGAACATAGAAATCAAATCAGCCCCACAGTCCATCAGGATGAGCAGCTCTGGCCATGGCCATGGTTGGCAGCGCAGCTCAGCAAAGGTACAAAACCCACCCAGATGGGCTGCCATGGGCTAATGCACACAGAGAGCAGTGAGCTTCTAATTCTGTAAGGTTAGTTGTTTGAAGAATGAAGACAGATATCAGAAATATGTAATTTTTTTCTCCTTTCTGGAGAGCTCTCCTTATTCCCATGCATCTTCAATATCTCTTGCGCTCAGGTCTTAGTTTCTGTCTCTCATGGCAGTGATTTCCCTAGTTAAATAAAATACTGCACATAATGCTGGCAGACAGGATTCTGATAAGATCAAAATGTACTCTTATCCCACGGTCCTCTGCTGAATTCAGAGGATGGCATTTCCTACACCTGTCATTCTGGCCCGTGAAGTTTGACCAGGAGAGAGGTTCTTATCATTTTGTAACATGCTGCCCTTTAGTCATAGTCTATAGTACCAGTTATGGAAAAGCAGCAGGATTGTCTTACTGAAAAGTTAGCCTTACATTTGGAGGAAAAACAAAAAAAAAACAGTAAAAGAGTACTAGGCATGGCTAAAAGAAGTTCTGCTCAGGGCAGAAATGCCCCTGACATGGAGCAAACTTAAACCCTCGTAGTCTGCAAAAGACTAAGAAAGCAAGGCTGAGCAGTTCTCAAGGCAACTAGCAGAGGACTGCTTTACCCTCAAACACTCTTCAGTTTACAGTAAAACAGTGTCCTTTCCAATGGGGTTTTCCTGCCTAAGTATGCTGATTTCTCTCTAATTTTTCATGTGCAGTAAAAACATCTAAATTTTGAGGAAGCAGAGTCACTGTTGAAACCCTTTTCCCTTCTAAGCACTTACTACAGAGGATGCAGAACATTTCCTAACACCTAATGTGTTGGAAGTAATAATCCAGGGTGCTTTCTGAATGTCAAAATTAATAATTATTTTATTTAGAGAGTTTGAAAAGTGTGGGTTTAATGGAACTAGAGAGCCAAACTCACCATACAATGACCCTCTTAGCTGCTGAGTTGCCCTGCTCTCAGTCACACGCTTTCCAGCTTATGGTTGCCTTGGCAACAGCCAAAGCATAAATTCCAAGTATTTTTTACTTAAATATCTGCCATTGACACTAGAGCCTTCCCACCCGACACTTCTGTTGTGTTAATACATCATTAACTTCATTACTATTAATAAAGAGAACTGTATTTTCTACCTACCTCCTGACCTGTGATCTTAAAGGACTGAAACCACTCTTGAAGCTCATTAATTTGGGGGAGAACAAAACAAAAATTTCATGCACAGAATAACACCCACCAATTTCTTGACATGATTCCAGCATCTGTGGCATCGGTTTATAGATTGTTTCTAAAATAAACTTAAATTGATGGATCCTTGCTCCTTTCATTTGGGCTTGACAAAAAGTAGCTCTGGCATTTCCTTTCCCTTTTTATGTTGTAAATGGTGTATCACTCTTTCTGCTCCTTTACTTGCCAAAAAAAAAAAAAAAAAGAATTCTTGCCCATTTTTTAGGGATTTTCTCTTATAAAAATTCAATTTTACTTAGCAGCTACAGTAGCACTTTTAAGTGTGCCTATTCGGTTTTGGCTTTCTTTGACTTTTTAATTTGTGGACAGATTAAAAAAAATATTAGAGAAATTCATTGGTAAATATTTGTAATTTTAAAAGGCATAAGATCCTAAACTTATAATTATTTAATTTAGGTTGGATTGAATTCCTTCCTGCTTTCCCTCCAGTAGCTGTATTTTACCACAGATTATTTAACTACTCAGACTTCCCATGTTTCCAGATATGGTTGGTTTATAGTTTTTTGTTATTATGGTCATCCAAACAAGTATGACTGATACGAAATTATCAAGAATTTTCTAGAGATTTTATAAATGCAAGAATTATTATCCTAGCATTAAGTTTAGGGGCCTCAAATATACACAGATGTTCTTAGTGCCACATTCCGTATCGGTGAACCACAAGAGATAGCTGGTTCCTCTCCATCACCAACGCACACCACGCACATCCTGCCTTGGTTCAAGCCCTACCCTCATCTCCCAAGAGCAGAGTGACTTGCAGACTATGTGCTGGCAATGCCTGGACTTCACGTGCAGGATGACATCTCCGGGAGAAACAAGGGGGAAAGTTCTTGTTTCAGAAGGATGGCGAACATGGACAGAAGGGTTGGCCATCCATTTTCTGCGTCCACATCAGAAATATAGCATCTCAACACCTTGCTCCAAATCGTACAGATAACAAAGTCAGCCCCTTCCTCTCCTTTCAGTAAACTGAGCTCTGCCATCACTGTTCTTCACCCTGTCTGGTCATCCATATTCTGCTGCCTTCTCCCTGCAAGGTGCTTCTCCTCCAGCTTCATCAGTGCTGTCCATTATCAATGCCACATCCTTGCAAAGTCAGGGCTGATGCTAAATTGATGATCTCTAAAGATACCCAAGATACAACTGCTGAATATGGTTTTTTTTCCCCTTGGTGAACTAGCATCTCTACCCATGCTGATGGCATCTGAAAATACTATATAAGGTTTCTAGCACGTAACAAGCTCAACAGAAATCAAGTCTTTTCTTGCAGGGAGGCGCCAGGCTTGATGTACGCGCTTCTGCATCAGTGGCATTAAGCAAAACAACCTCGTCACCCCTGTAACAAACATTTTTAATTGTGATAAGGATGTGTGACATCCATCAGAAGCCCACACAGTCATTTGGCAACAAAACTACTAACTTTTGAGACTTTCTGAACTCCTAAGAGAGGAGATGATATGTTAATATTACCGCAGAGGAAAGATAATTATTTTTTTCTAATTTATAATAAAGATGCTATATTTTAAGAAGCTAATAGTCAAGCCAGTCTGATTAGTGCCATATGGAGAGTGGTTTTTTTGCAATGGACACCACAGTTAGAAGCATGAGGCAGATCTAAGTAATGCATCCTATTTATACATGGGGAAAAAAACCCACCAGCATTGGTGTTCAAGGAATGTGGTAAGCGACAGGATTGGCAGAAATCCACAAGACGATGCTCTTTGCTGTGTGACCCACCCACTAACATGAAGGAAACCTTTTTTAAGTGACTGAAGCCATTACGTCTCACGAAGTTTCTCTCACTTGTAGCATAACTTGCTGTAAATTCAGCAGCAGGTATGGGAAAACAGAGACAGCTATGATTTATATTTTTAAATCACTGTCTGGATTTTAAAGAGGTAAATGACTGAAAATGACAGAAAGGGTGGAAAAAGCAGAGTGCAGCTTCGGCAACCACTTGGAATACTGTGTTAAAACTAACAGGTTAAAAAAGCATCCATAAATTCAAACATTTTACGTATTAAAGTTACATTTAGTTTGCAATCCTTGGTAGAGCTGTGGAATTTATTTATAAAATATGTATCTTCATTTACTAACCTTTCCAGCCTAGCATATATTAGATATTCTTGAGGGTTGAGGGAAATGGATTTCTACTTAGTTTGTACTCACCGCTGCAGAGATTTATGCGAAACTGCCTACCTAAACTCCATCCATTAAACCTATATTGTTCTTAGACCAGACTTCTCCAACCTTAATGTAATTTCCACAAGAATATTAAGTCTTAATACAGACGTAAGATCAACTATTAATAATAATAGTCCTCCTCTTGTAATTTTGTGGGTAATAAAGATATCAAAGGTTATAATCCTTACCATTATTTCTTAAGTCGTCTCATTAAGGTATGTGGTCTCAGTGTCTTTCAAGAAACTTTGTGTCAGGATAAGGCTTGCGAAAGTCTTTAGTTACGTAAATTTCACAATCCATTTCAGACCATACTAACTTTATTGGATTTAAATTAGCAAAAGGAATGTGTTTCATATGAGTTCTAAATTAAGGGGCTTTTTTTTGGTTGTTGTTTTCCCAATTCTTTCAGTGCTGGAGACCATGTTTAGAGAAGCAGGGAAGCATTTCCCTGTGGAGCCACCAAAACTGTTGACGCCAAGAGTGCTCGATTCCCTTAACATAAAGAACAATCCCTATTTTTGGTATCTAAACATATGACTCGGAAATTATACCCTTATAGCCTACACATTAACTCATGCTCGCTCACCAGAAAGCAGCAAATCGTGCCCTGATCCAGGAGTGCTGTAAATGGGGCTCCAGATCTCCACCTCATGCACATCTCACTGTCTGGGGCTCACTTTCCTTTCCTTTTTTCATCAGGTTGGCAGAAGATGTCTCTTCCCTCCCTCTTTTCTTTCTTTTCCCTAACCAAACCAACCAAACGTCCCTGTTAGGAGAATCAGTTAAAAAGTGCCTCTATGTACTTCAAATGCAACAGCGACTCCTTTGATATCCCTCTTTTTTTTTTATAAATTTTTTTTTTAACCAATTCTTTCCTTTCGTCAACAGGATAGCAGCCAAGGAATCCGTGAATCTTATGTCAACACAAAGCTTAGGAATTGTGTTTGGACCAACACTCCTTAGACCTGAAAAGGAGACAGGGAACATGGCAGTCCACATGCTGTACCAAAATCAGATAGTTGAACTTATGTTGAGTGAGTACAGCAAGATCTTCGGCTCTGAGGAAGACTGACAGACAGGGCCTGTTATTGAAAACGTTCACATCTGTCTTGATGTCTAATATTTTTACATTTCTGTAAACATATTTCTGAAATATTTCTTTTTCTTTCAAGTGACAGATGCCTCATTTGGTGAAAACTTAATGATGATTTTGTGTTTAATTTTCAAACATTGGAATAAAAAATATTGTCAACATTTGCCTATATGCATTCTGCATTAACCCTTTGAGAGTTTCATTATGCTAGCACTCCGAGTGTCACTTTTTTTTGCAAGCTCAGCATACAGCATATGGCCAAAACCATAGAAAATCCTGTTTACCAACATGTGCAATGGCACAGAAAGACAAATAATAATTGAGGAGATTTGTGGAAAATGGATTAAAATATGTATATTAAAGGCAATGAATTAAAACCGTGATACCAGATCATTCGTAGCTAATCTGAGTATAATTTACCTTTCTCTTTGATATATATTTAAAGTTAAAGATATGACGACTAATCAATTCGCCTACTCCAAGAGTTCAAAAAAAGATTACATTTAATACTTTTAAACAAATTTTAAAAATGAAACAAAGCCACAGAATGTCACTATTTGCATAACAATGCCGAAAAATAATTAAAAACTGAATTGGAACTTTGGCATTTTTACTTAAATGCAGTACATGAAATGAAGACATTGCATGACTGCTCATTTTAATGTAACATCCATTTTGATTCTTCATCACACTGTACATCTGCCTGCTTTCCCCAGCTATCTCATGTTCTGTAGCATTTGTATTGTGCTCCTGAGGATGCTTTATTGGTGAACTACATTAAATTCATCTAGAAAGAACTTTAAAAAAAAGCCTTTTCATATGCCCTTAGGATTACTTGGCTAGACTTGAATCAATTTATGCATTTGATGGTTAGTTTCAGTTGTCATGGATAAACAAAAGGGTAACTGTCTAGAATATATCAAATATTGTTTCATTTTGAAATGTATGTTTCCAGCTATACACATCTCCTACCCTGTTTTGTAAAAGTATTCTGCTGATAAAATGTAGACTTATGTTTGACAGCTTTTTAATCAAGTTCAAAGAGAATAAATAAAACTAATCCAGTGTGGTAAAGAGTCTGCCTGGTTATCGATTTGTTCATAAAATGAAAAATAAACCATGTAAATAAGATGTGTGAAACACAGATCTAGAAGCAAATATTTAAAGCAATTAAAGACCCCAAAACACAGGATTAATGCATAGGTCTGTTGTGCATGAGAGATGTCTTCAATATCACTTCAGCAGATCAAGGATTACTTCAGTTTTTAACTCAGCGTCATTTTGCAGATTACCATGTTGCTCCTCAGAGTGGTCATTTTTGGGAATAAACCTATAAATGAGGCCTGATCATTAACCAAGACCAGGCTCTTTCATCAGGTAACAACATAAGCAGAAAATAACACCAAGACAGCATAAAACAAAAATGGCCCTGGTATGTTTTCTGATTTCAAATGTGCCTGAAAAATCAAGCAAAACAGAGGGGTGGTGACCAGTAATTAAAATTTAAAAATGCTAAACCAAAAAGTCCAAAAAAAAAAAAATCTCCCCCATATCACAAATAATCAACGTAATCACTTCTGAACAAAACTATAACGTTCTGGAGAACCCAAATCCATTTTACTTTCAAGAAAATATTTTTCATGTTAATGTCAAGCCATGAGTACTTAAACAGAAATGCTTTTCAGCATCGTCGTCTTTAAACTCTTTTAATAGCAACAAACCAGGCGCTGTTTATAGCCTATGGAAATGACTGGAAGAAAGATAGTCAGAAGTTCAGTCTATTCCTTAATAAAGACCATTCACATCATGGCCCCACGGGTGCTCACAATCATGCTATTGAAGTAATTTCTGCTATTACTGGAAATGAAAAGTTCACTTGTTACTTGGATCCTGTTGCACTCAGAAGAAAACATCCTTAATTAATTAATTAATCTTCTTTCAAGCTTTCTTTGGAGAATGGAGACTCCTCTTTTCTTGTTTTTATAAGCAAGACAAACCTTGTGAAGTGAACCTATATCATAAGATCAACTGATTTTGTTGGGGGGGTGGAAAAGAAAAGAAACAATCAAGTAAACTTTTCAACACATAAGCCTTTCTTTGGTTTTGAAGGGTTCTTTACATGAATGCTATACAAAAGTGCTGACTTCCCTGCTAAATGTTTAGTTAAAGATAGAAGCCTGATACTTGGGGTAGCCAATTCTGGGAGGACACGAGTGCTTCTCAGTAGAGGAGTGTACCCACCCGGGGTGTATCACAGATGTTTGTCCTTTCTTGTCCTGACAACAGAAAGGAATAACTATGCCTTGCTACCAAGTTGCTCCCTTCCCCAAGAGACCAGTCTTCTCATTGTCCCCTTAAATACCTACATTAATTCACTGGGAAAAGTTACAGGCTCTGCTGCTAGCCAAGGAGCCAGCCCCACAGGTACTGCCATCAGCCCCTCGGGGAAGAAAGCAGCCAGACAAAAGACGTCAGGAGTTAAAAAACAAATAAATAAAAAAGCACAGAGAAAAATATTTGCAAGCCTTAACTGCAGCGAGGTTTCTTTTTTTCTACTGCTCAGGTAGTTGGTTCTTTATTAACCAAGAACCAAGCAATTCACTGGGCACACACCACCAGCACATTGCTCCTCCAGGTGTTACTTAGAAGAATATTTGCTATGACTTCGTAGAAATTTTGCTCAAATTTTGCTAAATTTTTAGCGAGTCAAAATTCAGCTTGCACAAGGCCTTTTTTAAAGGAGCTAGCTTTAGTTGAAGAAAGACCACAGATTCCTTGAGCAAGGAGCTATCGGTGTTAATGGTAAATGATGAGAAAAAATGAAAGCTGAGAGTACAGCAGCGACAAATACATCCAAGAATCAGTGTGTTTACCTGCATCTTCTCCCTGTACAGAGTATCTTCCATTCAAACTTGTGTGAAATGACAGCTGTCCTAGTAACTATTATAGTAAAAGGAGACGTCAGAAAGACCTGTAAGCCAAATGAAATGGGAATTTCCAGCTAGAAAGATCTCATTAAAAGTTAAAAAAAAAATATCCATTTATGGAATCTTAAGCTTTTGCAAGAAATATTGTCCGATTTTTAACTCAAGAAATTCAACTGCAAAAAGAGAATTTCTGAGCAAACAATAAGACAGACTGATTTGCTGAGCTGCAGCTAAAAGAGGATACATAAACTGCCCTGAACAGATTTCCATCCCTCTCTCTATTTTCACAGATTAAGAGCAACATGCATTTCAACATTTCTTTAATTCTCTGCTAGGACAGCTACAGTGCAGGTAACGTTCAGTTTGTTTTTTGTAAGCACCCCATGTTGCAGCAGAGCCAAAGGCTGCCATTCAGCCCAAGGCACTCAAAGAGTTCGGCTAATCAATTACTACACAGCACATAGACCATGGGCAGAGTTTGGAAGAAAGCTGGCAAGTACATTGGGACCCCAATCACCACTGTAATCAGGCAGTGTATAGATTTTACATGGCTAATTCTCAGAAGAGGCTGAAAGACAAGCCTCAGGGAATGCACATATCAGGGCACAGCAGGTTCTCCTGCACTGCATTCCTGCTTCAGCAAGGAAACAAGGAGAGCAAAGAAGCTGAGCCTGGTCACAGATGCAGGTCTCAATCACAAGTCCTGATTTTTTGTAGGATGAATAAATGGGGACCAGGGCAATGCTTGTTTTGCAGAATGCAGGAACCTTGCCTAGCACTCACTTTGGATTAAAAAAACACAACTCTTCCCTAAGGAGCAAGGGCAAAATATGAGAAAAATTTCCAGTGCTGCAACCCTTGTTGGTCAGTAGGCTTCACCGAGGGAACGCCTGCAGGATGCTACTCAAGCAGTAATCTCATCCTTGTGCCAAGTCACCATGTGTTATCACTGCAAATGAATGTACTCTACCATTAGTTATATACTATGTGCTATTTTTACACTCAGAAATTGCGTGCTTCCAAACATAGCTGAATTATTATGAGAGTCAATGCCCATTTTTCCTCAAAGATCCTCGTAACAAAGATCTGGTTGCACACTGAATACAAAACGTGAGCCCTCACTTCAGCTTTTCACAGAAAACACGTAGTGAAGTTAAAAAGACCTCAAAACTCAAGAGAGTTCTCACCTCTCAAGATGTGAGACCTGGGGGTGCAATACCACTGCACATTGGTGGTGTGAGAAACTGAGGCACAGAGCCAGCTATGTTGAGAGAGAACACCGCTTTTTAGTATGCATTTTATTCACCTCCATTTATTTATTTATTTTAAGAGAAACATCAAATTCTACACCCTTGCTTCCTCTGAATTCACCCATACAATCCAATATTTGGGTCGTTGCCCTCTTCATCCCTGCATCCCAAGGGCAGGGCAGCCTCAGAGGAAACAAACAATTAGAAATTTGCCTTGCAAATGCTTAACCATGGTGAAGTTTGGTGGCTTTCTGAAGTTTACTCTTAAACCCTAGGAAATACTTCAGAAGCCCAGGGAACCCACCAAGACAGGGCGAAGCAGCCTGTCCGTGCACCTCCGAGCAGCTTTGCATGTGCTGTAAAACCTGGGGCGATATCTTACACCTTCGGTGGAAGCTGACGGCTCCGTTTAATAAGTTTGAGAGGGACCATAAAACACTGCAAGTTCAGAACGTGTGCCAATTAATTACCCACAAAACACCACCATTTTAGAGCCGTTTCAGAACACATTTCAGTTAATAAAAGGCAGGCTCATAAATTTCACATGATTCTCCTCCGCCTGTGTCAAAATCCAATTCCTATGCTCAAGCTCCTATCCATGAGTTTCTTGAATGCATGTCTGGGAGGCAAAAGGAGCGACTGTCTCCACACCCATGACTTCTATACTGTCTCGAAGATCAAAAGCTTTGAAAGAAGCAGCTCAGCAGCCTTTGGAATGTTTTCTGCTGGCTGGTTTGGGTAGGTGGAGGTATGTCCTCTGCTCTGGAAAACGAGAATGACCATATTGAAGTGGTTGGACTGGTGTATTTCTCATCCTCCAGCCTACCCACTGCAGTGAAAAAGGTACAAGAAGTTCAGTTGTTTCTGTTTCCAAGAGGATGTTTCTTTGCAGGCCCAGGAAACAAATGGTTTAAAGTAAATGGCTGCACACTGTATACATTTTTATCTTCATGTAGCTTCTGTCACTTGCTATCCATTTTTAATCCTGCTAGGCTCTTTGTCTTAATGGTATCTGATGAATTTCCCAGGTTAATTATGCAGCGTGTAAGAAAATATTTCACTTGTATCACTTTTAAATTCATTAGCTTTTAGTATTATTGTATAGCACTCCACTTGCTCTTGATTTATGGGAAAGGCTAAATAGGATCATCTGACTGACCTCTTCTGGCAATTCACTCTCCTATGTACCACTAACACATCACCTCTCATTTGTCTCTTAATCAATTTAACCTTCCCTTGCACGGAAGATCTGCCACACCTCTTAGAACCTGTCTTTCACTGGATGCTCTGTATCGGCTCTTTTGAACAGCGCCCTAGGTATTCAAGGTGAAAGGAACCTTGATATTTTTGTTATTGATCCCTTTTCAGCTCTTCAAAGAATCAAGCAACTTGTCTGCTGCCCCAGCAGTAGCTCCACTCCTACGCTGCCACCCAAAGTACTGGGAGCAAGAGTGACTGAGGCAGCCTTCAGGCTTCCCGTCAGATTAATGAGTTTGTAGGTACAATAACAGCAATGACAGCACTTGTGTCATGGTCTCTGCTTCCAGCACACCCAGTGTGCATGCCCAGCAAAGCACAATCCTCTACATGTGTGCACTGCAAAGGTCTTCCCAATGGACATGATTCCATGGGGCCGATGGTTAATGGTAATTTCCTGGCTGTTGGTATGGTAAAAGCCCACCCTTTAACCCCTCAAATCCAATCCAAATCAAAGCCCTTCCGCCATTTGGCAATCACCAGAGGGTTCTACGTTGTGACAGATTTTCTGTTCTGTAAGTATGTATTCAGCCCAGGAAGAAGATAAAGTGCTGTGGGGATCAAATTGAACACATCTGGTACTTGTCCGTACGACTTTCACCCCGGTTTCTGAGCCCCTTGCAGTCTTGGTGATACTGGTTTACCCACAGGACACCAGTGTGAATGACTGTTTTTGCCTTTTAAAGCTGCAAAATCAAAATGAAGCCTATATCAGCTCAAGGACGTGGACTTGGAATCTCCTACAATATGGGCTGGGATCCTACACGGTGAATCAGCTCCGTCAGGACAGCTGCCGTCTAAGAATGCATCATGGTAGACCGGTGATGAAGCACATAGGTGATACTGTACACACGCTTGTTTTTATTTTGAGATCCACATTTAGCTGTGCGCCAAACGCAATTTCACAGATTCTGCACAGATCCAGGGCACACAGAGCAGCAGGGACACGGAGCAGGTGATCGCCCTGCTCCGTAAGACACTCGACTGCAGACAAAACCACACAATAATATTGGTTATTCCAGATTTCCCTGAGTATTGTTGGTTGGGAAAGCAAAACGAATTTCCCTTTGTGCTTGTGATGTGCTTCACGTCAAATGTGAGAACTGAAAGATAAGGCAGCTACCTTAAACAAACATGCCTTAAGAAGTAAAAATACAAGCACCTTCTTGAGAACTCTAGTACTATTCTTTTTCACGTCATGTCTCTTTGAAGTGTAGATAGCCAAAAACATTGGCAATGCTTTCCCTCTGATGCTGCAGTTTTTGAGAGCATTATGCATATTGCAGATGCGGTTTTCTTGCACTAGATTGAAAAAAGAAATAATCTTATTAAAAATGTAAAAGGATTTCAGGGTTCTGTGCATACTCAGAGAAAAGAGAGATGTCAACAATAAACATGCTATCTGAACAATACGGAAGGACCTCGGTCCCATCGGCATAATAGATGTTTTATTAATAACTTGCTTTTATATATTTTTCTTATTTCCCAAAACAAAGGGGGGAGGAGAAAAAAAAAAAAAGGAGAAGAAAAAAAAAATTAGCTTGGAAATCAAAACATTTTCCTGAATGGACAATTCAACATCCTTCCTGAAACACAAGAAGATGAACTGAGACCTGATGCATTTTCTGGGTTTACATTCTCCTGCCCTGGGTTCTCTTCTATACTGTCAGGACACCCCTGGCACAGCGACAAAGACTTGCTGGTTCTCAAGAGTCTGTCACGGAGCACATTAGCTCCAGCTCATAGATTAAAAAAGCTGGTCCTTTTAAGTGGCTTAGACAGACTCAGCACAAGCAGTGATGGAAAAGATGTGGTATTTACACAGTGTTCATTCTCTGTGATTGCTGGACAGGGTGTAAAAAAGAATGAAAGCGAGGACAAAGGCTTCTTTTTCCACTTTCTGGAAGAAACAGAGCAGCTACTGCCACAGTATTTTTTTATTATTCTTTTTTTTTAAGTTAAACTTACTCTATTGAGTAGAAGTCCTAGCAGTGGATAGAGGTCTGTCTCTGCTTTTCTAGATACCTTCCATTCAGGTTTGGCCCATATCATAGCTCCATAGAATTGCTTAGGTTGGGAAAGACTTTTAAGATCATTGAGTCCAACCATTAACCCAGCACTGCCAGGTCCAACACTAAACCATGTCCCTGAGCACCTCATCTGCACGTCTTTTAAATACCTCCAGGGATGGTGACTCCACCACTTCCCTGGGCAGCCTGTTTTAATGCCTGACAACTCTTTCAGTGAAGAAACTTTTCATAATGCCCAACTTGAACCTCCTCTGGGCAACTTGAGGCCGTTTCCACATCTTATCACTTTTTACATGGGAGGAAAGACCAATCCTCACCTCACTACAGGGAAGCGTAATTCACCAGAAGCAGTTTACCCTTCTTTTTCACTTCCTCTGACAAGACATTATTGTTCCTCACACTTAGGCTGTATTTCAGATAATCTGAACCTCTTTGGAAATACTGTTGCTAGAGTATAGGTCCCTCAGTAAACCAGTTTCTCACACCGCATCCTGAATGGCTTTAAGGAAGATAGACATGGGATGTTTTAAGACAAAAAGAGCCTAAAATAAATTCCCCCTTCCATTTTCTGCCAGTAGGTATGACCTCTGTTATTGTGGAATGACAGCTTTCGTTTTTTTGATAGCCTACCTGTACAAATAAAAGTCTTTGCTACTGAAAATAGGTGCTGCTAAAGAAATTCATGATCTTGTTAAATGCAAAGAAAGACGAAGGCCCCATCTCAGAAGCAATGCCATTCTTTTCCTAAGATCGTCAGCACACATTTGCTAGGAAAACATTGCTTAGAAACAAGTAGTGAAGGGAGATGAACCTTGAGAATAGCCTGCACACCAAGCCAGGGCAGAGCTGCACACTCTACTCAGGTACTCTGCAACAGTCTGCACTACAAGACACTACTTAAAAACTTTTCCAGGATGCAGAAATTTCTATTTACTCACTTAAGGCTTTATTTGCTTCATACCCCAAATAGCTTCTACACAGCCAGACTTTGGATTTTTCCTTGTGAAGGTCAAAACCCTTTTTAATCCATTTCCTATCTGTGCCGTTGGGAATTCATTCACAAAAGATTTTGAACATTTGACCCCAAACATATCTGAGTGCAGGAAGAATCTATCGCTTGCATATCAGGTTGGGATGCCTTTTCCTCTCTTAATTCAAGCTTTGCAAGGCTAGCAGGGTCACAAGTTGTGCTTCTTGCCTTTCCTATAGCCACTCTCCTGTGGAAGCGACCAGGGGAACTTACTGAGTAGAAAGAATAAAAAAAACCCTATCTAATTAAGAAGCAAGTGTGCATCTGTCTCAGGCCACTTGCCAAGCATAATGTGGTGGTGGAGGAAAATCTTCTGCTATTAGAAACTGCTCCTTTTGGACTTTCTGCCTCCAGTAGTGCGGGTGACAGACGCCTCACAGTCAGGTCTTGGGACTTTCGGTGCTGGGGAAGTTGTAGGATTTGCCAGAGGCATATCTGACCATAAACATGCCAGGGGTTCCCAAGGTGTAGACAGCTCTGAAAACAACTCTGATTTACTTATTCAATCTTACGCCATGCCCAGTTGTCAAAACATAAGTACATGTACAAAATAACACAAGTGTCTGACAATTATCTCCAGGAACCCGGGGCCAGGTGGTGTCAAAAAGAGCCCAGATGTGGCCCATGTCACTAAGTGGTGGTGGGGGGAAAGGGATTGTGGGAGGACACAGCCAAAATGGATAGACAGTTTGGCAGGAAAAAGCTGGATGACTCGGGATATTTGGCACGTTCCAGTTTTTCTGGTGCCCTCCAAAGAGACTGTGCTTATGGAAACAAGTCTCCTGAAAACACTACACTGAAGTTTGATGAAAAAAGCTAGCCCAGCCCAGGTCATACTCTGGCCCTAGCACATCTCCTACAGGGACAACAGAGGGGAATATATTACTATACAGAATTGCACCTGTTCCTAAGTTTATTTTATTAATTTGGCATAAGACCCTTATGAAGTTATTAAGAAGGGAGGAAGAGGAAGAGAAAGAGGCAGCCAGCCACCCTGTGTTGCTACATTGGTGCCTTGCCTGGGTGTTGAGAAACTGTGTATTGAACAAACAAAACTGAACAAATACTCAGCATCAATCTGCCACCATGGCTGAAGGAGGTGAGATCACCGTCCATGTGCTGAATGAGGATAGTGATTTTTGCCACAGTGTCATTTCGTAGCCTCGGTCTGTCTTCGAGAGCACGAGCAGCCACAGTGGCACCAATCCCCCTTACACAGTCACGATTTAGTCAGTAAGGACCTGACATTGTTTTTACCATCCTTCTGGTAATAGAGGCAGAATGAAACCAAAAAGTCTGTTTCCCATCCCGAACAAAAATAACATTAAGTCCAAAAAAACCAGAATATCCCATCATGACCACCTTCCCCTGCTATCTGCATTCCCGGCTAAGCTGCTCTCAAATCAAAACTGGACTAAAAGGCTACAGCTGCCAGCAGTAGTCATTGTGTGCTTCAAAGTGCCAAATCCATTGCTGATCCAGCCCTATGGTGAGAAGGCAGCAAAACATGTCCCCTCTGGAGATCTGACCACCTTATAACTTCAACAGGCAAGGCAACACCCAACAAAAGGGTCAACTGCAGTTAAATCGGGCACTAAAATACTTTTAACTCTTTTTCTCTCCCCATCACTTCATCAAACAAACTTGCCAATGCTTGATGGGCTGTTTCTTGTGAAATATCTCTGAAGGAGGTCCAGGCTCACACAGGAACATCTTTGCTTAACATCCACCACATTGATGACTGCAACTTAATTACCGTGCATACGGGACCAGTGACAGTAAATATTAGTGCTGTGTGCTACAGAACAAATATCCCGTGATGAAAAATTCAAACAGTATCGAGCTTTTCATTAGTGCAGTAATGGCTTTCTCACACATTTAGCTCATTTTTAACTCAACCTGCTAGGGGAAGGAAATGACATATTTTTTGTTGAATTCGACAGCGCTGAGATTATACGAAGGTGCGTTTTTATGGGTGAAGAAACGTATGCCACATTAATCTATTTTTATGCTTTGCAGTACGTGCTGATGAGTCATTTGAATGTCAAGTTTCATCAGTAAATTGGGATATAGGTGGCCCTGTGATAAAATAAATACATGTGTTTCATTTAAGAATGCAAAAATTTCAGTATTGCTGCAGAATACCTAAGTAGGATCAGAGGATATAAGGATTAAATCTTAGGACCCTGTTTATAAAGAGAATGTTGTGTCCATAAGATGCACATTAGTAACACAGTCTGCCCAATACTGTATTGTTCTACCATTCCTCTACGGATCATATTAGTCAGTGTCCTGTTAACATCCATTTTATCATAATGTCATAATACTATATTGAAATGAGATCTGGCACTTTTGGGGTCCTGCGCAAGATGAAAAAAAATGGGTCTCCAGCAGTCTTCCTCTTAGATATAATTGAAAAAGAGGCAGGCATGAGGGCATGCTGTGACTCATGCTGCCAGAGAGTGATCCGGAATCATTCAGATGATGAGTACATAGAGAATGCCGTGCACAGAAAGATGGCAATTTGCTGTACTAATGTTTTGAAAATGAAAATTTCTAGCTGTTCTGCAGAGGAGCTTAGTAGGAAAGGCAGAAGAAAATAATAATAATAATAATAAAATCTTTTATAGTTAAGTCAGATTATTTCTATTGTTTTTGGAAAGGCTGCGCTGCAAGAAATGTGTTTTCTCAAGAATGGCATAAAACATAAATGAACATTGCTCTATTGACCAAAAATAAGTATAAAATGCAGGAAATAGAAGGGAAAAAAAAATATCTCCCCTTCTTTGAGGATCAGGTAAACAGAGGGGTCCAGGGGCACCTTCCAGGTTCCTTAAAATAAATCTTGGATTCCCACTGGCTACGTAACTATAGGAATGGACACCTACATACACTCAGGACTTCCAGCTCATAAGACTATGCTTCTGCCATCAGGCACAATTTCCAATAGCTGAGCTATCTGACAAGCCCCAGCAGGAACGAAAACAATACTTCTCATTCTTCCCAAATAGATTATAACTAATGTTATCAACATCCTACTCCTTTGGTGTTTCCACGGAGCTTTAATACTAACAAATAAATCAAATGAGCACTTCCAACCTTTGTCTAGCATCTACGCTGTCAATATTGGTGCGCAGTCCCTACTAAAAAAACGTTATTTTCTTTCTTGTTGTCCTTTGTTTTGACTAGTTTTGCTCTCAATACCATAATTTTGTACTAAATAAAGCAAATTCGGTACAAAATGATGGCTTTTTCTTCAGGATTTTGCTGTTAAAGACTCCCGAGCCCATGCAGCTGGCCTGTCCCCAAGGGAAAAACCCACACACCTGACCCGAGTCCTTTTTCAGAAACTGAACCAAACTCCCACAAATATCAACCCCTTCTTTGGTCCACGCTTCACCAGGGATGCAGTCGGAGACTTGTGGAGAAAGCAGGGCCACAGGACTCGGCCCAGCCTTATGACAACCGGGGGAAACCTTTCCTCATCAAACACGTGAGAAAAATTCATTTTGGTGAATATCCTTTTCAGAGATGATGCTGTACGGTAACGACTCTCATATCTGCATGTCAGAGCGGACACAATGAAAATCAGTGCTGTTCAGCAGGCTTTAAAGGTCCTTTCAAATACAGTACATCAACAATTTCTGCCCTCCGTTTTGCAGTTATCTCAGCCACCTAGTTGGCCCAAACTACCCTCCACATTCATTGGTGACATTTCTAAAACATCCTTCCTTGCTCTCCTTCATGTATCTGTTTTTACCATTGCTGTTTAAATTTTTATAAATCTCTGTACACCGCAACAGCCGAAGTGTGATCTTCCCAGCAGAAAGGAGGAAACTCCTTTACTTAGGAGGAACTACAGCAACACATGTGCTTTGCAGGGCTATGAGTGACCCAGAAATACACGGTTCCTGGGAAAACACTGTTAAGTGCCAAGATGGGCGATTTACTACACGTGCGAGTCCAGGTGAACGGGGAATCTTCAAGAAACTCCCATTGAGCCGAAATCGGGGCCATTTTTATAGCTTTCAGTTTTGAGGTCACAGTCACCCGGACTGGAAACTCAAAAATGACTTCAAAAAGGCAAATGCTAACTAGATTTCACACTAGATTTCATTTTACTTGGCATTACAGAAAGAATGCAGGTATTAAATAGACTGTTTCCTGTATACAATAAGGTTAATTAGTAGCAAGGGATGGAAATCAGTGTAGACATAACTCTTTTAGACAGGTATCAAAAATAATCCCCTGATCCCCACAGACCCCAGCTGCAGCGAAAGAAGAACAATATAAAAGATTCTTTAAAAGAAATTTTTCAAACATTCTCCAGGTGTCCCAGCTATATTTAAATAGACCCGTGGCCCCATGTGTACTCCAACCCTTTCTACTCTACAGTTCCCTTGCTCCAAGTTAAATGAGCAGAGTACTTGCACAGAATTTTGAGGTGCAACATAAAGGATTTCTGTACAAAGAGACTAGGATTGCAAACCGAGACAGACAGGAGAACAAAAAGAAGAATATATTCTGGACTGAATGGGACTTCCCTAAGCTCCTTATCAATAAGGTTAATAAGGGTCCATGCAATTTACCGATCACGACGATGCAACAACTGGGCTAAAGCTATAAAGAAGCTACATAGATCCCAGCTTTTAGTGCTTCTCATGGCCCACCACATTAAAGTCCCTTTACCCTTCCCCTGTCACCCCACTCAAGAGAATAAACTCCAGTGTGATTGGCCTCACTAAAATCCCTGGTCTGCTATTACGCTTCTACCTGCCCTAGTTAAGCAGATTAATAGTTATTTCCTAGAATTTGATCCTCCAGTCCCTTTGTAATTGAAGCAGTAATGCTCAGATATTTCTAAAAATGTATCTCTGAAAAAATACATTTCCTTTTTTCTCCGGTTTAATTTTGTTATCCTCAATCATATGCATGATAGAAAAAAAATTCCAAACTTCTATCTCCTTTATAAAATACATGTCATATCAAAAAGGTGACAAGAGGGGGAAAAGTAATTAGTGAGTTCACAGAGTTCAGTAGAAAAGTTAAAATAGAGTAACACATTACTTTTTATGTTAAGATTTCACAAGACAAATCTTGCCTGTGTTTTAATTGCATGTGACCCTGGCAGTCCCACTCTGAAATGAAGTGCCGTAAAATTAAAGATGACAGACGCTCAAAACAAGTCTTGTGATCTTGATTAAACTACAAAGACCACACTTTCTCTCTGCTGCAACTCAGATATGATGGGCTGTTTTATTTGGGGAATTGCTTCATTAATGCTTTCTTTGGCTAGACATGTTTATTATAAAAAATACTGAATATGGTGATATCTTGCATAGCTAAATAAAGTCTAAAAGACAAGTAAAAAAAAATTAGGAATCTTTAAATAACCTCAAGACTTAAATGCTTCTTTTAAAGATCACGGGCATCTGTAGAAGGAGGTACCAAGCATGCTTGCAGCATATAGTACCTATTTTGAAAAGCACAAGGGTTTGTTGTTTCAGGATGGTTTAGGTTTTTTTTCACAAATATGTCTGTAGGAACCAAATTCGATAATTCTGACAGAATTATTTGACAGTTATTTCATGTTAAATTTCCACAGGTCAGAATAAGATGTAAAGAAAAGAAGAAAAAAAATAAAAATAAGAGAAAAAAAAAAACAGCAGAGGGATAAAAAAAGGAACCACTTCTTCCTTCAACAAAATTCTTGGCTAATTTTCAGAAGTGCAATGATGTTAACTGACTGCAACCGGGTATGTGCACAGTTGTAGATCCATAAGCCTACATAAATTATGTATTTCCAAACTTGCTCTCATCTAGATTTTGTGACTAAAGAACGTGCAGGACTATATGCATTTCTTGAAAATTTGAGTTAAATTAGAACTATATACCTGCAACACCTTAAGATTCCTCATTTTCCTGACCAAGTTATGAGCAACTCTGTGCTTTCTGTACTGATTTTCAGTTCAAATAATCCAGACATACTATTTGTTAATTGAAAGATTCAGTGGATCAATGTTTCCTCAATGCGAGACACCAGCACCCTACTACTGCTGCCATTATCACCATCGGGAGGGGGTCTTAGGGGTTTGCTTCTTTCATAGGAACAGAAAACAAACCTTACTCAAAATTCCAAGTTATTCAGGACCAGGACCCAAATTCAGCAAACTTTGTAAGCACGTGTCCATTTTTAATGTCAGAAATAACCTCACAGACTTCAGGAGGATTTCCCACATGACTAAATAACATTCCGTTCAGGAGCCAAAGGAACTACAGCACTTGGTACCATAGAAAATAGTGCTGTAGACATCCTAGGTCACACCATGTCTGTGCACCTTCTCAGCATTTTTCACTTTGGAATGATGCTGTCCAAGAAAAAATCCTTTTGTTTGTTTGTCACTAAATCCATGTATTTTCTTCTGCCAGTCACATATTTTAAGGAAATAAGATACACAGGTAAACTTTTAAGCCCATGCCCAGCTGATGCCTGGCAATACATTCAGGACAAAAGAAGCTGAGGATGAAGGACTTCTTGCCCTAAATGAAGCTTCCCAGGCAGAGTAAGGTCAAAAACCTCTCCAGCACAGTGGAGAATTCCCAGTCTTCATTTCTCTAAACCACTGTTGTTCAGCCACACCACAGTAATGCCTTCAAAGAGTCTTCAAAGGTGACGAGCCACACTTTTACACAACTGCTTGGGATCCAAACGTCTTCCTCCAAGATGCTGCTGTTTCACAGAGCCTGGTAGAGATACTGCCACAGACAACTTTCTGCAGCACAAAAAAAAATAAGGAATACCTTGCAAGATTTGTGATGTTCTCCAGGCACAGGAGACCTTCATATTTACAAGAATGGAGCTTTGATGCATTTCTTTTGGGATCCCTGTGATGGGACGGAGTTAGAGGAATATGACCTGTTCC
>CM036621.1:77895263-77982763 GCA_020746105.1 Trogon surrucura
AAAAAGGGTTTAGATAACACAAACCTGCAACCTGAGCCTGCCCACTTCAAACAGGGACTCATACATGCTGGAAAGTCTTCCCCATAACTGTAAAAATAAATGTTTGCCGGTACCGAGTAGGCAGAGCAAAACCTCCCAGCATTACACACTGCAGCAAATACCTTTCCATTTATCAGCTGCTTCCTGACCTGGCATCCTAAAACTTCTGGAATTATATTCTTACATCCCACCCCAGTCTGGAAAACAAAATTGCCTACTGAATGCAACCACAGGATTAAAATTAGTCCACTATCGAATGTACTAGGAGAGGATAAGTAGCTGCCCTCTATTATTTAAACTAAAAGCAACACGATTAATTTACCCTGATGTGATACAACGACCTGGGTAAACCAGGCAGTTAAAACAGAGAGAGAGGGAAAGAGAGGGAGAAAAGCAAGTTCATCATATGAAGATTCTCTTAAATCTGTCCTTGTAGCCATAATAATATCAAAAAAATCTGCTCTTTTTTAGCCTGTGAGGCACACCACAGCCTGTTGACTGGGAGTTGAAGGTCACATGGCACATCTGAAGTGTATAACTCAGATGTCAGTGAGAGCTCTGAAGTGCTGGGGGAATAATTAAGTTTCCCTATTAGGAGTCTGCATCCTATTGAAAATTTCAGAACCCTTTACTGGCAAACAAAAGTGCTAACAATAGCTGAATTAAAAGGTTACATACAACCTAACTGCAATCTTTCAACGAATTACCTGCCAGAAAAGACAAGAAGTAGGATATAAAACTTGAGTAAATGAAGAAGTGAATACTTGTTCAGCCCACTGTTGCACTGAGTCACCATAAACCCATGAGCACAGAGAAGGCCACCGAAAACAAAAAAAAGCAGAGTCCTTCCAGCCATCCAAGCCAGCTCCCCAAATCAAATCAATACATTCCAATAACAACTAGGTTGAATGTATTGTTAATGCAAATAAAATTTACACATTCTTATTCCGATGTTAACAGCTAAAGCAAACGTTTGGCAAATATTAAATAAGTGATATTGACAACAGTAATACAATCTACCACCAGCACTAATACATTAAAAAAATAAATAGTAAAAGCATCGTAATTTGGAGGGCTCAGATCTCTATATCTTAATACTGGTGTCATGCAATAAAACACATTCTCTGACCATAATATCTATTTTAAAAATTAGTTCCCACTTTCCTAAGAAATCAAACCAAAAGCAATAGACATTGTTTATATAAGTCTTGGCAATACTGTAGTTCTGCTTGTTACATACTAAGCAGCTAGAGAGGACAGGGAGTATAAGGTAAAAAGGAAGGAGAAAAAGGAAACTATTTGCCAGCATATTATTTTCAAAGCATTCACTTCAAGGAAGGGTAAAAGTAACAAGAGCTATGTTATTCGAGCATCAGATATGAATACGTGGACAGTAAAATACACACTTTTATATCTGAAATCTAAGTAAAACAATTTATTCTGCTACTACCCTCTTATTACCCTTTAAATTTAGCCAAAGTGTCCCTTGCCAAAGGTATATGGAAACATGATGAACAAATGCATCCTTCATGTACTGTAGAAAGAAATTCAGGCCCTATCTTCCAGTCATTCATTTACATATAGAGAGATTTACTAAAAATTAATATTTTCTATTTCCATCACTGTAAAAACTAAACAAATCATCTGAAGTGAATTAAATTTAGCTCTCTATACAAATGGCGCAAAAGTGCACTTCAACATTGTCCTGTGTACAGACAGAGAGAATCTGGTAGTTCTCTCTTCTGGACCTACTTGCTTGCAGAAATCCAGAAGCAGCTGAGAAGGGTTTGTGCATTTGGAATAGGTATATTTTGTCTGGAGTGTCTTCCCAGGGCCATAAGCATCAGAAAGCTGAGTGTCTGTCTTGGATTCCCTCATCCTCACAGGTACTCCACATATTTCAAGCTAAAGACATGGTCATGCATTGATAGAATTTTGTACTAAGGTCTATGCGAGTAAAACGAATTACAAATTATATGCAAGGAACTTCTGTTTTCAAATCCTTAAATCCAAAGGGGAAAAAAAAGGGCACAACTTATCTTTTACTCTGATGTGCCACAGATGAACTGATCGCAGGCTGGAACACTGGGATTGAGAAAGGTTTGTTAATCTGTAATGTATCACTGAATTCGTGGCAGTTCTTGAAAAACTCTCATCATACAGTTTTGAATCACATCTATTCCTAACTGAAAGTACCTGTAACATCTGCAGTGAAACTGGAACCACTTGGCATTTTTTTCCATGAAAACTTGTAGCAAAGTATTTGCTTTAAGTTTCGACTTCAAATGGATTCATTTACTCCCTGAAAATAGTTCAGGCTTAGAAAAAAAAAAAATATCTGATTTCATATGCTTGGGAGGTGGGACTAGCAATTTCACTGAAGCTGCAAATAAAGCTGAAATCTTGCAGTTATAAAGCTAAAGAAAACAAAAAGAAAAATGTGTAAAATTCCGTGAAACAAATTATGTGAATTTTGCACAGCTGTACTCAGGGCATAACTGTAAATGAAAAGACCAAACTAATTAGATTATAAGCAGTTGATCTGCCTTATATTGTTTTATCATACGTAGTAGGTATAATATATCCACGTGAATGACTTGAAGCAAGTCATCAACATACTGTGTTCAAGAAAGCTGATCAGATTAGAAAGACCTTGTAAGTTATGCTTGAAGAAGATGAGATGATAACTTTCTGCTCATGATTAGACCAATAAAACTGCTTCATCTCTATTAAACTTCAGGTTTCAGGAGGCATTGTGTCCCAACAAGACTGAATTAAATGGAGGAGTTGATTAGTGCAAAGCAGACACCAAAGTGTCAAATAACTGAACGTTGTTTTGAATGGGTTTCCCAGTGTCTTTGTAGGAAATCCATTAAAAACAACTGGAACCATTTCTGTGGCTAGGTTCCAGCGATAGGATCAATGAACAATATTCAGGATGCTGGCTGCAAGCCAGATGTAAGGCATCACTGTAGCCTTTAAGTAGAGAAAGCTTAATTTTAAGCATACGAACAGTCCCATTGAATTTACCAATCCTCATGTGCTTCAAGAGGAATTTGTGCCTATGCGCTTCTGCGGAGTAGGGCCAAGGAAGATAAAGTTACTGGCAGACTTCTCAGTGTCACTCCAAACCATTTACACCAAGCAGAAGGACCAAAACTACACATTGGAAAGATAAAAAGCCATGTCCCTAAGTGGCAAAGGCAATCCCATCAGCAATGTTGTCACCTGTAAATCCTCTCAGAAATGTTCATTAAAAGGGTGTGTGTTCTGGTTTGAGAATACCAGGATAGCAGCTTACTGGGGTGTCAATCTATACCTGTCAAAGTCTAGGGCTGGACTGGCCACAAAACTCCAACAGATGCTCACTGTGATCCCCACCACCACCCTTCCAGGGGAGTATAACAGGTGACCCAGGGAGGGAGACTTTGAGGTTGGAAAAAAAACTTCAGCCTGTTCAATGAAAAGAAAAAAAAGTGCTCTACAATACCAACAAAGATGTTAAACTATATACAGATAGTACACAAGTGTGTAAATATATTCAAAACTACAAATGAATGAGTTGCCTTCTGGATGGCAACTAGATCCTGAGGAGGAAAGTCCCAGACTGGACTCGGCAGCAGACGGGAGAGTCCAAGCCCAGAGTCCTGTTGACAGTCCAAAAAAACTCCAAAAAAACACATAAAAACAAGGTCTGGAGCAGCCAGACCACTCCCACCCAAGGAGGCAAGAGAAGACAAACCTGTAGTGACAAACGTTGCTCCTCTGCCGCACAAAAACAGGAGGCAGGAACAGCCGATGGCAATCCTTCCAGCACACCAGGCACTAAAAAACAAGCCTCCAGCCTCTTCTTAGGGGCCATTTATACTGACCACCCTGGGAAGGAACACTCTGATTGGTCCATTTGGGTCACCTGACCCATCCTCTCCTCCCCATAGGCACAGCTGCCCTTCTGCCCCACTGTGACTGCCCCCTGTGCCAGGAGCCCCAGAGAACTATGCTGGGGCTCTCAGACCAGGGCAATATGACAGCCCAGAGGTGGTACAGGGAATAAACATCACCCACTCTTAGGCAGAATAACCAACACAGAAGTTGCACGGGGTTTGCACAGTTTGGGTGAGAGAAGTTTGAGTGCAGTGATCTTGAAGGTCTTTCCCAACCTAAACCATTCTATGGTTCTTCGTGCAAGAAGTGGTGCTCTCTCTCTCCTACTTTTAGGAGGAGCTCACTGGCTTTTTCATTTCTACCAAACGCAGATGAAAGTATCAGCAACCGGAGAATATCTTTACCCAACAAAATTAGCAAAACACGTGAGGTATCATCACACAGAAAAATAGCATAAGATGTTCTGAGAACATGCAGCAACGTGGGTGGCCACTATGAAGAAAAAGCTTTGGAGTATTTATACTGCAAATAAATATTCACAGACACTGCTATTCCCACTCACTAAAGCTTTGAAAGACATTATTCTCCTAAAAGACAGATAAAAGAAAAGAGGTGGGGGAGGAAGGGAAACTATTATGGAATGAGGAATAAGGGCCAGAGCCACAACCACAAGATTGATGTGAGTATTACAGTAAGCAAAGACCAATTCACTGCTTAAGGGTGTCAAAACACGGTCCTGGGAGAGAAGAGGAGGCTGAGAAATGAGAAAAGAAAAGGCAAAGACAAGGAATGTGTAAAGAACAGCAAATATTAGGGAAATGAAGAAAAATAGAAGGAACCAAATGTCACTCGAAGGGGGTACGAGTGCAATCGCTTCTTCTGCTCGGCTAATCCACAAATTAATGAAATGAGAATACGCACACACACACACAAATAAACCACTATTTCACACATTCAAAGGTGAATCTTACAGTGGTCATCCAGAACAAAGCCAGGGAAGGGTGAGAGAAACAAGAGCACCATAACATGCAGTTCAATGGCATTACGGCAATTTTATTTTTTCAGCCAATCTGTTTTTACTGAAAAAAACCTTACAGACTACAGGACTCAAGTCAGGGCATGGATAAACTGCACTTTCAAATTATTTCATTGAGGCAGCACAGGTGTATAAACCTACTGAAGTATCTGGGTGAATATTTAGGATTTTGTTCTACAAATCATTCAAACATTCAAGTATGTGAAAAAAAAAAAGGATGGATTTCTGTCCTTAAATAAACATTCCTGACCCAATTTTTATTCACTGACATGATATGCATACTTTAATATTTTTTTTGTAAGCTTTTATATAAAAAAATCTCTTAAATTAACAAATACAGGTTTTCACCATGCTTTCTCTTTATTCTATAGATTTTAAAAGAGAACTGCATCTCTGTTTCAGATCTCTGTAGGCTGGTGCAGAACTGCAGAGAAAGAACGCAGCTAACTCTTATAACTGTGAGATCCTTGAGTAATTTTAGAGTAACACAACCTCATTAATATCAACAGAATCCTATACATTTCATTTTACTATATCTGATAGTACTTCTTCAAAAGCTAATTTCCCTTTATTGACTTAGAAACAGAGTTGGGGAACCTTTTGCGAGGTTGTGAACCAGTATGAGACTTAGGGTTGTTTGGGCTTTTTGTATTTGGGTTTTTTTCTTTCCTCCTCAAACCTGAGATGTTATGAGCCCATAAAATATTTTATCATGACCTGAGGGGGACAGACTTTCTTTTTATAACTTGCTCCCAATCAGAAAATTTTGAGCCAGCCAGTTCATCCCAAGTTTGTGATTTAAAACGGAGAAATGGGCAAATATTTAACCTATACCTAATTACCTTCTATATTTCTGAATATGTAAATTTCAATGTAGTTGGAATTTTCTTTAAGTGATTTGACAAGTATAAATTATCCTTGCCCTTAAGACTCCTAGTTTGCATTGACAATGAATCAACAGTTGTTGTTAAAAGGCTGAAGCGTTGCTATTAACAATCAATACAATTTTTCAACGGGAATACACTTAGCCAGCATTAATGCAATTACATTATGTTAAATAATATTAATACCAAAGGCATGTCCATTGCTGGCCTCCACCAAAGTCATAACATACCTCAAGTACTGTCTCTATTCTTAAAGCACCTACCTAGAAACAAACAAAAAAAAAAACAACCCACGTATAGTCCGTGCAATTGCTGTTTTTCCAGAGGGTTATATTTTAAATCTGTTACACGTTGTATAGATTGTGTTCCAGAAAGACAAATCTGAATTTCACATCTTCAAATGTAAGAAAGAAGTTATCTATGCATCATGTTAAAGGTTCTGTATAGAGAATATCTATGGTGATAAAAACCTGCCACCTGCAAGCACAGGTATCTGCATGTGGGAGATTCTTCCCTCTTTAAACACCAACCTCTCCATCCAGGAATTTTTTATGGGAATTCAAGCTGTAAATATCCTGGTGCTGGTTGTCCACTGACTCTGTTTCACAGGAATGGGTTGCTGATCTTTTTGTTGACTCCCAAATAGCAGATAGCCAGGTCTGAGACAGTGGTTAGAGGTGTATATACACCCTCAAAAGTGTCTCTTATAAAAGCAATCTCATGACAATTTCCAAATAAAATTTTAAGAAACTGAGGCCATATTTTTTTCAGTACATTTAGGTGCCAGAAAGGCACCAAGTGTGATTCTCAAATCTCTCATTGCCAGGAAACAAGATAAATTCAAACAGTCTGTTCTGGGCAAGGGCTAGCAAGCTTTGCCTAGTATTGGAAGCTGTCTCCAAACCCCCAAAACTACTTTAAAACACCTCTAAGTTGAGAATCACACTTGCATCAGTCCAGAATGCTACCCATGTATTTAACCTTTTGAAAATCCCACTAATTGTCTATGTACAATATTAAATAGTCTAAATACATATTTTAAGATTTGGCCCTTAATGTTTCTAGACCTTGAAGACATAAGCTGGTATCCAAAAAACCTAGTGTAACTGCAGAGCTTTACGGATATACTGACTTTAATTTCCAATTGCATTTTTAGCTGTAATGAATTAGTTCCTGGTGACACGACTAATGACATTTATATTTTAAAAGAAAATATCACAGATCAGGAAGGCATGCAGAATGACAGCCCATGCTGCAAAAGCAGCTAATTCCCACCAGTGTCTCCAGTTATATTTTGTAATTCCATGGTCTTTCTCCTTATTAGAGAAATGCTTCTCCACTGTTAAAGGAAATTCAAACGAACACCTCATAGAGGAGTTCCTAAAATTTGAGCAGGCATTTGAATGTGCCAAGAGCAGCAGCTGTTTTTGCCAGAAAGAAGATCTGGCAGGCATTTAGTCACAAGGTCACTGCTTATGGGGCTTACCCAAGAGATGCGATGGAAAGCAAGAAATGTTGGCATGGCACTAGGACAGGTTGTCCTTGATGAACTGGAAGGAGAAGGCTGTTTTGGCCACAGGCACTCAGCAGCAGTTTCACTTGAGGGAGGGCTGCACAAATGATTTCCTTAGTTTTTCAGTTCACATTTCAGAGTTTCAGGTTTGAATGGACCCAAAAATATCATATTCATCAGTGCAGGAAAAACTCGAGGAACCAAAGAGCACACAGGCAGAATTGTGAAATGTAAATAGATAGGGCTGTGCACACCCAGTGGAGATTTAAATGCTTCCTGAACTAAGTGACCTAAAACTGTGTGGCCCCCTGTGGATTCTGCAATTCTGTAACCCTGGAATTTGCTGCAGAAGTTTGCGGTAGGATTATAAATTAGAAACTTCTCTTAAAATCATTAAACTGTAGATGCTGCTAGTAGTATATCTAGGTATGGAAAAGGGTCTGTCTTCATCATCTCTTCAAAAAAAAAGTGGCCTAGCAGATTGCAGGGTGAAATGGCATATTTATGTCTTTCTTGACATTAACTCTGAAACCTAGTAACAATAAAGTAGATATCAACATTCCCAACTATTTTTGTCCTGACTGCATGACTGAAATGCTTGGTTGAATGTTGACTTTTCCAACCACACATTGCTAAACCCCTGACAAAGGCAACGACAAACCCCAGCTGCATCTTCAAATTCTCGGTGGATTTGAGAATGAGCAGAGAGACATCCTCCAGCGTGTTTGTGGAGCTACTTCTGATCACATCTCAGCTATCAGCTCTTGACTTGTGACTTGACTCGTCCCCACGAACCCTCTCTCCCTCTGCTCTACTTCTGGGTATGACGATGCAGTGAAGACCACATGCATAACGTTAGGGAAAGAAGTTCAAGCCAAGGTCAAACACAACACTCCATTCCTAGCGCAGACAACCTGGCCATCAACACCACCGCCTTCCCCAGCAATGGCAGCAACACAGGAAATCCATTTCTAATGCCAGAACACAAGATAAGCAGGAAACTGAATATAACAGAATGCTATAAAATAAACCGCAGTAAATAGAAAAGTTAACAAGGCATGGGTAATGATTGTGTTGCTCATTTCTGCAGTTACATCAAAAAAAACCCCATAGTTCTGAAATTACCTGAGTCACCTACTGTCCAGTTTTTCTAGTTTGGTTTCCTGGGTGACGAAGGTGCTTAAAAAGCTTTATTGACTAATTTAGGTATAACTTAGTGTTACTCGCTGGTCTTTGCTAACTCTGATGTCATTTGTTCTGACTGTTTTAAGGGTGGACAAAGCATTTGAAGACAAGGGCAAAGGAATAAAGGAGATTTGTGCAAAGGCGTGATAGGAAACTCAAAGCCCTCTGAAGTAAGTGGAAAGTCCCATAATATTCACCCACCTTTTATTTATTGTGAGATTAAAAGCGAAAAAGCATTATGTAATTGTGAAACATTACTGTTATTCTGATACTCAGACAAATGCAAAAGCAATAAAACACTATTATATGAAGTAGCTATCATGGGAGAACAGTTTAATGTTCTGGTTATAAAATGCTTCCAGAGGTAGGTGTTTCTCATCTGAAAACTTACCAAAAATAATTTAATCTTGTCTTTTTGTCAAAATTCCTATCCCACCTTGTTCTGTTCTGTTTCTTGTTCTGCTTGGTGATGGATTTCTTCCTCCCTATCTCTCAAAAGGTATTGCATGTAAAGGTCAATTCTCTTAACACAGCTTCTGCCCACTCTTCAACTAATGTATTATAGCACATTATCAAATTTCCAAACAATTTTTCACTTTTCATTAGAATGTGCTAGGGTTCTCTCTTTCTGCAGTGTTAGTAAAAATGGTGTTGAGTTGTTGACTAGTAATATGAACAAGCAACTTCTGCCCTTACAAGTGGGATGGAATTGATTCATCTTATTAAAACCAGACTTCAAGTAAGCTGGAATTTGTGCTACAAAGGTTAACGTTACGGATGTGCAGATAGCAAGTTCTCTACTATATGCCAGTATTTCTGTTATCATGAGTCATTTTCAGTTTCTGATACATCATCTCGGGTCACATTATTTCATACTGATGTGATAGACACTTAACATGCTAAGTCAGGAAAACTAACTCATACCTGAAAAAAAAACTTTTCCCCTCCCTCCTCTCCCCATATACTATTATCTGCATTTTCCCATTTTTCTTTCTCTAAGAAAAAAAATATAATGAATGGTTAGGGTAGAAACCTTACTCCCATATGAGTAGAATGAATGAAGGCAACAAAACTTAGAGCAAAGCTCCAGGTTGGCAAAGAAAGTAATGATCAGGAGCTAAGATAAAGAAAGCTCACGAAAATGAACTCCAGACATAACAGTTGAAAAAACTTAAGTGTGCTGATGACTACAAAACTAGTTTATGTAATATATATTTTACGTCCAAACCAAACAGCTCTTTGAACATTATTGAGGCTATTATTACTTTGAAATAAACATTAGAGAGCTCCAAAGCCAGAGCTACATAATACCCAACTCACATTTACATCAGAATCAGGACGCAGGTTTTCACAAGCTAATCCGCCCCATTTAACACAGCCACACACAACGCTGCACAGCAGACACTGCATTTCCGCGTGGCTAAAAGCTACCACCATGCTAGTTGGTCGACAAGAAGGAGACTGTGATCATGACTCTGCTCAAGCAGGCTCAACCCTGCTGCAGAATGACAAGAAAGCCCAGGGCACGTGTGCAACCACGGCACAAAACTGGGGCCTGAGGCTGATGCTGAACAAAGGATCTTCTGCTCCATGATACTTTCTCTCTCCTGCTCCCTTTTCTCCACATTCTCAAAAATACCCACTAAAAGCTCCTTGAAAAACTGAAATGGGACCAGGAGAGACCTGTTGGGTCACTGAAGCCAAGCTCTGGCCATACTCAGCAATCCCCTACTCCCAATCAGAACTTTATCAAGCTCCACCTTGATGAATATCCTTTATTACTCAAATTTGAATGAAAGTTCTGCTCCATCTTGAGCATTGCCATGCTCGCTCTCATATCTGGGAGCATCTTCCTGCAAGCAGCTGCAAAACCACTTCTCTGCTCAGCTCCCAAACCCCTCCTGTGATGCCTGCAAAAAAAAACCTTGACAATGTCTTGGCTACTTGTGTGCTGAGACTGCTGTCTATCATGTTTATAAATATTGTCTCATTTCTTCTCATACTATCTCGACAGCCTGTACCATCTGTTGCCTCCTGTGACATGTGCAGACTGAGCTCTTCATAGCAGCAACCAAGTCGTTCTTCTGTGCTTGTACAGCACCTTGCACAACAAGTGCTTATCTACCACAGGGTCCCCCAGGGCCATAACGAGATGTAAAATTAATGAATTAATGAAGAAATGCCACTCTACCTGCTCACTTTCCTCCTCACTGTGTAGGAGGAGCCCATGGACAAACCACACAGGGATCTACATGGGAAGGAGCATGGCAGAAGATGGAGGAAGGTTATCATTCCCTTCTGCTCAGGGTGGTGAGGCCCTGGAGGTTGAGCTCCCAGGGCATGAGGGATGTCAAGAAATAAGAGAAGGTCCTCAAGAGGCAGTAAGATACCTGAAGAACAAGGAGAAGATCTTGGAAAAGCTAGGCTTGTTTCATATATCAAGCAGGATACTCTAGGGGAAAATCCAATAGTAGCTCAAATTACTGCTCCCAAAAGATGATGGAACAGATTCTTCTCCATGGAGGCAGCAAACAGAATGAGGGACACTGGCCACAAATTGTAACTTGGGAGGTTCAGACTGGACATTAGGAAAAAGCTTGTCATGAGGAAGGTGATGCGGTGCTGGAACAGGAGCCCAGAGATGCCGTGAAGTCTCATTTCCAACGCATTTCCGTAGTTCAGCTAAGCATTGCCAATCAACATTTCTTTTCCTACCACCTCCCAAACAATACAAGTTCAACACTTTAATGTTAAATGCTTTAAATGCAACAACAGTCTTCAAACGTTCAGTTTTCCATTAAAATTCCAGATACCCTTTAAAGTCTAGGAAATAAACTGTTTTCCTAATTGCTCTCAGCATATATTCACAGCTTCTCTCCAAACCATAGATATCTAGATGTTTGCATTAAAGTATAAAATTTTCTTGATGTATTGGTATATTATAAGTTTTAAAGCAAAGCAGTAACATAAGCACATCGTAAGTCTAAATTTATTAGTTCTAATTTGAACCAACCCAGGCTTTACCAAATAGGCTGCAGAGAAGGCTGCACATCTGATGTGAAGTGGGCTGAGCAAATACAGGTAAAAACCTGTAGACTTCTTTTCTCAGCGTGCTCCACCCCTCCCATCATTGCTGTGGGCAAATCTCAGCTCTTTTCCTTGCAGTCCCATGGTTCATCAGACCAGAAGGACTCAGCTCCTGCAGCTGGTGTCTTCCTGCACTCCAACAGCAAAATGGTAAATTTTGCCCTTTTGGAAGAAAGGAGGAACTCTCTTTCCATCTGCATCACAGAACCAGTTATTCACGAGACTTCCCCCTCTCTGAAGTTGTCCACATAAACATGTAGCTCTTATAAGCATATCATTATGTGGTCTATGTAAATAACAGAAACTTGGTGAAACCACTGCTCATGGGTTTTTGCAAGTACATATATTGAACTAAGCAGCAAAAAGAAATCCGGGACATTCAAAACCATTACTTAAGCTGGAAAGACAAAAGAGGATTTTTTTATCTCATTGCTGTAACGCACTTTACATGTTGCTGATAGGTCTGACTTGGAAAGTGCAGTAGGAAAAGGAGTGTTACAGCTGTTCTCTCGTGAGGTGAAAGTCTGGCCCCATTGAATCTGTGAAAGGCCCTTGAGGGTCGTATTTTAGGTAAGACTCTCAGAAGTAGACGACCTTGGATGCCGAAATTAATTCTTCCTCTAGTCATTCACGCTATTCACCTCCCGAGTCCATTTCAAGACCTTAACCTGTTTCACTTGTTAGAGATCTGCTTTATTTACTGTAGTCTTGACAAGCTGCCTTCCCCTCCTCCTCCACTTTCCTTGCTGATAAATCATCACCTTGCAACGGATTGTAGCCGATGGTTTTGATCTCACTCAGCGTGAACTTGTTGGGCAATGATAAGGATACAGGAGCCCCGGCGGCAGCTGGGCAGGCTGCCCACAGCGGGTGCAGGCAGGAGGATGTTGGGCAGCACTTTGCAACCACAGCAAGCATCCCCCCTCTCCCTCACACAGGGGAGGAAAAGCAGAGGACCGACTTCTGGTGCTAACCGAAAACCAGGGTGTCTTGGGCACAGCTGTGTCACTCTGGACCTGAAGCAGAGCTTGCTGGCGTAGCAGTCCTGAGTTACATGGGAAAGTTCTGAAAATCTCTTTTTTTTTTCTCTCTCCTTTTTTTTTTCATTGTATAATGAGTGTTTAAAAGCTTAGCAAATAGAGTCCTAAAAATGTAATTGTAGCTTGGTAGCACTATTAAATATGTATACTGTGGTCTTTTTGACAATTGTATTAATCCCTTTATAAAGTCTTCAGAAGTTCCATCACAGAAGCATGGATGCTGTTTTGATCTATTTATTACTCTTAAGTGTTCAGAGAACTGTCCCTATTTTCTAATTAACACTTTTAAAGATAAAAAGCCATGTATTAAATCAATCTGAATGATGGTTGTTTGTGAATCCCACAAGATAAGGCAATTTGCATGTTCACTTTGTACTTACAAACTAAATCTGCACATCTCCAAAGCAGCTCCTTATAATGTAAACCTTTTGTGAGTATTTGTAACTTAAAAGAAAGTTTGGCCTAGTACAGAGGCAGTGCCAATTATCTAAAGGACTTCTTTACTGAACATGATTAAGATACAAAATTATTAGGTTGTTATTTCACATTGTTTGCAGAGAAATTTGAGGAAACTACTTTAGGAACGTTAAGTGTTCTCCTGTTTTGCTTTCTTTCCTTCTTTTATTTTTTTGTACACGTAGTAACATGAGTGCATTCATGAACAAGCAACCAGTCCAAACAGCAGCCAGTTTCCACACCCCGCTCGGGTTCAGCTTCCTTTGACACGAATTAAGTCACTGCTGAAATCAAATGTTCACCATCCTGAGCCAGCGTCAAGCTGCAGCTTAAACTACAAGACTTGATAAACTGGATTTCAATGCAAATGTTAAATTAGAACAGTGATTTCTTGCTGGAAATCCAGTTCTGATTATTTAGCACTGTAAATATATTTACAACGGTGAAGCAGTCCCCTCTCTCAGAAATTACTCCACCCTTACTAAGAAAGAAACCAACAGCCGCCATTATCTTCAAATCTCTCTTGCAAAGATGCATATTATTAATTCCAGATTATAAGAACATAAGAAGTATACCTACAAGATACATTTTTTACTATATTTGCTCTTGAACATCTCATCAGAAATTATTTCTTTCAGGTTTTGCAATCTGCCTTCAACTACTGCCTTGGCTTTTCTGGAACCACTGGTCCAAGCACAGACAAGAAGCAGGACAAACATTTCTTCATGGCTTTCAGCCCCAGCAAAACTTACCTCTGACATGGGATAACCTCCTCATCCTCATTTTCAGACTTCCTCCACTAGCAAATTAGTAAGTACACAGTTATATCATAGAATACCTTTCATACACTTAGTACATCTCCTTCTTACTAGAGTTTCGCTTTATCATCTTGTACCACTGCAATCAGAAAGGCCCCCCTTTTCCTAAAAAATATTAGGTTTTCCCCCACAAATCTCCCTGGCTTTCAGACCAGTGAATTTACTCTGAATTCTAATTCTTTTTCCTCATCCTGACCACAGTGTCTATCTTTGTAGCACAGAGCCCTTATGCATTTACCTTGTAGATATGTTCAACACAAGTCCCTTCACTACAGTATATAAAAACTTTGTGTACTCGGTGGTAGACCACGGTGGGTATATTTTTGTTCTGGTACTGCAACTACACGATCAAATTTTTGTGCTCCAGGGTTAATCTGGGTCAGAAGGCTCCAAGAATGCACATCTGACACTCCTAATTCTGGAAACATGAGATTTGCAGACAGCAAATCTCTTTCTGGGAGCAGAAAAGAATGTCAGATTCGCTGGGACTTTCAACTGTTTTTTCACTAATATGGCATTTAATCCAAGGAGCTCAAAGCATATTAATTTGCAGACCTCTCTACACACCTGTGACACAGCATATGTGTTATTCTACCTCATGGAGAAAAGAGAATAGGGGCACCTACCTCCCCGAGTTTGTTCAAGGGCTATCTAGAAAAGATCCAGGGAAAAAACTCAGGAGTCCGCAGTCCTGATGATCATAGAAACCTCCCTAAGACTAGGGCAGAAAAGGTAGAGTTTGGCTCAACTCAGCATTTGGATCACAGGAATTTGCAAATGGAATAAATGAAGAGAGGGGCTCCTAAGCAGCAGGAAAAGTAGAGATATAACAGAAGAATCAGTAACAATTCACTAAGAGCATGGAAGTATGAATGTGAAATCTCTTAAGGTCTTTAATTACCAATGTCACAAACTTCCCAGCAGTGCATAAACCTAAGTCTTGTTTTCAAGAGTGGCACATCAGAGAAGGTACAATCCCAGTTATCACTGAAAGTTGATGAGATTAGTCTATGTTACCTTCATATTGCATGGCTTGAGAGCATGTCCAGGACTTCAGACCCCTAGAGACATCCTAACTCCATCGTGGCACAAGAACCAGATATGAATTTGTCTTCTTCATTCTCTGGAAAGTCTATTTTCTATGGATGGAGAGCCTGGCTATACGGGTGAAATAGAAGATACAGCCATCTCCAGCCAATCTCTTGGCATGGTAACTGAAGGACAAGGACTTTGGACCATACTGCCCAGATGATGCAAAGTTCAGTTAAATGGTATTGCAAAGTCCATCCTTCTCCTAAATATAATGCAGTGAGCGGATCTTTTTCACCTGCATCTCCTCAATCAACAATTTTAACTAATCATAGCCCACTTCCCTTGGTGTACCTGACATTGCCTACACGTTAACATCTGTTTGTTTGCATGTTAAAATCTGTTTGTCTCCATGTCACCACAACAGCTCAAATCATTCAGCAGCATCTCCACATCACCAAAACCATCTGCCGCCGGTGCTGGGCCATAGTCATGGTGGCAACCCACCTTTCACGCCTCAGCTCCCTTCTGAGCAACAGCACTACACACAGAGCGAATTATAATCTTTTATAAAGGAGAACAAAATAGAAATTAGGGCAATAGCTGGGATTATATAAGGTAGAGATCCATGTAAAACTTTTCACAAAACCCTTTAGCAGTGCCTCAAATACTGTTTTACCACAATGGTAGCTTGACAGATTAGATACTCTTATCTTACCTTGTCATTCATTAATTTTTCCCCCAGTGGAGAAAACTTAGGTTGGCTGGTAAAAATTAAACAAGAAGCCAAGCTAAGCAGACTAAGTGGGCACAAACCACGCCGAGAATGGGCCAAGCCGACCCCTTGGCAGAAGGCTGGGGCAGCTCTGCAGGAGAGTCTAGCAGAGCTGTGTGGAGTGTCTGCTAAAGGTGCCTGACTTCCGTGATGTCGATTTGATACGCATTCAAGAAAGCAATGACTCATGCACAGAAACTGGTCTCGGTGGTTACTCAGGCAGTGAAAAAAGAAAGGTATTGCATTTCCCAGACTGGGGTCTGCCAAGTTTCAGTGAGGGTAGCCTGAAGATCTTCAACAATACGGATCTGCCATGATGGGAAACAGTGGGCACAGCCCACAACACAAGTATCAGCTGAATTTTTTGGTGGGTTTTGGTGTGGGGTATTTTGTTGTCTTCTTGTTTTAGGTTGTTGGTTTTTTTTTTTTGAAGGGAGGAATTAAAACGACCGTCCCAGTCCACACCCTGTAGGAGACAAAGCATATTGATGGTTCAGTTACTAAACACACTGTGAATTTTCACAGTGGATCAGCAGAAAGTTATGAAGCACAGGTGTTCCTGTAATTGTGATACATTGGGAAAATTCATACTGTTAAATGAGCTTCAGCTTCACACTTCCACCTGTGTGATGTGGAAATGTACTGTGGGTACACAGGGCTATAATAGACGATATGTAGGAACGATTACTGGCTGGTTCAGGACCTGCTAGGGTTTATTTCTCTTCATTTGTCTGAGTGTATAATTTCTGCATTTGTATTTACTGCCATCATAAAGTGGGAAAAGTGTGTTATACATGCTGGTGAAAATAATGATAACATGCAACAAAACAAAGTTAATACACTGAATAGAAAAGAAATCCTGAAAGCCTGTAGACCAAAGAGAATCTAGAGAGCCTTTAGGAAATGGAGAGTATTTCAGCACGAGAATGAAAGCAAGGGTTTGTCCTTCACAATTCAATTCTATTCAGTCATTTCTTGGTTTTATTTTTTATGGGGAGGGAAGGAGGAGGAGATGATTCTAGAAAGGGAAATGTGTAAAACACTAAAATTAAGAAAGATGAGGCCTGGGAGCAGGTGAAACAAGATCTACTTGGATTACCTGAAACTGAACATGAGAAACAAATGGTGAACACTGGCATATAGCTAGATTTATTTTCCTTTGAAAGGTGTTCATTAGAATGAGATTTGGAGAGGCAGAATTTCTTAATTTTGTGCCAGACCTGTCAGAGCTTCTCAAGCGAATGTTTCAGGATTATAAATACCAAAAAAAGAAGCAAAGATCAAATGAAAAGGAAGATGATTAAATATATTTTCCTGCATGCCTTGGAGGTGTCAGCTCTGGTGTTTGACAAGGAATACAAATTCTGACTACTCATGAGAGAGCCTTTCAAGCTGTCCTGGAGACAGCAGACTGCTCTTTGCTAAGGTTAGCTGACATGACAGAATATCTCTAGAATAACTAGTTTACAGATATACTCCCCCTTTAAAAAACTGTAATCATCACCTTGACTTGACACCTTTAAGAAAGTGAAGACTTGAATGCAACAACCCAGATTTCGCATACTCACAGCACCTTGCCTTGGGCAACAGTTTGATGCTCCATAGCTGGAGTTTCAAAGTGTCCTTCAAAAGTAGCCGCAACTGATAAGAATTGTCAAAGGGACAACTTATTCAGCATGGGGATGTCAAAGCAGATAAGTGTTGCAAGGACTACAGGCAAAGCCTCGTCCCTAATCATGGATAACGATACCTCTTTTCCAGGGAATGCAGTAGCACTGGAGAAAGAGAAGGAAAAAAAAGGCTGGAATCTGTTTTGTCAAGAAAGATTTTCTGACCAGACATGACAAATGCAACCACTTCAACGTATGCTATGTGACAACCATTTTATATCTCGTTTAACGGAGTTAAATGAATCTAAGCCTAATGTTTTGGTCACAAGATTTTTTTTCCATCAGATATTGCCATTTCCCTACAACTTTGTCTACTGAATTTTTCATGACCCTCCTCTCTTGGATCTTTCCCCACATCTAACCCTTTCCTGAGACTGTTTTGTCTTTTCTCTGGCTTTCATCACTGCCGCTTCCTTCTACTCTCTGTCTCCTCCAAGTCCTTTCTGCAGATTTCTCCTCTCTGTCTCCTCTGAAGTGTATATGATTTGCCCCTCTGATAGTTCTGAAAATTTTAGCTCCTTGGTTCAGCTGCCTTTGAATGGCTTAATATATCTGCTATCTGCACAGTCTTCTCTACTTCTTCAATTCAAGTAGCCCACCCAGCAACATCTCACTTCCCAACTGCTCTTCTTGTCCCACTTTTTAAGATTATTCTCCTTCTGGGAGAAGTTTGGGTTTGCCAAGCTCTCTGGTCTCATTGGTCTGTCCTAATCCTACATAAATTCATTGCTGGCAGTGATTTATTCAGCAAACTGGGTTATTCCATTGCTATCACTAGTGCTCCAATGGTCATCTTGGTCCTAAGTGGGATTAGCCACCACACCTCTTTTCCTTGTCTACTGCCAGTCCAAGATAAATTATTTTGGTTTATAAGGTGAATATATTTATTAAAAAAAAAAAAAAAGGCAACATAAAATCCGAGCATCTCAGTATTCACATTCATATCCCATGACAGGACTGGTGGAACTACAAGCTTGTTACAGTTCTTCCCTCATTTCAGGTCTTCTCTCTCAGTATTTCTCCCACTCACACATCAGGCAAACAGAGAAGGCATGTAGAAGGTGATGTAGACTACAACAAAGCTGATATTAGTAGTAACAGAGAGAAGGTAGATGAGGTGGGGGGAAGAGGCACCCCACACCTCCTTTCTTTTCTTGGCAAGTGACATTGCTTATTTGTGGCCTTACTCTTGGCTTCACCAAATATCAAGTCAAGCTTGACCTTTGATTCTGCCTAATAAGGAACCAAGTTGAGCCAAACTTTATCTCTTTATTGACCTGCAGATTATCCCCACAGGAAGTGGTCAGAGTGGCTGGAATCCATGTTATTTACCAGCTTAAAGTCAAAGGCTCTTCAGATAGAGAAATGCTCAGATGTTAAGATATTACCAGTATTTGAAGTATCCATATATATTGATCCATTCAGTGTTTGAAACTATTTTACCCTTTAAACCTCTTCCCTCCTCTAGAAAATGAAATCATATATGACCTGAAAAATCATTAGTTACTAGCTTTAAATAAATTTCATCTGTGCATTTTCATTTCACGCCTAAAATTCATCCTCACTGGCTAGTGTTGAAAGTCACTATTTACTTTCTGCTGTCCCATGGGATGGTCTAAGCTACCATTCCCACTGGTCATCTGCTGCAGATCCCCCCCATCCCACATCACCACCACAGTTTCCTATTGTTCATATTCAATTTTGACCTCCCACTCTCGCTCAGTGTCTCAGATCACTTTTTCCTCTCCTAATGCTCACACTCAACAGTATATTATTTGCTTCCAGTTCCACCATATTTCTTATCTTCATACTTTCTCATCAAACCTGATTTCATGATAATGTCCCATATTCCTTTACCTGATTTCTGTCCTATTCCTTAGCAACTGAAATAGCTTTCTTTCCTGAGAGTACTATCACTTCCATCACATTGCATATAATGGAAAAGAGGCAGATGGAGGACATCTCCACAAGGATCAGCCCCAGATTTTTACACATAGGGGTTAAAGAAAAAATGTAGCTCTATCAACTTCAGTCCTAGTAAAAAAAAAAAATAATACATTATAAGCACTGTGGATAAATGCAAAATCTATATAAAAAAAATTGATAGTGGTGACCATGAGAAACTTTCAGTCACCAGATAAGGTGAATATCACACTAAAACTGTCTCTCAGTTTTAGTTGGACAGTTTTTCAGTTGGACAATTTTTACCAGGTTCAGGCAATCCAGAGAGTTTACAGCCTTGAAACAGTTATACCAACCTCCATTAGATGAAGGCAATAATGGAAACCCTTTTTGTACACAGCAGCAAACAGCATAGAAATGGAGAAAGTCTCCACAGCTCAAGGGCCTTTTTGAGTTACTTGGACTTTTGCTACCTCCCCCTTGTGCTCCATCTCCTGGTAGCCATCCAGGCACCATGGTGACACGCTGCTGCCATGATGAGGAGGGTGAGCGGTGTCCAGGTGCCACTGGGATAGCGGCCTTTGACAACAGATGGTTATAATATTACATTACACCCTTGGCACCACAGCTTACTGACTAGACCGGTAAAATCCCACACAGCATTTTGGAGCTTTCTTGGGTCTCCCATTCCCTAATCACTGTCTGCAGAAGCAAAGACCTGTTCTCAGGGCAATCAGGAAATAACCTGGTGACGGGCTTAGCATAAAGATGGGACGCTTCTCCCAAAGCCAAACTGGTTTTGGATCCTCCAGCATAACAGTAATTGTATGCTTTGCAAAGCATTTAGAATCATATTTGAAAATGCATGGAAAATTAAAAGGAAGCTACAATACAGCATTTTTGATCCCCCCCACTCCTTTTCTTTCTCTTTTTTTTTTTTTTTTTCAGACAGAACTTCTTGCAAATGTATTGCAAGTCCAGAAAACCCTTTAGATTAAGTTGTAATAACACTAGGTAAAATAATTTATAGCAAATTACTCTCAGGTCTCAGTTTTACTAATATTATTCTGCTATTTCAGAGACACATATATCTTCTGTACATTGTACAGGCCTTCAGAATCTGACAGCATTCTCAGAAAAATAAGTGGGATGGGAAATGAACATAAGCATTTTTAATGTAACATTACATTTGCTGTTGCTTAACAATAAAGCAAAATAGGTAAAAACCTGAAGTTGATAACAATGTCCAGAGACTGTAATGCAGAAGATCATCAGAAGGAGCTAATTCCAGTGATTTTGCTGGAGCCAGTCTAGGATTCTATTGCAGGTTCAGTAAAAATGGAATGAAGGATCAAAAATTAATGTATTTCTATATGAAGTTTGAGAATAACATAGCCTCATTTTTTTGCTTTCAGTTATTTGAGCATCTTAGCACTGTTCTTAATCGTAGCGTTTAAGTGCCTTTGTTACTCCATTGTGCCTTAAATAATGTCATTACAATTGCTATGCTTGCACACCAAGTTTTTGCCAAAATCCCCCACTCACTGCTTCTTCATTAAATAACAGCAAACCGTGAGGGTTAGTTCTGCATCAGCACTTCAATTTCCTCATGAAAAATTGGCCTTCTCTTTTCTTGGCTTGTGAGCACCCCAACCAATATCACTCATGCCTCGTTATACAACAAAAGGAAATAACGGTGCCTGCAACAGCAATCTGGCTTTGCCCGCCCGTGTTGGACTCGTGCAGCCCAGGCAGCTCATGTTGATCCCCCATTGCCTTTCGGGAGAGAGGACAAGATCTCAGTCTCCCAAATTGACTGGAAAGGGGACGTTGTCTGAACACACTGGTTAGGTGGGTGTAGAGAAGGGGCACAAAGAGGCGTGGAAACAGTCATTGCACCCTTTTTGCATCCACTGTTTCTTGTGAAGATAATGACAATAGAGAAGGATAAATAACAAGCACTGAATGTTCCTTAACATAGAATCACAGAATGGTTTGGGGATAGAAGGGATCTTTAATGTTCATCAAGCCCAACTCCCCTGCAGTGAGCAGGGACATCTTCCACTATTGCTCAGACCCCCGTTCAACCTGATCTTGAACATCTCCAGGGATGGGGCTTCTACCACCTCTCTGGGCAACCTGTGCCAGTGTTTCGCCATCCTCATTGTAAAATATTTCTTCCTTATATCTAGTTTAAATCTATTCTCTTTTGACTTAAGACTACTACCCCTGGTCCTATTGCAAATCTTGCTTGCTTACCAAAGCAAAGTGCTAAACATGCAATGAGGTGAGTACGTGTGGACCTGGTACCTACACGTCTTGGGGTCTTTGCATCCACCTCCAAACCTTGCTTATCAGTTCCGGGGTACAGATGTCTTGATATGCTAGCAAGGAAACACCTAAGCCACCGAAATCAGGTCTACAAGAATTTTGCAGGCTTGTAGTTCAGCAATTAAAGACATGTTTTCTTTAAAGCACATAGTCACTTGACTATATAGTGTCCATCAAAAAGAAGTCTTGACCTCACAAAAGATTTCCTGTCATTAGACAAGCCCTAATTGTTCTAAACAGTAGCTCTGTTGACTTCACTGGGACCATTCCCACGCCTATATAAGCATAAGCTTAGATACTTTACTAGCTCTGCACCAAACTCAAAGCCGGCAACTTCACTATGAGGCACCACCCCAACTCCGAGAGCTGTTAATGGCATGTGCAACTTTAAAGTTGGAACCCGAGAGACCCAGGTTGGTACCTGAGAAGTGCCAAAATCCCTCACCTCCTAACTGAGCAAATCACTTCACCAGTGCAGTGGACCTGCACTAAAGATGTCAATAGAACAAGACATCACCAGCTCCAAAGGAAATAGGAATGGCCCAAAAATCAAGTTTTGTGGGTTAATGGAGGCGGGGGGGGGGGAGCTGTTATTTATCAAAAAACAGAGGAAGATTTTTGACTGAATTTCCTAGCTGGACATTGGTGACAAACACCTTTCACACGTTCCTTTTTCTGGAACAAGCAAGCTAAGGTGGCTCACGTGCTAAACTTCTACTGCTGGAACTATAGATCAGATGGCGGTTTGGTAATTTTTAGCACAGCTCTTGTTTAGCTCAACACAGACACAGAAAATGAAGCACTCATTTGCTGACTAGAAAATCACAGTTGAGGTCGGTTGATGAAGCAGTGCAAAGAAGCCTGTTCTGTCCCCAGCTTGTGGATAAACAATACCAACCATCACCCTTCACTAGTTATGTATTCAACTCTTGAATATTTAAAAATACAGTGAAACTACTATATGGCTTACTAGCTATTTGTAGGGAAAGTGTCAGATTATTTTACATTTAGTAACACTCGAAGCAGCCAAGCTGCCCCATGTGTCTAACACAGAATAAAATCATTACAGAGGAAGAAGAGGGAAAAAAAAAAAAAAAGGCTAAAAATCCAAGCAATACCAAAAAGTTCATTAAATGATAAACCATGGAAGTGGATTTTCCATTACTCCGTTAAACCTTAGGAGGCCATGAGTTAACTGAAGCAAGCAGAACAAACAAACAAAAAAAAAATGAAGCAAGGAAGGTACCATAGCTACTTTCTTGAAAACAAAACCAATCTTTTCATTCCTGCCATTTGTTAGAATTCTTCCTCCAGGCAAGCTGGACATCTGCACCAGTAGGTTTTTTAGTCATGGGTTGTAAGCCCCACCTGGCTAGATTTGTTTAGCAGACAGCTGGCAGAATGAAATAAAAAGAACAGGGACATACAAACTGCTTCCAAAACAAAAAGCTGAAAGAATACTTTTTGGATGCTTTAGCTATCGCCGAGTGTATTTGGTGTATGTTTAGGGGAGATTCTACCCTTAATTTCTATCGTCCCTCGTCTCTCTGTACCCCAAAAGTATTATAAAAAGCTGAAGTGAGACTGCAGGCTGTACTGAGCAGATCAAAAAGAAAGGGAAAAGCCCCATCTCAGCCTAATTATTTTGTACATGTGCACACATATATAAATGTATACACACACAGTCTCCCTCAATTATGGTCTACAATTCCCCAAGACTCACATTGGTTTTAAATTAACTTCTCTTCTTATTCTTTTCTTTTCTTTTTTTTTTTTTTTTTTTGTTGGCAACTTTCTTCCTCTATTTTCTAAAGCCAATAAGATAGATTTTCTTCATCTGGAATGTTCTTTCTAGCTTAAAGATAAGAAGGAGTTTAAAATTGTGGGAATGGCATCCCTCCTGCATCTGTTTCTCTCACAAACCTATCAAATATCTAATTTTTGGCATTACTGCTGGCTCCAACAGGGGATGACATAAACCAGCTTTGTGGTTACATGTTTCACTTTTAATCTCATGAAAATGAAAATCAGTGCTGAAATGTCCCTTTACATGTGACAATGTGGGACTCTTTTCCAAAAACCAAAGGAAAGGGGCGTTACCCTGGTTAAGCCTAATATACAGCATATGTATAAATTTGCTTTTAGTTTGGATTTAGCCTGATCCTAGCAGAGGAATTTCAGGATTTATTTTTTTTTTAATTGCTATTATTATTTTGCTTTACTGCAGAGATTTTAAACAATTTTGAAAGTATCACAGTCACCTCACAAAAGAAGATGCACAATAAACATAAGATAGTAATCAGCAGATGAGCAGGCTGTTATGTGACAACAAATCTTCTGCAAGTAATACCATTTTCCACACAGCTATATGTTCACATTCCCGTAACATGTTTCTGTAGTTAGTGTGAAGGGAATCTGGTTTTTGCATGAGTTCTTTATTAAGAGCTAATGTAGTAATACTGGATGTACGACTACAAACCAAGATGGCTTGGATACTGTCTTGATTGGGGAAACTTTATGAAAACAAACTCCAAATGTTTAAAAATCTGCTTCAACCCTATTTGAAAGGGAACACGTGAGAAAAAGAATATTTAAGCTTATGGTGTGACCATTACCTATGAAACCCAGATGATCCGAGGTTAAAAGAAGCCCAAGCTAGCCTGAAATACAAGCCTGCTTATATATTCTGTGGAAACGTAACGAATATTAGCTAAATGAAGGCCCTGAAACCAATCTAAGGCATTACATAGCACAGCCCTCACCCTCCCGAGCAGAAGCCGTTCTTGGCTGCCCTCCACCTCTGCTTCTACATCTCTATCGAGCGTAGACTCCACGGAGCCTGGCCTGATACGTGCATTTGGGAGTCCTCGCTCTACCAAAAACATCGATCTCTACATCATATGCTTCAAACAGGAGGAGGGGGCCCGTAGGGTTTAATCCCTTGGGCTCAGGGAAACTCAACGCCCTCCCCGATGACAGAAAGTGGGGCCTGTCGATATTTCCATCATGCACAAAATCCATCTCTTGGTCAGCAGATGAGGAGGAAAACAGCATTTGGAGGGTGTGATATCAGTCACTCAGGTTGCCTTCATGGCAACTTGAGTCAATCAAGTCTTTGCAATGGCTTCCTGCTTCTCTTCAAGGCTATTTTATTAAAGAAATGCCAACTATTTGTTTTGAAAATACACAACCACGCATCTTCTGAGGCCCTTCTCTTGATTTGTTGAAGGCAAAACCTCCGTGTTGCCCCCTACACCCCTTCCAGGCTCTGACTAAAAGAAGTCTCACCAATTTTGTGTATCTTGCATTTCTTGGGTTAACTCTCTCTAAGAGTTCACTCTACCCTAGATGAACCTGTAACTTGGTCAACTTCTAGTAAAGAAAATTGATTCTTGTTTACTCCTTTCAATAAAGAGAATCGTGATGTATTTTAATAGGCTCACCCCCACCGCTAGAAAATTTCTTTCTTTGTCTGTGAGAGCTTTGAAATCTGTAAATCAGAAATAAGCCTGTATTTAAAGAAAAAGACGATGAAGAAGAAATTCCACAAGTTTAAAGCTCATCCTTAACACTTGGTCAAACATCCATGTTTCTTCCTGTGTACCTCACCCCAACAAAAACTTTCTATATTATGACAGACTTGCCTGTAAACCAATCTCTGCTTTTTAGCTGGACGAGTAATGACGGCAAAACAACTAAAAGCATTTCATATTTATGTCGAAAGATTAACATCACTCATTTCAACTCTGTTGAAGGGACACATTTTACCCGGGAGAGAAATATTAAAAAAAAAAACCAACACAACACAACAAAACTCACAAATGCTGAGGGAAAAGAGACATCAACTCTTTAAAATATTTCCTAGTATTACCATTCGTATGGCATAAACAAACAGGCAGAGTGCATACATATTGGCCCCAGTCCTGTAATTTGGATGACAAGGGAGATCCTTTTGCCTAGGCAGTGCAAAACTAATTTCACCTCACTGGCACATAATGCAATGTGATTGCTCCCTCAGTTTTATATTACAAGGTCACTGGAGCAAAAATTTTTGTGGTTTGTACAGGTCCAAGCACTCCAAGAAAACTTATTATATAATGATATTATATGGGGTATAAATAAACCCATACCTACTATATAATATGGGGGAAAATACTTCTCTGACGTAGCAACTCTGCTGAAACCCAGCTTCTGATAAAGACATTTTGCTCATTTCTTACCGTACAAAATTCACTTTAGCTTCCTGAGAACTCACAAACATTTGGAAACTTTAAGCTGAAGTATTTTCATACATGGCTTACTTTTTTTCTGTGCATCAAAGAACTGAATCCAGAATTTAACTTTTAACAGTTCTGACAAAGAGAACGTTACAATCTGGCTAAGCTGTGCAATACTGCAACCCTATTAATGTTAAACTGTTGATCACTTCCATAAGCAAGAGACATTGCTTTTCCTTGGCTCTTTCAAAAGAGAACATCCCCCAGACCTCTGCTGAGATTCTCAGTTCAGCCTTGCCCAATGTAGAATTGGCTTGAAAATTTTAAAAAAAAAGAATCTGAAATATCAAAGATGATTCTAATTCATCTCAGAACAGATCTATTCAACGTTATGCAAAATAAGCTTTTTATTAAAAAAAAAAAAAATGCTTTCACACCAATTATAGAAATTCTGTCAACAAGTTTATTTACCAAAACACAAGCCTAGAAAAACTGATGGGTGTTCCCATAACCACCTCAATAATAAAAGCTCAAGTTTTCCTTTTAAAAAGCTATGCAACAACACCACACATTCCTTTCAATTCTATTCTTTTCTGCTCCAAGCAAAGAGCTTTATCTGGCAACAACAATTGGGCTCACTTCCTTCAGCACCTGTATTTTCTGAGAAGCCAGTAAACCAAGTACTGATTCAACTTTATGTATGAGTTTTAATGTAATCTCAGCCTCAACTGATACGACTTTGGAACCAAATGATCTTGATTTTTAGTTGACTTTTACCTCACATGTTTAACAGCAGCACAGTTAGATCCCTCAATGCTTTATGGGGCATATACAGCACCAGGCAGCTAGTACCATTATGTACTATGATTGCATACGTATGCATTGCATCAGACTTTAGGACTCTAGCTGAAACAACTCATTTATAATTACAGAAGTACTTGAAAACCTCATCTTGCTTCTCTTTTTCAGCTTCATTTTACCCCAGATGACCCCAGAGAAATACATCTTGAAATACCTTTCCATACCATTGTTAGTATTTCCATACTATTGTTAGTAATATAAAATTGTGCCCTTTGTCCTCGTTAGGATGAGTGACAATATTCATTCAAAACTGATGCATGCATGGCTCAAGATGTAAATGATCCAATCCAAATATGATCAAAAGATAAAAAATTAGGGCAAACTTGATTTGGAAATGCAATGGCCGCCTTATAATCATTACAGCTAAATGCCTCGGCTTCAAAATAGGCACATATTTGTTGAACTGTGAATAGGATTGTGGGATGGAGTTGATCAAGGACAAACTGATGTCCCCTTCCTGGAAGTGTTGAAGGTCATGCTGGATGAGGCTTTGAGCAATCTGGTCTAGTGGAAGATGTCCCTGCCCACGGCAGGGAGGGTGGAACAATATGAACTTTAAGGTCTTTTCCAACCCAAATCATTCTATGATTCTATGATACAGTTCTGTTTTGGTGGATACCATGATCAGGAGACCCAGGTCAGCTACTGTAACTTACTCTCTCAAGAAAGAGTATGCAAAAGGATGTTGAACTGCATGCAGAGGCACACGTGTCTCACCAACCCACACAGTGTAACTGGCTGTTTACAGAAATCACTTCCTGGAGCAAAACACCAAAGCATCTCATCTCCGCAGACCCGGCTGTAAGCGCAGCGCTGGCGCCGTTGTCCATTTGAAGGCAGCGCCCATATCAACGTTGTAATGAGAGTCAAATCCCATGTAATTTACACATTAAAAGGAGAGAGCAATGCATGAAAAAATCAGTTTGTCTAATGAAAAAATCAGTTTGTCTAATGAAATTAAAGTCCTTAATCAAATATTGGCAGGAAAGATATTTAGAAACTCTCCTCATGTCATCCAGCTAATTCCCCCCTATTCCAACTAGAAGGGAAAGCAGTTGACTTTTATTCCCTGCTGAACCTCCCGCCCTCAAATCGCCAGAAAGACCCTGTACTGAAGAGCATAATTAAGGCAGATTAGGGCAGATTTAGCTGTCAGCTATACCAGTACAGTACAGGTAATTCCTTTCACTTCAGAGGTTGCATGACAGTCCAGGAGCCACAGGTAGGTAATGTATCTTCTGGAGAGGCTTTCCCAGTGTGGACTCACCTGATAAGTACACCCACAGCAAAACAAACATTGAAGCACACACTGACAAAGTAGAAGGGAACCTGCGCTCCTGGGTCACTGCCTCTGCTAGGTTAACTTGCACTTTTAGCTTCCAACTTTTTTCCTCCAGAAGAATTTTAAGGAACTAAAGCACTAGTTCATAGGAAGAAGAAAATAAACAAGCTTTAATTAGTATGTCCTGTAAAGCATTAATTTTCCCATCGCCTTCCAACCTCCGCTATTGTCCTCCTCAGGTCTTACCCACCTGCCTCTCATGGTTTTGTCCTTCTTCCTTTCTTATTTTCTACCATTCTCCCTGACAGTAGCTGGTGCGTCTCCATCCCCATCCCCAGCCATCAGCCACCCCCCTGTGCAACACCGTAACTCTGGTGTCACCACTGACCCACACCGTGCACTTGTCCACCATTGTCCTACCTTTCATTCCTCTACACCGTTCTTCCCTCTTGTGTTCCACCTCTCTCCTTTAGCCTTTTCATTTTGCTTAGGTTTGACGAGGGAAATCAGGCAGGATAGATTTCCCATTTTACGGCTCCGGCGAGAGCCTCATCCAGATCTCCAGCAACGTGACTAAAGAAAACAACCACACAAAAGAAAAAGTTGAATGCTTTATCAGTGTCTTCATCTATGCACAACCCATTCTGTAAAGGACAAATTTCTTCTGGTACATAAACACACCCTTCTCTTCATACACTACCCCCTCTTACTTTTGTTTTTCTCATGACATTTGGGATATCTCTAATGTATCAAAGTCCCAAAGCTGGTATAAGGGTCTTTTTATTAACAGGATCTGATATGATGCTTTCTTGGATAACTGATTGCTGATGCCCAAAGGATGAAAAACTAAACATACAAGAAGTTAGTCCAGTGAAAACATGGGGTAATACTGTCCACCAATATAAGGAAATCCATGAAGTTCATTGCATCACTTACAGAATATTCCAACATGAAGAACTGGGAGGGGAAGAGGCCAAACAAATGAATAACTAAAAGATTATCATTGACCATCATAGCACCATCTTGCTTGTCAATGCTTTACTAGTAGGCTGCAGATTCGATGATATCCTTTTATTGTTTGGGGCTTTTTTTATTTTTTTTTAACGGTAACACTTTAAGTATCTTATCCTTATGAATTCATTTAGCATTGACTGCAGTGCCTCTGATCATAAAGAATTAATTTGGCATGCCACGAATGTCATATGCATTCATATAAAAAAAAAATTTGCTTCAATTCAAGAATATTTAGTAGGGGAAAATGTTATTGCCTTCATAATATCACCATCTTAATACATCTCATTTCTTTGAGTAGCTTGGAAGCCCACTCTTGATACTTTTACCAGTTCCCTCATTTTTACGTCAAGTCTTTTAAAGAATAACTAAAAGCATTTTTTATTTCTTCAAACTTTTGGAATTAGTGTCAAAAAAAAAAAAAAAAAAGACCCAACACCTCCCAGATTGCCTAATCAGCCCAAATCTCATGCATTTATTGCACTAACTAGACTAAGCAGGTTTTCCTACCTATTTGATGACACTGAAACAAGCAGAGGTAATTTAAAGCTTGCATTTCCTCCAACAGAAAGACTTGCCTCTTGAGTGAGAGCTGGTGAGCACAGAAGGGATTACCTGGGACTTCAAACCCTCTGTAGATATGTCAACATTACCCTCCAAGCAAATCGAGCCTTGACTAAGAGCAGGTATGTGCTTTGGATGCTATGTCTCATTGCATCTGTTACAGGCAACGTGTCAGGCACGTCTCCATCCGGCTGCTTCTGACTGTGATGCAACATGACACAGTTTGATAACAAAAGGATGTAATACACCATAATGACTCCAGGCAGGCAATTGCAATGCGATGGGACGCGCTGCCATGTAGTAGCAGGTGACATACCTCTTCAATCAGTCATGGGCTAATCGCTAGAGCCTCCAGTTTGCGTTCGCTTTGGAAAAAATCCTAAAGTCTTGACGATTATTTTCATCCGAATGTTTCAATATTGCTTCCTGCTGCACTCACCCTGGCTTCCCTTCGCTGTTGCTGAATTTCCAGGTAGCAGCTGAAGCTATACGAATAAAAAACAAAACCAAAAACCCAATAAATGCTTGGTATCTGGGCTATGCACAAACTGATCCTCTTTGCTAGGGATTATGCACGCATTCACCCTTGAAAATTAACAAAAGGCTGCAAAGGTAAGAAGCTATTCTTTTTTTTGTGCTATGAGAAGCAATAATGGAGATTTACAGTTCTTCAATACAGCAAAGGATTTCCCAGAATGCTGACTAACTGAACCACTCTGTACCTTATCGATGTACCAATACACTGAAAACACAAGTTTATTAATAAATAGCTTGGCTGAAGTGTAAGACGTAGAGGCATTCTGCATAAGGACACCTTCTCTACAAAAACAGGGAAGAGCAGAAAAAAAAAAAGAGAAAAAGAGAAAAAACACACTTATTGTATGGGACTGAAGAAATATGATCAGGATATTAACTTTGAGGATGGGGAGGGGAAATTCAAGTGCCTGGGGAAAACACTGAAGAGTGCAGGGAGATCTATGGGAGGTCCGCGTCTGCAAAATGTTTCCCTCCTGTTTCTGATTTGCATAGTCTTAACCGTCCTGCCACTTAATTAATTTCTTTTGTAAAGAAAGTCACACATGTGAAAAATCTACTTTTAAAATGAAAAAAACCACACAACACCACCCTCGTGCATACACGTAAAATGTCTGACCCAGGTTGTATGGCAAGTAGTGTTGATGGAGAGCGAGTTCAGGGCCACTGGTTGGGGATGAGCTCCACTTGTACCTCCTTGAGCTCTGCTGTTCCCACATCCCTGGAGCATCCTCCAGGCATCACACTTCAGCCCTAGACATGGGATTCGGATCTGGGGATGAAGCCACCCTCCTGTGCATCCGTTTTGCCAATGGACTTTCATTTGCCTGCATCTCAGCTGCAGGAACTCGGCTCCCATCTCTCCGTGGGACTCTGAGGAAAGCGAAAACATCCTTCACATCTTCCCTTTCAACTTCAGGCAGCGTGGGGAAGCATATCGACGTGTAGCAGATGTGCTGAGACCAAAGCGATCTCCTCCTCATGATTACAGTTGGTTATACTTGGGGATGGGCAATTTAATTCAGGCACAAATGTGCAAAGGAGAGTGGTACTAAAGCAAAATAAGTGGTACTAAAGGCTTTGTTCCATGCATGATAATATAGTGTTGTATTTCACTAGACCTGTCTCACACATAAAGAAAAGAGGCACAGTTTGATACATGCCCTCTCCGATGAGTACTGCTAAGTAAGTGTATTTGTTCTCAGCATTATTGCCATAAATATCATGAAATTTCTTATTTGAAGTTGGGAACTAATGATTCTTTCTCCTTAATGTGCTACAGTGATTCTGCACCCCATTGTTTTCTACCATTTGAGAATGCCCAAGGATGTCATTATAACTTCATGTATCAATATTAAACCTTTGCAAATAGTCAACTAAATGAGCAGTCATCTTTGCTACTGAAAATAGTGTACCTTTTTTTTCTTAAAAAGAAAAAAAAAAAACAACTTCATTTATCTGTAACTAGGTATAGTCAATTCCTCTCCAGTATTGATCACAATATCTATAGCAGTCACAGAGTACCTTTGCTCAAGGTCACTGTAAGGTCGAGTTATGATCAATATGAATTGACTGACTGCAAATAAATTTAAGTAGCTGACATAACTGAACGGACTACCTATTTAAAATTAAGGTGGACCATCTGTCCCTGTGTTAGAAAGGCTCATGGACTGTGTAATCACAGAGGAGGTACAATTCATTTGAACATCCACCATCAGTTCAGCAGATTTTCCTGGGAATAACTATGGATCTAATCCAGAAAATGTTTATTCCTGGGAGTAAAAAAAAGCCACCATCTTCAGTCTGTAATGAACAGACTCACTTGGGATCAGACCCACTGCCCTGAAAGAAAATAAGTTAATACTACAGCAATACATGCAGGGTCTCTATTGCTGTGCTCCATTTCTCATAGACTCCGTGGTCTGTAGAGAATCCAAAAGCCAAACTTTTCCAACATTGATACCTACACTTTGTTCTTCAATCTCTATTTAGATACCATGTCTTCAGGTAGCCATATTAAAACATTTTACATTGAAGCCAAAAATCTAAAATTTATGTGGTTTTTTTTTTTAACCAGTAAATTTCTGCAGTCCCTGTTGGTGTTTCAGAGAAGATCTACCTGAGGTTTTTAGAGTCTCTGAGTGGAAAAGAAAAGGGGGAAAAAAAAAAAAACCCTGAGTGGAATGAGTGTATTTAACCAGAAGGGGCTCAGACAACATTAGCCAAGGGAAAGATGTCCCAGGTGAGAAAGGCTCTGGGAGAAGACCTGTGATCAGGTCACTGGCCACTGGATGTCACTGCTGCCTACCCAAAGGTAGCCTACAAAGCACTTATGTGACTGTAAAAATTGTGGCTGTAGGAAGCAGTTCTGCTGGAAACTTTCCATAGAGTTAGGCAACTTCTAATTTCAGAAAAATAGGCTCATAAAGCTCAAGAAGGCAATACCCAACTTCAAGAGTAATTAGTTTCATTTGTTTGCTTCAGCTTTAGCTGAATGAGAAACACTAATAAAGACTAAGTTTGGGGGTAGTGAGTAGTTCCAGGAAGTTGCAGCCGTTGTGTTTTTATGAAGGATATCTTCAACAGAAGTATTGCTTTTTAAATACTATTCAAAAGAACAAACTCAACCCCTCACCTTGGAAAGTTCTTCCATTTCTAGCAGCCTGTACCTGCAGTATATTAGCTTAGCTTGCCTGAAGGAGGTACCACCAGTGCTCTTGACCACTGCAATCAACTACTCACCATGAGCCCCACTGTATCCAAAATAATCTGACCAATCCCAAGGAAAGATCTGGCCCACATCTGAAAAAAATATCTGAAATTATTTTCTATATTTAGACTATAGCGTCTATATTATTACTGTTATTAATTGAAGCCATTCATCTTGGTTCGTCACATTAGTGCTTCAGCTCCACGGGTGGGATTTATGTGACCAAATGCAGATGTCTATCTTGCAGACATCTGAGCTAGGCTCTTCTCACATTCAGGCTAGAAAAAGAGATGTCATTAATGTGGGATTAACCTCATCCTAAAGAAGATATAAAGCCAGGCCAGATGAAATGCATTTTAAACGATCTATTTCTGCTTGTTGGTTTAAAGGAAGCCCCAACTGATTAACTCTGATCTAGGTATCTAAAGTCAGGTGAATTCATTCTCACTCCCTCTGATGGAACTAAAAGAAAGCTGCTGAGAAAAAGAAAAATAGGATGTTCCAGGTGTTCGAAGCTGGAGAACCAGTAGAGCTCCTCTTAGGGCCAGAGCTCTGTGTTAATTCATACCTCCATAAGGATGCCTTAAGCCTTCCCATGAAATACTCTAGAAGATGGAGCTCAGACCACAGGGATCTCAATAGTGTGAGGCTTCCCAAGACAGCTGAGCCCTCATAGACTGCTCCTGCTAGAGCTCTTACTCTGTTAGCTCCTAGTCACAGCTCTGTGTTTCCAACCCTCTTTGCTGGGTTGCTTTTCTCACAGCTGTGCATGCTGAACTAGACCACCAAGGGGTTGGACAAGTACCAGACCTCATGCAGGAGAGAGCATGGGAATGCACAGCGAAAGCAGGCAGGGCAACAGGACCAACTATTCCTGACAGTAGTGAGCCATCAGATCAGATCAGACATCTCATAAGACTACCACGAGTAGCCATCATGCTGGGGGAAGAGACCACCCAAGCTAGGCAATACTTCTCTTTAGGATTCCCAATATGCCAATGCCAGCCCCACTTTGTCATTCAAACCCCACTCCAGGACTTCAGACGTATCATAAATTTGAATCCCAGCTGCACTTCAGGCTTCACTGACACCTCCAGCTGGATTTTCTGGTTGGTAGAAGTGGCGCTGTGCTAGAACTCAAACAAAACAACCTAAATTCCACACTATTCAAGAAGAAACTGGTTCTTTTCACATATGGCAATCACTTACACAATGCCCATGCAGCCTCTCCTTCCTTTATTCACTTCCCCATTTGTCCCTATATAAACAGAAGATTTTTCAGCCTGTCTCAAGACATACGTTCAGTGATGCTCAGCTAGGACCCAGAATCAGCTGCTCTGTTTTGGGAACTGACAGGACAGCAACCGCCACTTTTTGAAGCATCAAAGCAAGCGACATGCTCCAGCTCAGCTTCTGTAACCACAGCACTTATGTGGACGATGTCTATACCTTTGGCCTCACCAATTTATAGTTAGCAACAAAAGAATTTTAAATAAGGTACACCAAGGAAGTATTGGTAAAAGACTGTTGTCTAATCACACTGGGAAGTGTTACTAACCAGGCCTTCTGGGAAAAGGTTTTCATCTTTATCTGAAGTATTAGAGTCCTTTCCTAATAAAAAAAAAATACATTGCCTATTAGCTTACATATAACCCAAATGACACCCTCACAAGCAGTCTTGGGGCTCAAACCATTCAAGAAGCAATTACAAAACCAATAACACACGCCACCATGATTACATTTGATTAGTAACAACGTGGGGAGGGGAGGGGGGAAGAAAGAGAAATATTTGCCCACCGACCCATCCCCAAAACAATACTTCTTCATTGTGATTATTCTGGTATATAAGTTTTCATCCTTATGCATGAAGCCTTCTATGTTAGTAGTGATGAGCAGAAATCAAGACCTTGAGCACCAAATTTAGGGGAAGAGTGGAGCTGTAGCCATATCAAGAGGCCTTCTCCTTCGCCATTGGGCTGAAACCCCACATCCCTTGACAATTTGGATGCAGAACCACATGCTATGGTTTGGGCCCATCCCTCATCGCCAACATATCTTTTTATATTACATACACACAAACACACACAAATCAACCACCTTAGATTTTAAGTCATCTATTGATGATTGACTGGTTTTGTGAATATTCTTACTACAAGCTGACAAATGGCTTGATATAACGAATATAATTCAACAGGCTATGGCTTACTCCAAACAAAAATTTTAATGAAGTTACCGGTATGTTTGGGGCTTGGTAGGGCCTAGGCAACCCAAGATACTCTAGGCTGTTCTACTTTAGCATTGGAAATGTATATATTTTGTTAGCTTGGAATGAAAACTTCCAGCCTAGAAAGCCAATATGCTAAACAAAGAGAATGGGGGAGAGAGAGAGGTGGAAGGGATCCAAGAGCAGGTTGGTTGGTGAGGCCACTTCATGCCAGAATCCGCCCCAGCACAGCCCTACGTGTGATCCCCTCCTCATTATAGTTTCCAGCACTCCTGATCTCTTCAAGTACGATGGGCCCTTTCACTTGCTCTTTTGGGGGCCAATGTGCTGACTTTCACATACAGCTGGACTTTTTGTTCCTGAAGAGCAAGCCAAGTTCCCGTCCTCTGTCATTTCTCTTGGACATGCAACCTATATAGTTGACATCACGCTCAGAAAACACTACTCCATCAGACTGCAACCCAGCCTTGCGATGGGTTAGGGCTTTCTGAACTAAAAAAAAAAAAACACACAAATAAAACTCACTCAGAATTGACATATTTCAGCTCAAGGTAACAGAGGCACCACATGAGACTGAGAAAAGAGCCTGCACGGAAAGGGCTGGTTGGCTCCAGAAGGTCCTGACCCCAAGTCTGAGCCAGAAGGCTCCTGGTGTGACCCCCAGGGCTGTGATAAGACAGCACAGCCTTTCCAGGCAGGAGAGAAACTGAATACAAGGTTTTACTTTCCCAGTCTGAAGTCTTAGTAGGTAAATTGTGCTGTCTCTCTAAAATGTATCTTTTAAAGATAAAAATTAAGCAGCTTGTTATGCAGTCACTATTCAAGCAAACCCTCACGCTCAAATATTTAAAAGAGTCCTTTTGTTTATTTTTACTGTCTCCAGTGGGCTATTTGCTTGAGTCAAGACTGCCAGATTTGGTCCCATGGAACATGATCTAAATAAACTGCAGGAAGCGAATGGGAAAAAAATCTTGTATTGTTCCCTTACTGCTCAAATTGCCTGAACTGCATTCAGGTAGTCTGACCTCTGTAAACATCTGTTAACATGCACAGGGCTTGCTTTCCTAGAGCCTGCAAAATGCAAACGTGATATTAAAAGCATAAATATTTCCTTCCTCCTACAAGTAAGCTTCCACCTTAAATAAATTAAATTGTGTTGCAGCAGTAGCTAAGGTGGTCAATGCAATTAAATTCAAAACCTGAATGTATTGAACTTTCTGCAATTATACATGGGTCATCTCTGGACAATATGTTGGCCATCTGGTAGCATCTGTGCTGTTCCCACTAATAGAGTTCCTGCTGTGGCTCCAGGCCATGACAGGCAGCACTAAGCAGGTCACATGTTGTGTCTTTCAGCCATATTTAGGTCACAGTTTTGGGGGATGTAGGAATAATCTCGTTGCACAAAGGCAACGAAAATGAATAACCCCTCTCAGGTATTTTCTGCGTACAAAAAGTTAAAGGAATACTTTGCAGGATTTTATCTGCTCCTTAGCCCTGGGATTAAGAGCAAATAAGACAACTACTGTGCTTAAAACTGCAAGGCTAACCCAGATATCTCTTTTCTTGTCTCTTTAATAAGACTCTCACAAATGTAGGAACTGTTTACTGGCCTGCAAGAATAAAGTGCTGAAAATAACACTCCGTCATACTTTTTCTTTTTTGATAAATGCCTAGTGATTCCTTTTCATATTCTGTTTTGGTCACAAAGAGATGTTCCTGAGTAAGCCTGATTAGCACCTGCTGCATGAGAATGGGCCCCCCAAATTCTAGACAGGCCTAAGAAGGGGAAAGAGTGGGGAAAGGAGAAATGTAAATAGTTTTGCAGTAAATCTGCTAAACTCGAATGGTTCTCATGCTACGGTTTGTTTTTTTCTCCACAAGCTGATTTAGAGGGTATACTAATGAAGAATTAGTCTGGTTGTCTGAAAGAGCATCACTTTTCAAACAAGGAAAAAGGCTACCAGCAATTCCTGTTATACCTGTACTCTTTAATGGCTTTAAGAGATGTATGAGCAAAGTCATATGCACCGAAGACAGTGTTTTATAGTAATGTACTACTGATGTATTTGCTGCAAAATTAATTTAATATGGATTTAAAAAACAATGTGCTCTGTCTCTTGACCAACATAAGCAATTTCAGTTTGACATCAATTAGCGAGTAGCTTTTACTCTTATAGACATATTTATAATGGAAAGGAGTGCATTTAGGCTTTAAGGTCCTGCCAACTAATCAATTTGATGAACTAATTGATAATAAATGTTAATTGACAACTAACAGCAGTCAATTAATTGCATTTCAAATGCAGCTCCAGGAAGCTGAGTTGAACATTATTCTACCTCAAGCTACTCAAATAATAGCTCAGCAATGACTTTGCAACAGGCTTCAAAGGTCAAAATGGGCTACTTTCCTATTTGTCACAAGATCTGGGAACATGTGTTCATAAAAAGCAGTGACCTGTGCACATGCCTGGTTTGCACTGCAATTCCGATACGATGGCTGCTCACAACGCTTATCAACACCCCATTCATAAAGCTGCTCTGTGCTGCAGCTGTATCAGCACTTTCCCTATGAAATCCTGGGTTCAGACCTAAATTTCTCTTGGGGTGACACATGGGACTCAGATCCTCCACTCTGAAGGGGCATTTCTTCAGTTAAAGCTCATACTAATCAAGGTTGGGTTTATTTTTTTTTTTTTTCTGTAAGATGAAAAGGAAGAGTTCCTTCTTCCTGACTGGGTTTCGTTGCCTTGAAATATTCTGTGCAGCTCCCAGGTCTTCCTCACTAATCTCTTTGAAGGCCTTTTAGCAGCAATGAAGGACAGGGCATTAATTAGAAAACAGTGTGCACAGGTACAACATTTCTGGTATTTTCAACCTAAACACATTTTAAGAAACTGCTGCCTGACATGGGAAAGTAACCAATTAGTGGTTTTATTTAATATTTTCCCCAGACCTTGAAAGCTCTGAGATGGATAAACCAAGCACATACATGAACTGAAAAAAACAGTGTGGGATTCGACAAAGAATGCGTTTTCAAATTATGCGAAATTTGCCTATGCTTGCTTTCCAGCATTGACTGACTTGCACCAAGCCCCTCTCCATCCGCACAGCTGTGCAACAGTTCTCAGCCTCTTTAATTTCCTTCACAACATCATCTGCTCCCTCACCTTGAACTGCCACAGCTCAGACAGTGTTTCAGAAACCCATCACTCTTTACACGATGCTTTAACCACTTTATTACAAGTTGTCCCTGTTGAAAAGCAGGCTGCTGGAAGAGACAGGACCCATCAGACTCCCAGAGCCTCTAACCTCTGCCTACATCTCTGGATTTCACCAATCAACTTTTTAACCCAAACTATGGCATTTCCCTAGCTGAGGGATAAGTGGCTACAACTCAATTGCCTCCAGCCCTTACAAAACTGTGCCAGAGTAAAAAAAAAAAAAAAAATCAGCAAGACACATGCATTTTTCTAGGATAGACCCCTGAATGTAACAATGCTCCTTATCTCCTCCGAATTACAGTCTGCTGGATCTGCTCAGGATCAGCCACATCTCCTCTCTAATCCAGCAGCTAGATGAGACCAAGAGGGTTGCACCCTGGGAAACCAGGAGCTTCGGTGACAGGAGGGCTCTTACGACTCCCAGCTCCACTTGATGAGTTGCAGGTATTACTCAACTGATTAGTATCTAAGAGGAATAAATATCTAGGTGAAGAGCAGCTGGCCTTAGCTCAAAGTTAGATAAGAAAGAAATGGCAAGAACAGAAAAACTGGCAGGAGCAATAATTTCACTTTTACTGAATACTACTCATTTAAGAGTGCACAGGATGGGACCTGTTCTTGGACCCAAGCCGGTTTATGAACCAGAGCTAGAAAAAACTAGCCAGACACAGTGTATTTTTTAGTCCTCAGGGCAGATCAAACCTCTTCTGTACTCAGAGGATGTGTCAATTGAAGGGGTAGCACAATAACAGTACCCCTGAGCAGCCCTCCTCCACCATCAAGACATCACAAACACATCACAGGCAGCATTCCCTACTCTCTGCATATCCACACCTGGTCCAGCCCTGCATGAGGGTCACAGATCCAATCCCACGGGCACCTCCTGTACAGTCCCTGGCAGCACCCACACCCAGGTAGAAAAGCGAGGACAGCTGCGCAGAGTCTGTTGCCAAGGGGAAAGGAAAACCTCTGGCCGTAAAGATCTGTCTCTCTAACAAGTTTTACTGATTTTAGGAATCATTTCCTTGTTCAGATTTATCTTTCCTAAGGCAGAAGAAAGAAGTTGAGTATTACTTTTTTTAGCTGGAAGATCACACCGTAATAGATAGATTAGATAGCTAGATAGACAGACAGACAGACAGATCGATCTCTATCTGCACAGCAAAAGGCAGTAGAAGGTTTAACTCCTTCTGTGGAGCTCTAACTTTCCCTAATGAATTGCACGATCCTTCACACTAGAGCGATGAGCACAGCAGAAATGGAAGCCCTATACCAGCGCTACCTTCCTTCCAAACTGCGACTTGCCAGTAGTTTTCCTTCCCTCAAATTTCCATCCTGTCATGACAGATAAAGTGGCAGGGTCTACCATCCCTAATCGCTGGCCCCAGCTCCTGCTGAATTCCAGTATCATGCACAGTTTAGTTATGGACTTTAGGCTGCAATTCATAGCTAAACCATGGAAGAGATTTAATTCAATAGTGGCTGGGGTCACAGGAAGAGAGTGCCAAGAGCAGCAGACCCTGTAGTAAGATATCCTGAGAAAGACAGTTACTGGACGGTTTTGTGGGAGCTTACAGGAACTGTAAGAGGACAAGAATCAAAGCCCTATAGGGAAGTTAATGCAATAGAGAGAGGAAAACGGTGAAGGTTGGAGGGTGGGCTGGCAGCCTGGACTGAGGAGTGCTTTGCTTTCGGATGGGCATTCTTGTATTTCAAGCTCCCCACCTGAAAACAAAAAATGGTCAGAACTGGTTTGTGCTGTAGAAAAGGTGGCACACTGCATAAGATGACACTGAATCCTGTTGCCTCCACATTTGTTAGTCAACAGCTCTTCCTCTAACACACAGAAACTTCAGAAAAGGCTGTACGATATGTTGGTTCTGGGAGATGCTAACCAAATCAAGTCAAATTCAAAGTCCCCTTCATGATACAGGCAACTTTAGAAGAGCCAAAACCCACTTCTGTAGAAATTTCAGAACTAAAGCATACTCCGATAAGAGTCCTTCGATGCCTTTTCTGTGACAATTTGCTCAACTCGATAGGAGGGCTGAGGAGGGACTGGCTGAAGGGTATTTCTGCACAAAAGCAGATCATCACGGGTGGCTCAGGAACGAAACTGCCATCGCTCGCAGGTAGTTGTACTACACTCATTGCTTTGCACAGGAAGGTTTTCAGTGGAGCTTTTAAGCCTTTACTGTAATGTCGGAAGTCATTTATTTTATACCATGACACAGACCCTGCATTAAAACTATCACTGCCAGGAGTCCCGGTGAATGTAACCATTTTTATGGACCAAATGTTGTGGGTCAATGTTTTAACACAGGCTTGTTGTACAGTATATTGCTCAGTAAAGCGTCCCTCCACTGCAGGCGTTTAATAGTCTGTCTGTTGCTTAGCCCATTACCACAATTCTGCACTCTTTCTCTGTTTTATTAAAGCCCAGAGAGTCAAAGGGATGCCCAAGGGTGGCATGGGGCTGAGAGAGTTTTGCAACTCACAGGACTCCCCGCCCCCTCCCCAGGTTTAAGGCACGGGGTCTCATCCCACAACTTCCAGCACGCCAAGCACACAAGCGGCTGCGATCGACGATGACCTCCTCTCCAGGCAAAAAAGCATCAACAATTGACTTTTTTTTTTCTTTTTATATAACGCTGGGGTCACTGTCCTAGATTTTCCTGGCAAACAGTCAAAAAAATAATAATAAAAAAATTTCTTCCTCCGTGACGGGCAAAGCTTCCCACCAGGGTGCTGGGGCGACGAGATGGGTCCCTTCCCCATCCCGAAGGCTTCCAGCCAGGCGATCATTTTTGGCGAGCTGCCAGAGGAGGGTGCTCTCTTGTTAGATGAAGACCCTCCAAACTGGAGAGGCAGAGAGAGAACAGAGGAACAGGAATCCACTCTACCTTACATCTCCCTTCAGGAAAGAGACACTCTGGTGCCCGCTTTTTTTTTTTTTTCTCTTTTTTTTCCTCCCCCTTCTTCTCATTCTGTCACTCTCTAGTTCTTTTACAATGGCAACAACAATGATCTTGTCTAAATGATTTCACAGGCTATTATTCAGACACTCAACTTTTAACATTTCAATTTTGTCATTTTGTTGCTACACAAAAGGTGCACTTCTCCAGTATAATGTTCTGAGAATTATGTCAATGAGCAGTAATGGCTTTTAACATTAACTTGATCATTAACAACTACATTATCTGTGGCATAATCAGCACCTCAGTCTATCGTGCAATATTACTGTACAGATTTTGGAAACCAAGGCCTGGCCTAAGTGAAAGTTCCTTGGATTAAGCTGTGATTTTTCTTTGAACTGAAATGTTTTTAAAACACTTATTATCTTTTTTGAACACTTTTAAATTGGGTTTATGTCAGTTTGCCTTTCAGCTGGAATGGGTGGTAAATTTTTTCTACATTGATCTGAGAAGATCTGGGTTGGGGTTTGAATCAGGTCAACTAGATGAGTCTAACTAAACCAGCACAAGCTGCAGACCAATTCCAGAAAGAGTCTCTGTTTTGAAAGTTGCTCACATCCAAAGCCCGTTCCATTTTTACACCAGTTTTACGCGATCCGTTTCATAAATTTACCAACAGAAGCTATGCAGATGTTAACGTTTTTATATTGCTAGACAGAGGGTTGCCAATTTTTATTTGTCCTTGCCAACGAGTCAAAGGTAGCATGAGAGTTTCTAATTCATTTTCCATGTTTCCTAAATAAAATTGCCTTACAATTTACCTCCACATCCTTCTTTGGTAGCAAATCCCATAGCCCAAGGTCTTCTGCTAGTGAATGCAAGTTTTTGAGTGCAACCTTTGCTGGAAGAAAAGAAGCATCATCCCTAACTCCTTTTACATAAAAGGACCAGTGCTTTAACTGATGGGAAAGCCTTTATCACTCCAGATGGGATAAATCTATTCAAATTTAATTGAACTATGCTGATTTACTCCAACCAAGCACCTGCCCGACTCTCTGCACTTCTCTAAAGAGTCTCCCATTAGAATCTCAGACACGAGCCTTACGACCACTCATAAATCAGGATGCAGCAACCCCCCACACCTCACACTTCCATTTCCCCTCCTGCCCAGAAAGGAAAATAGCAAAACCATCAGCGGGGAAGTGGCTGTTGCAGGGTCACACGCCAATCAGGGGCCAATCCAGAACCAAAAGTTAGTTCTCCTGGCTCTCACACGTGCTCTCTAACCACCGGACCATATCTGTCCATGTGTTAAAAGACAAACTGCCGCAGACTGGCTGGTCATTACATGCTCCGCTGCTCACGCACTTCATTGACTTTTATGGCCCTAATGGCCAGTGCTCCACCACCCAGTGGTGACGCCATCACTCCGGTGTCCGTGGGCTATTTCTGTGCTGCCCAGGTTTACAAAAGGCACATAAAAGGGAAGCTAAATAGGAAAAAGATTCTAAAAACTGACAGCAATTTCTAGAGCGCCAACGGCCACGGAGCCTGCCTGGAGCCGAGTGTGTTTCACAGAAGGATTTTTTTTTTAAGCATGACCAGGTGACAGGCAAAAAGAGTCAGCTGAAGTGAAGACAGACACATGGTGGGCAGACAACGGTTGAGTGCCCACCATGCAGCTGAAAAGCCCAAAGCAGCTCCACCCTGCAAAGTGCTGCAGCAGCTTGGTGGTGGGCAGGGGACATCTCATTTGCCACTTCTCTTGATATGTCCTGATACACCCTGAAAGTGAAAAACAATGGTAACATCATGTCAGAGCCACTCCAAGTAATGGAGAAACCTGTGGGTTTGGAGAGGATGGGCTCTCTGTGGATGCAATGTACTGGTCTAATGCAGTCAGGAGCTGAATAGCAATGAAAATAATCATTTAGCTCCATGTGTAAATAATTTCATTCTAGTAACAGTAACAATCATAACAATAATGAAAACAATCACAGAGACTCACAGAAGCGTTAGAAAGATGCCACATTCAATTTACAGAGTTAGTTAAGCTAAGTCTTACATGAAAGAAATATTTTTAATATAGTAATTAGATATTTGTCGGGAAATTCTTGCCTTATTCTTCAACCACTTTTGCAGGCCACTGTGGTTATTTTCAGATGTTACTGTGGTTCCCAGTGCTCACAAGAAATAACTCTGGCTGCAGGCTTGAAGACGTGCTTGGGCTGCCTCAGTACTGCAGGACCATCAGCAATGCTACAACTCACAAGAGGGAGAGAGGGCTACGGCCACAATTCTGCACCCCCAAGGAGCAACAAGTAATTCAGTTCTGGGGCTGCAAAGGTCTTCCTTGGAAATAGAAACTAGCAAGAGTGATTGAAACATAGCTCTATGTGTCTTTTGGGACAGTTTAAACAGAAAAGTTAAAACAAGACAGAATTTTTAAATTTCTTTCTCAGAACTTTATGAACCAGCATGAGTAAGCTTTAAAGAATATGGAGGCACATGTGCCTGGACAGCTTTTCAGCTTGTGAACTTCACAGTTCTGCAAGTAGACGTGGTTGTTCCTACCACCAGAGAGTTGGCGCAGGTATATTAACATCTGAGGCTACGCTTGAAGACACATGCTTAAGTATTTCACCCTTAAAAGAGCTCCAGAAATTAAAGCTTTGCTTTTCACGCTTACAATGTCATGTCTTTGCCGATAATTTTCTTCAGTAATTCCATTATCACAATCACAGGACTGTCAAATACCCCAGGACCAGAAGATCACAACCTGCCAAGCAGCAGACGCCCATTTGGGGGTTTTAAATAACATTCACTCATTTCCCAAATCCTATAACGTGAACTACCTACAACTTCAGTAGGAAACCCAGACACAAAGCATGTTAAAAAAAAAAAAACACACCACCCTACCTCATTCACTGTATTGACCAATTTTAGTCCAGAGACTATCACAAGAAATGAGAAGGAAGACCTATGAGGTTTCACACAAGCTGTTTGTGTTTAAGGACAGAAGTTTTAGCTCGACTACAGCATAATTGTGATGTCATTGAACACAGCAAAAGCTGCAGGCAAACACTGCGCTTTCATTGTAATACCACTACTGTAGGCATCTTTGAAATGCTATAGCATCTTCAGACTATAATTACAACTGTTTGTTGCTTCTGTGGTTTCAAAGATAATAGAAGTTGTTCATAAAATTTACACAATGCCGACACACTGCATACAAAATACAGGCTCACTGTCACAGGCAAAACATTCCCACCAAGAAACCTTCAGACCATCAAGTTATGATTTAATACTATTGTGAACAGCAATTAAAAATACAGCACTAGAGATGCAACCCCCAAATCCTTAGACTTAACCAGATAAACCAAAACAGACTTGCCCAGTTCACTGGGGGACAGCCTCAACATCTGAAGAAACAGCCAATTCAAAGACCATCTTGGCTTGCACGATCTCATCAGCACTCCCCAACAGAGATCCGTCACAGAAGAAGAAAAAAACACCAACAGAAAAGAGAAATAATAGGGAAACCCTATATTTAACAGCACCCAGCACACTCCCCTACCCTCCTCCCAGCCCATCTGAGGTGATGTTGGTGTGGTACGTTCTCACCCCACCGCAGGGAGCTCACAGCTGTGCCTCTCCCACAGGTGTTGCAGACAGGGGTTTCAGGGTGGTCTTCCCAAGCCAGTGATCACCCACAGCTGTTGGGCAGAAAATGAGAGAGCGGCTCTCACACGGTTAATTGATAGGTTCGCTCATCTTCACCACCTTGCTGTTCAGCTTCACCCAGAGAGGTGCAAAGAGAGGCAGATGTGGTATTTGGCAAGCTGTCAAGACACATCTTTCTTTTTAAAAGTAAGGCACACTTCACTGGATGCTCTCAGCCGGGTCCTTCTGTTTGTAGCAACTCTGCTGACAGCACTGAAGATGTCCTTTTCAAACACAGACAAGGAGAAGCAGGTGATATATGGGCAAAACAGTAATTTTTCCCAGGTGCTACCTGAAATGAACTCCCGCCCTTCCCACCCCACTCTATTGCCAAGAGTTGCCCTCAATCCATGTAGACTCCTCTTCATGGAGGTATTCTTTCACCAGTCATCACACAAGCCAAATTCACCTTACTGGACTTACCAGCCATGGGCCCAGCCATCCCGGAGCACCAAGGGTCTCATCCTGCACCCATAACATGACACAGGGTCCAGATGCCATCGCCCTGACATCAATCATATGCGACAACTCGTTGCAAACAGCAGCAACTTACTTTCAGTTTTACCAGCGGTGTCATTTTTATTGTTTCATCCATCACCCTGTACTCTTCACTCCGTGGGCTGTCTCTCTGTCTAAGTACTTCTTGGAGTTTTGGAGCCTGAGGACAGATTTGAAGCTTTGGAAGTATCATAGAGGTTATTCCCATTGACACCCACCACAATCTTATTGTCTTTCTAGCTAAATAGTCACGGTCACTTGAAAAGTTAATGGTGATGCTGCTATGGCGAGTCTTCTCGATGCCTGCACCTCCTGTCAGGAAAACATTCAAAGTGAATCTGAAATCAAAGTAGACAAAGGTAAAGTTCTGCTTATGAACGTCCCACCCAGTCACAACAGCGTTGTCTCCTTTGATTTCAAATTCACTTTGAAACTCTCCAAACAGGAGGCGCGGCTCAACCGTGGAAGCAGAAGATGCAAAATGAGAACGCCACCCGTTTACTTCTCATGTGGCTGGTGCTAACAGGTGGAGGATGCTTAACAAAAGCCATAATAAGGCCCCAGTGCCAACAGGAATTATCTACCCACATTATCCTTTCGTGCTTGTGCTTCCCAGCATGGACGTACAGAGCTCTTTGTAATTCCAGAAACCACCGAGCACAAACGAAGAGGCTCGTTCCAGCTGAACCAGGACTTTCTCTATGAGCTGACATTTTGGAAAGTAGTTTCCTTCTTGGAGCTGAGATGGGATTTTTCTGGCGTTAGCAAAGTGGGAAATTGTCCACAGCCCTTAACTTCCACTCCTAGCATATTTTCACTAAGTAATTTGCAAGCAAAACAGTCCAGAAAATGCTCGGTCAGAGCAACATGTTTTTATAGCCACTTTATTTGAAAGAGCAGAACATTTTTGGTAATGTTGCTGGAATGACAGTTCCCTAATTCTTCACTACACCATTTGCTGCTTTTGCACACATTTACACCTTTAGATCTAGGGATAAAACTGAGCAGCACCGCACCACGAGTGGTTTACATCCACAGACAAGAGGCACGAACAACCCTACCCACTCCATAGCGAGGGAGACCCACTAGACCCACTGCAATGATCAGAAAGGACATTTTTGATGGGGACTGAAGGTCCCTTAGCAAGCTGACTCCAGTGTCGCCTCCTTCCTTCACCGTGCTACTTCTTTCCTGATGACACTTAGCTCGGAGCTGGGAAGGGCAAAGCTGGCAGACTGGAAGATTGCCTAATGTGCTGTGACTGACATGTAATCGAATATTCAACCACTGGTCCTCATGTCGGCGGCAAAGTGAATATGACACCCTTCAGCTTAGTTGTGATCACGCCTCGTTCCTCTGCAAACAGTTTCATAAAGGTGCAGCCTGGCTCCTTTATGAGACGGATGTGTGAGATGGGAGAGCAGTCACGGAGGTCACCTGCTGCAGGGAACGTGTCGAGGACCTGCGAGGGACTGACCTTTAAATGCCAACCGCAGCCCCGCCGCGCGCAGCCCCGCGCCTCGCGCCGAGGTGGGACTCGCTGCACGCTTTGCTTTCACAGCCACCATCACGCTCAATGACCTGGACGAGCCACCTGTTCAACATCAGACGAGTCTTTATCTCTCGTAGCCTTTTTTGGATCTGTGAGTGCTGAAGGGAAAAAAAAAAACCACCAGACATACACACAAAAGGGGGGGGAAAAGAAAAAAGAAAGAACATTTGGGGGTGAGAAACCCCAAGGGAAAGAACTCAGATGTTCGGGTCAGGCCTTAGAAAAGGTATCAATTCTTCTTTCCACTTAGCACAGCCTGCTGCCTGCCCGGGCTCTTTGTCTCTGCCCTCTTCCCAGTGCAGAAAGCATTTCCCTTTTAAATGACATCTGAGCGCTGACATGCTGGAGGCACCCATCCTGCATCATCTCTGGCAGATGGTGCAGCTGGCCACGATTTTCGGGATTGTTTAAATAAAACCGCAGTGCCATATCAAGAAATGTAGAGAAAATGCTCAACAGTGCTTAAGATGTTTAAACATCACAAACTGTCTCAGACTTCAGATTGCCGTACTGCGCATTTTTGGTGATGTAACTATTCTCACCAAGAGCAACAGTAAAATCTCCACCACGATTTGTTGTCTTTTCTTTCTGGGAGGCAGAGTCGAGTTCTACGATGTTCCTGCTCTGACTTTTGCCTTGCTATGTTAGGAAGAAGAAGTTTGGGCCATTGTTAAGAACACAAGTCAAACACTTGAGGGTTCTGGACCTTCACTTCTGCAAAACTCAGACCCAAGATACCTCGATGCCATCAGACTAGAAGTTGACCCACTCCTTCGGTCCACAAAGCCGGTAACATCTCTTTCACAGACGTGCCAGCAATTTTAGTGCAAGCAGCGACGTTCAAGCCAACATAAACGCCGTCTTGCCTTTTCCCCTATGGTTTCTCTTGCTTTGAGATAATTAGCCTGATGGCCATTTCCCTGCCCCCTGGAGATGACTGTGTTTAGTAGTATATGTGTTTTGGGAAAAAGTCTTTTAAGTGAAAATGGTCATTTTCATATCCAGGAGCCATTTAGCTCTTTCTAGCTCTACAATAAGTGTTCACTTTTCGTACTTGGGATTAAAATTAGGTGCGGTACTAGATAATAAGAACATTAGGAGACTTTAAGTCACAAATGCCAAAACCCAGAGTAGTGGAAGTGAGAAAAGGGATCGAATGGCCAACTGACCTGGTAGAACCCAAAGTGCAGGAGATAACATTGCAGCATGTATGAATTTACCACAAGAGAGCCATTACCTGTAAGTGTCAAAGGAGACCCCTCACATCTGTGCTACAGTAAAGCTACTGAATCCAGTGATATCTGGGAATCTGCCTAAAATGTGCTGCCTCCCCCAGCAAGGGAGGCTCTGTGGCAGGGCTAACACTCCTGAAACAAATGAAGGTGCCTAGATTTTGTTTCCCAAACCCCGCTCGCTATTTTCTCGCCTCAGGAAGGAGTGCCAACCATGTCAAAACAGAGTAGCTTGCAGACATATTCAGAAGGTTCGATATGAAGTCAATCCCTGAGAAGGTGAGGTGAATTCCTGTATAGTTGTGGGCAGGTGTTTAGTTATTTATGGGGCACACTGACTGGCAAATCTCTAGGCATGCCAGAGCACCATCACCAAGGCTATCGCCCCAGCATCCTCCACACATCGCCTTTCCCCCCATAGTCCCCAAACTAGGTGGGAAAACAGCTGGATAAGGGGCACACAGCCCATTACAGACCTCCTTAGACTTCTCCCCGGGAAGGCGATGTTGGAGCGGGGGCAGCTGGCTGCCTTCCACAGGGACCACGCGCTCCGGCTCCACCACGCTCGGGCACCTCCAGTCGCAGATGTCGGCTTTTATTGCTCAGGTCTCCCATATCACTGGGCCACCTGTACAACATATTTAACATACAGCAGTTATTCTGTTGCTGCTCGCACTGAAATAATCTTGGCAGGATAAAGTAGTTAAACCCGAGCATAATTTTTTACACTGTGTGTAAAAACCTCTTTGGATAAGTAATATACTCTCGTTGCCTTCTTAATGGATTATAGTGTTTCTTGTCACCATCAGAAATTGGCCAGAATTGGTATTTAAGGTCTGAATGTCTCCATTCCGGGTCCAGAGTGCGATTCCTGAAAAAATGGGGAAGTTTTACAAACTCTGGATTTTAGATGTGGGATGCTGTTGGACCCTTCTCAAACGCCGAGACGGTGAAACACAGCCCCGTCGCAGAGCTAGGTTTGAATGAAGGCCTCAGATTCAAACACAGATCCAGGATTTGGATGTGCTTTTTGGATTTAATCCCATCCCTAGCCTTATCCATTTGATGTAGCAGAACAGGCTATCACACTGGTTAAAAAAACACTTGGAGCATCTACTGCCTTTTTTTTTTTTAAGTGAATTTAAAATTTTCTTCTTGCAAACTTAGAGAGAGGTGGCATGACTCTGAACGTTACGAGAACATAATTTTCTTCTGCTGCTGTTCAAGAGATACAGTATTTTTTCCCTCTGTTTGCTTTAAAAATTAGGTTGCTAATGATAATGTTCCTCTCATAGATGATCTTGTACTTTTTAATGATACCCATAGTTTTCCTCCACATAAATGACTAAATCCTCACAGAAATCTCTGTCTTGATTAGCACTCCTGCTAGTAAAATTTCACATACTAAATCAGTACCAGCTGTAGCAAGAAAGAATGAAAAAGGCAAGTGTAAATGTTCCATATGCCCTACCAAATTGGCATCTGTGTCAGTAACCCTGTGTTTTTTTAAACAATTGTATACATACATTCTCAGAAGTGTTTTGCTCACAGGATTCTGCAAGCAAAATTTCCTCTGTTGGTACATCACTGAAAATGTCACATCTAAAAAAACCCCAGTGAGTAGTTTTTCGTCTTCTCCTTCCTACACCCAACCCTGACGCGCGACTGAATGAGTTACCTCGAGTTGACTGCACCTTTATTTTGACGTCTGCTCTCCGTAACCTGACGCTGGAGCACTTCTGCAAAGCTGCTTCGCATTTAGCGCCCGGTTATTAGTAACACTACCGAAAGCCAAAGCTACTACTAAGGCATCGTAATTATTTCCAAGCTGAATTCAGAAAGAAGGACTCGAGTTCCAACTCGGCTGTTGGGGAATGCTGCGCTGGGAAGCGTCCCGACGAGCCAACATCTCGTCTTTCGGGTGACTCATGAATGACGACGCAGGAGGGAGAGCGTCCCCGGGGCAGCCCAGAGCTCTGACCCGGAATGGTCAGTGACTCAGCTTCATCACGCAAAATCACGACTTGGGTAGAGCGTAGGCGATAGTTACAGCCTCTTGGACCGTCCTTATGGGTAGTAAACTGGCTGAGCACCATCTGCTCCATCGTTCTGCTGCCTGACAGGAGAAAGCCCAGAATACAGCGCGATAAATAACGCACACAACACGACTTAAAAGTAGCCGTGTCCTCAGTGAAAACACTTTTAAGTCAATTTATGCCTACCCCGCAACTGGAATTGGATCAGTATGGCGAAATGGACTTTCCAAAGTTAAACAAACATTAGCTGGCGCTCCAAATGGGTAGCAAATGCCGCAGTCTTCCGTGGAAAGACGATCCGGAGCCAGGCTGGCCGCTGGTGTAAGTCAACCTTACTTCACTGGACTTTGGTGGAGCTGTGCTGATCAACACCAGCTGACTGTCTGATCTCCTGGAAACCCAAAAGCCAGCCATCGTGCTTCCCTGACATGGGATGATATAAAGTAAACAGGAAGAATTAAGAACCAGTTAAGGGCATTAATCGGATGTTTCTGGGAATAATAAAATTTTTCTCTCATTCCCCGAAAGCCAGCAAGACCCTCTCTCCTCACACTCTTGGCCATGACAAAGTGGTGACACTCGTTATGTTTTTTTCCAGTGCAATATGGAGTGTATATTTGCACATCATGTCATGCCTGTCCATGGTAATCAGAAGCCATTATTTCCAAAAGCTCAAAATTCCCTCCTGGACTCTGGTATGCCAAGTTTTAGTTCACAGCGATTTCTTCTTTTTTTATGGTTGATTTACAATTGCTGCAAACAGGAGTTTATAATGGAAATGCTGACAAAACCATAACTACGGTGTCACGTTAACACTACTATCGCTGCCTCTCTGTCAGACTTTCCTTTAACCCTATGAGCCAAGGCTTGTATCGAGTATCAACAAAAGCCCAGAATACACAAGGCGAGGGGAGACAGAGCAGAGAACTGGAGACAAGACTCCTGGAATAAAACCCTTGCCTCAGTGAAATCAAAGGGATTTTTATCCCCGGTGTCTAGTCTCACTTCTGCCAGACACTTGCTGTGTAATTTGGACAAATTTATCCTCTGCAAAACGGACAGGAAAATATGTTCTGCACTTACCTTACAAGTGTTGCAGCATGATTAGCAAATCGTGCTATTAAAGGAAGAAGAGGAAGGCTAAGGATAAATATAAACACTACCTACAAATGATTTTTTTTTTTTTAAAAAAAAAGGCAAATATTATTCTAGGCATCCTCTATGCATGGGAGGTGGTAGGATCTTTACAGCTCTGCCCGCATGTATTTACACAGAGACATCAACATAATATCTCCTTGCAACACCCTCATTATTTGGGTCTTGTCTCATGTTTGTGATTTTCGATTTTATTCCTGGCTTAGGCCTCATTCTTGACATTTTTATGTAGGTTTTCTATGCAATAATATACATACATTAGATGGTGTTGAAACCATCAACCCAAGTTACTATTTTTAGCGCAGTGCAGAGGATGGGACGGAGACATAAGTGACAATTAAAGAGAATATATTCAGAGCTGTCATCAGCAAATATTTTTTTTCTCTTGCCAGGAATCCTAAGTGTGTGGAAGGGCCTCCTAGGCAAAGCTTTTAAGGCAAAACACTCGGGTCATTAAAAAAAAAACCCAAAACACCAAAAAACAACGCAACTAAATGACATCACGAGGAGGCTGAGCTGCTAAAAGGTTCCCGATGACCGAGTTTGCGAGAAAACTCGCATTTGCTCCCTCAAATTGCTGATCTGCCTCTTTGCTTCTGTACTACTCGTGCACAGAGCCTGCAGATGTATATAATTTACAGAGCTTTCCTCATCAAGGGGATTAGGCAGCCCTCTTTCAATATGTATAAGAAGTACAAACACACACTTACCCACTATGTTTTACGCCTGCCTGCAACAAACAGCTGAACAGATTGTGATGAAATTCAGACACTGACAATCTGACAAAAAACTTCTTTTCTGCCTTAAAATCTGGCTTCCAGAAGTTTTGCAAATCTAAATATTTTATTTGAATACCGCGAAGGCCCCAATCTTATGGAAAGCCTATGAAGCAAACATGTAGATGTATGTAGCTAAGGAGAAGGGGGAAAAAAAAAAAAAAGCCCAGAGACATACACAAAACACGTGTATTTGATGCAACTTGCCAGTTTTCACAACGACTCGAGTGCGTTTTCTCTCCCTGGCTCCTGAGACTGTAACTAGACTCCTCTAATAAGCACTTTTTGCCCACCAGTGTGTGAACGGTGCTTTAACAGTAGTTTCAGTGTCAAATTGCCCTTTCCTCAGCAGGGATTGTTAAGCCTTTCTGTATTATACTTCCAAGACTCTCACGAGCTGGAGTTGGGAGATATAATATTTTCTTTGAAGTTTGCATTTCACAACACACTGGGATGCAAACAAGCTCCAGTTTCTCAGTAGTCAAACAATTCTGGCACACAGGGACTAGGACTAAATATTGTACCAAATTTTCTAATTACGTCTTTGTGATATTTACTACACGATGTTAGGTGAAAGCAGATTCTAATCAATATAAACCCCCTTGTCTAAACAGGACATCTGGGCTTTGAAATATTCTGTTTGTTGTCTCAAAATTACCCTGTAGCCAGCCGCCATAACAATATAATATCTTAGTCATGGAAGACTTCGGAGTATTTCTGATAAACTTATCATAAACAGATGAGTGCTTTCTCTCTTACAGTATTAAGGTGATGTAAAACGTGAAGATAAAAGTCAGCTGTATGCATAAAATCACAGAGACTTATGCCAACAAAGTGCTGTGTTTACCAGTTTAAAAGCTCAGAAGTCTGAAAAGGCAAAAATTGGGATTCTTAAAGTAACACTAACTCAGCCACATGGCACATCCTGGCAGGAACATTTCGCAAAATAAACATTAGCATATTCATATACACATTTCTAGAGCAACGTATTTTTAATGTGGCCAAACTAATTCAACAATGGCAATCTCAACTTTTCTCATTTTACGGCCAGATTCTCAGCTGGCAGAGATATATTATTTCAACAAACCGACATCATCTACAGCAGCGAAGCAGCAGAGCTTCTGAGCAGGCAAGTGCCAGAGTCTGATGCACTTACGATGACAAGTCTTTTTTTTCTGACTTTAATATCAATATTCATAAAACAAGACAGACAGATGTGATTAAGAATCAACTCCTTAACTAGAAGCCCGAGCCTTCCCCTACAAAAACATTCACAAGAGTCACATTTTCCCTGCATTTGCTCATGTAAGAGACTCGGAAGGAATCCAGCCTCCCTGGTACAAGCCTTTTACAGCACAAGACGCGGACAGTTGTCACTCTTTGGGCCTGAACTTTGGATGACGCTGATTTTTATCGACTCTCTAGGCTTTAGCTGACAATTCCTTGATTTGCTCTTCCAACGGTGACAAACCGCACCGGAGGGGAGCATCTCCCCGCTCGCCAGCCGCGTGGGCGCGTCAGCGCCGGATCCGTTCCCACCTTCAAATCTTCCCACAGAGAAAGTTTTCCGTGCCGAGGACATCCTCGATGGATAACGAGGAGGATCTGGGCTCCCAAAGCAGCTGCCTTTGCAAAGCTGGCTTATCCCGTCACCCCCGAATTGCCCTCGGTGGAGAGGATCTCCGGATGGCGCGGGGCCAACACCGCCAACCTTCTGCCATCCCAACCTGCCCGCGGGGCGGGCGCCCTCCCATCACGCCGGGGCTCACCAGCCTGGGATAAGGGGATCTAAAAATGACACAAAGCCCCTCTTGCCCCACCTTACTATGACCTACGCTAAATCCAGCTTGGCTGGGGCTGAGGATCAAGGCCTTTAGACACTCTTAACTTAATGCTGCAGGTAGGAATAGAGCTCCCCTAACCATCAGTCGCTGTTTATTTTTATTTTTCCAAGTGCCCAAGGTCCTGGTCAGGACTGCAGCCCCACTGAGCACCATTCTATAAGTACAGAAAAGCCTCCAAAATTATTAGTTTAAGAAAAGGATGCATGAAGAATAGGCAGTGAGATGCAATTGCATGCAAACTGTTCGTATATCCTATGTGCAAATAACTCGCTGGTTGGTTGGTTTGTGTTTGGGGTTTTTTTTTTGCAAAGGGTCTGGAACATCACCCAGCTGGACTTGGAGGCATCCGGAGTGAGCTGGTTAATTGTTAACAGGCTTCATAAAGACATGCAAGGAATTAATCCTCAGATCACCTCTTTTCTCCTTTGTAAGTCACAAAAAAACCCTCCCGAAAAGCTTAGCTATCCGTACCATTTCCAACAGTAAATGTTGCCATTTCAGGGTTAGATTTGGAAAAAAAAAATAAAATACTGGAAAGCACTTCACACCTTCAAGATCTCTAGCCTGCTAACAAACTGGATAGATATTGGCAAAGAGGTTCAAAAGTTAGTAGGGGCGACAGACAGAAAAACAGACAGTGCAATTGCTTCATTTTCATAAGCAACCATGCCAAAAAAATCAGATTTGATTAATAATTAAAAAGCAAACAAATGAAAAAAACCCATTATCTTGAGAAGCAGGAGTAAGTCTGGCCAGAAAGTTCAGGAAGGCCTAGACATATAAAAAATCAAAGGGTTACAGGGTAAATTCTGACTTTGAGGCTTTGTTATAAATCTTCCACGTGAATTGGATGGGATGATTATTTGGGATATTTGGGGTGGGGGGGGGAGGGAATGATCCACCTTCCCCCAGGACCCTCAGCCAAGAGTGTCCAGGCCATGGGGTGGGAACGGCCAACCGAGAGCCCCGGGGCAATTACCCAGTAACACCCCCAAGCCCTGAAGATCTAAAGATCCCCTGAATAATCCTATTCAGGGAGAAGAATTATAACCATGAAGGGCAAAAACGGGGGGAAATGGGATCCTTCCTCAGGCCCCTGGCAGAGACGGAGAGGACAATGGGGAAATAAGAGCCGACACGAAAGTTTCCTCGAGTACGTCCTCAGCCACGGCGCTTTGAGATGAGAATTTCCAGAGGCAGGAACCAAAAAGAATTTTATGATTTTCTTTGGGGGATTAATTACTTTGCTGCTTGTTACCTTTTGTTAGAGGCGTGACACCCCGTAACCTTGTTGCACAAGGCACCAGATGTCCGTTTGGGTATCGACTTTGAAAGAAAAATGTTTGCTTTCCCGTTTGAGTCCACAATTATTCTGCTTTTTTTCTCTCATTAAAAAAGAAAAAAAAAAAAACAACCGACAAATTTTAAGGCAAGCAGACACCACGATGTGCTGCAAATGATACAAACGGGTGGTGAGTGCTTTGGGTGAAAATAAATAAATAAAGGCTGTCCTTCGTCCTGCTCGCATTTGCCGGCGACGCGTATCCCCTTACAAATAAAAAAGTATTAAGAACATGTTATGAAAAATAACAAAGAATAGCAGAGAAATCAGAAAGTGAGTGGCACTTCAGATGGAGTTTAGCAAATTAAGTCATTGACCTGAAGAGGAGATTAATACCAAACAAGGTGCCCCTTCTTCTGAAGTAATGAATATTCTTCAAACAGCAAGGGAGCACTGACTGCTGTTTGATGCTGATGACATTGAAAATTTAGGAGAACAGAAATTCCATCATTTTTCATTTGTATGCAAATGCGCCTGTTCCAGAAATTAACCCCTGAACCCCATGTCAGTTTTCATCTGGAGGAATTCTCTTTGCTAGCATCACACAGCGCAGCCTCGCCGCTATCCTGGGGTCACTGGGGCTTCCCCACAACACAAAACCCCCGCAACAAAACTAAACAAAACCAAACCCAAAAAAAACCACCAAAAAAAAAAAAAAAAGGGAAGAAAGTAGGGGTGGGGGAAATTGGCCAAATCATCATGCCAGGCTTTGTTTACCCCTATTAATGGAGCATAAAGGAGCAATAGAAGGAAAAGCACGTTGTAAAATGCACATCTCTAATGCAAGGCTCTGGGTACCGGCGTAATTGTGATGCAAAAGGCGGCCCTTACCTCTTTAGGCAGAAGCAGCGGCCACTAATCACTTCCAGTGGTGTTAAGGTGAACCATGGGCCAATATACAACCCATATTACTCTTCCTTTCAGCTCGGGCTTCAACTGTTAAAAAGTTCCTTTGTCACCCAGCACCTCAGACAAATGCTACTATCTGCATGTGAAGGGGAAAGAGATGATGGAGGCTTTTTAATTGATGTGGATTTAATTATGCTAATTTAGACAGCTGTAAAGCCTTTTCAGTATAGCTGCATAATGGGACCAGCAAATACAGGTGTCCTTCACTGCAGGCGCTTAATGTTTAACCTTAGTGGTTTTGTAAGGAAGGGAAAATGCAAAGTAATGGTTAACCAGCAGCAAGCTCTGTTTCTCGAGGAGCTAAAGAGGACACTTCACTTTGATTCTTCCTCTGCAATCCCATTCCGGGCTGCAGAAATCCACACACGCTGAGGAGAGCACAAATGCTTTTCATTGCACTGATGAGCGAGGCTGAGGCTGAACCAAGAGGGTTTGGGTCTGCCAGAGGCTTCAGCACCCTGCACAGGCTGCCCTTCACTTAATTTAGGCCACCTCCAAATAAACGCTTAATTTAAGACAGCCTTTCCTTCTTCCTTCTGCAGCCCTGTCTCATCATCTTTTTTAATCCTTTTTATCCAACCACTTACAGTATCAGCAATGATTAGAACCAGTAAGCAAGAGATCTTTTAGTGTTGCCTTGGTGTCTTACCCAGACCCTTGTGAGGCTGCTGAGCTTCTATCCTTCCCAATATCCCAGGTGTTTTCTCCAGGCTGGAGCTGACACCCTCAGTGACCACCTTGAATCCATTTCCCGTGGTCTGGGTTTGGTCAGTCCAGCTCCTCGAAGCAGCCACTCACCACGGAACATAGGCGGTGCTTGAGGGAAAGAATGCAAATGCTTGGCCAAAGGTGAGGAAGGGATCAATGAGCTCTTTTAATAAAGGATGAATCATAGCCCAGGGGTACCAGTTTCTCTTTGGTGGCCAGAGGCAGCCTCATGGACTAGGTGTCTTGTGTTTGGATGCCTACATGTCACCCCAAAGTTTTCCTGTCTTGTTTGTATGACAACTAAATAACTTAAGTGCTTTTTTTCTTTTTTTTTTTTTTTTAATAGAAGTTCCTATTTTTTAAACACTTGCTAGAGTAGGACCAAAACGTTTGGCATACAAGTTCTGGTAGATACCACTGAAGCAACTGTTATTGGGCTGAACTACACAGCACCCATCACTGAGGCAGCAAGCACAGTTTGCTCAGAAAGTGGGACTTTGGGTTGTACATTCCTCCCAGAACACCTCTTTTTTAGGGAGTGCTGCCAAACCAGTGAACACACTGGAAATACACACTACACCATCAGATGGAGTTGATTTGCCTAAGGCAGGAGAGTGAAAATTAAAGCCAGGTGTACAGTTCTCTGCTGCTACATCTTCTTTAGGTATCCCAAGAGCAGAGATAATGGCAAAAGTGCTTTCTCATCACGTGACGCAACATGAAGTCCCATTCCGCGATGGGAGCTGCTCTCTGTTTCTGGGTCTGTCTCCGTTGCGGTGGCACCTGGATCACAGAATCACAGAATCACAGAATGTTAAAGGTTGGAAGGGACCTTAAAGATCATCTAGTCCAACCCCCCTGCCAGAGCAGGATCACCTACAGTAGAGCGCACAGGATGCTGCGCTACTTCTGATAATTCCTAAAGTACAGTGGAAATGGGTTTCTATCCCATTCTACACGGAAGTTGTATGATTTGCCCAAGGTCACTGAGAGCAAGGATGGAAATTCAGATTTTGACTTTTCTGTCATTGTTCGATCCCCCGGCATCAAATTGCACCCTTCCCTTTCTCCACCTTCTCCTCCCTGCCTGCAGTTTCACTTTCTGAGCTCCAGACACCAGCTACAACGATCCTCTCCATTTTGGCAACAGTTTCTGCTCAGGGAAATGTTAACACCGGGCATCAAGGGGTTAGCAAAGTACTGTACTTCGACCAAATTAACCGGCTTCCAGTCTACAATTTCTGCTGCCTAGATACAGATAATTCTCCCCAAACACTAAGTCCCCCTGTCCCCTCAGCTCCTCCTCAGGAACAGCCAACTGCAAAGCGCTAGATAGCTATTATATTCATATGCATATATTATAAGCATTAGCTTGACGAGCTGGCCAGTGACAGCGTCAGTCATACTTCACTTCATCCTCCTCCTGTGGTCCAAAGCTGGATTCAACGCCCATGGGCCCACGCTGGGCTCGCACGGCAGCCGAAGGGCTGAATGCCAGTTAATCTGGAAGATATCCCCTCCAACAACAGCACCTGACTTCCCGGCCGGCTTCCCCCGAGGTCTCCTTGGTTGTTCTGGCAGCTGGGACACGGGCAACGCACTTGGGGTTGGGTCAAGTTTTCCTCTTGGCTGCTTTGAGCTCTTTGATGCCATTTTCCTTGACTCACCCTTGATTACGGTGACTGGTCTCTATTACATTTTTCAAACAACCTGATATCCATAAGAAAGGCTTTGGGGTAGGTTTTATTTCAAGTGTTATCCACTCTTACGTTTGCCTGATGCAGAAATGTAAGAGTTGGTCCTAGAGCCAACCAAATCCTGGTGCTTAGCCCAGCAGTATATTGAATTTCTTTTGCATATCCAGAATGAAAATGCATTGCCTTTTTAACAGGGACAGCCAACATACAACCTATCAGTGTAAGCACTCTGCTCACTATTTTAACAGATTTTAGGAATTTGTGGGAATTCTCTCTAACGTCGGAGAGTAAAAGATCTGAAGATATGCTCTTGCAAAAAAAAATACAAATGGGCGCTTTGATAACTATAAAGTTGCTTTCTTGGACCAAGAGCCCACATTAGGAACCAAATAAAATATTTAAAGGCAAAAATCTTGCAAAGTTTCCTCCTATGAAAGGGAAAATATGATATGTGCTATACCAGACCTTCCTTTTGCAAAATCTGTTTAGGAGTTGCCACGAAACAAACAGTATTCAACAAAGAGCTTGACAATTTTTGTTAAAGTTGCATTTATATTTGTTTCTAGGAGCGGTTGGTTTGATTTTTTTCTTTAAATCCAAGTGTCAAGTTGCATTTCAGACCACATACAAATATAATTTTGCTCCCACATAACGCTTTTGTATCTGGTGTAATTCCATTTACTGCAGCAGTGTTACCTTTCAGTTACCCTAATGGGAACAAGAGCAGAATTACGCCAATAAAAAAAGCTGCTTACAGACACAAATACAGAAAGAAAGGACACAGAAATAAATACTTCCTTTGGCTTTTTTAATATATATGTTTGTCCAAATTGTAACCGAGATATTTATTCCAAGAAATATTGTTTGATCAGCACGAGTAAACACTGATATAACTTAAACTCCAACAAGCAGTTTTTACAATTCATCAAGTGACACCTAACTAAGATTAAGTTTGGTCGGTCGACTAAAAGAAACAAAAAAAGGTTTCAGGTCATACAGTTATACCCTTCTGTTCCCCAGCTTTCTTGGAAATCTCTGCCTAAAAATAATTCCGGCATCCGGATGCCTTGAACAATTGGCTTATTTTAAAACATATAAAAACTCTTATTCCATCCTTAGCCATTTTAAGGTCTCGGTGCTGGCAGGCAGTTATAGTGCTTAGCACTCCTATCTACCGCTTTCCATCTCCAAAGCACTTTACAAACATTAGCTAATTAATCCCCGCATCACCCCTGTGAGGTATGTAGGTAAGTATTGTCATCCAATTAGGTGAGCATTAAGCACTGTTATCCCACCAGATAAGTATTAAGGTCTCCCATTTTACTGGGGATCCTGAGGACAACAGGTTAAGTTACTTATCAAAGGTCACAGGGGGAGTGGGCAGAATAAAACTTGGGATGCTCTGGTTTCTTGCCGGCTATTCCGGCATCCGGGCAGCATCCGGTGCTGCTCCCTCCACAAAAGCATCTGTCGCCATCCACATGGAAATTAAGGCTTTCTATGCCCCTCCAAAACACAGAGCAACGAGTACAGGGGGGGTGGCAAAGATGTTCCCATGAAGCACAGCCTCCCCTCTTTGAGGTGGGTAAAGACGACACGCGTCTAGAAAATTTCTCTGGGATTTTATTAAGAATAAAGACTTGAAGTGGGGTGTTGTTCTGCAGGTGCACGTGGACACACATTTAAACACATTGTCAGGTGTCGCCAACCAACAGCTCCTTCTTCCCCTCTCAATTTACCTTTCTTTTTCACTGCCTTGTAAACATGGGCTCCTATTAAAGTCTCACATCCAGTCCCAAAACATACAAACCTTTCGATCACGGTTTGCATCTTCTTAACATAAGGGAGCGCAAGTGGAAGCCCCAGCTCAGCGGCTTCCAGGTTTGTAGGTAAGCTGGAGTCCACAAATACACTTGACAGGGCAAATCCATTTCAGAGGATCTAGGAAACAGGACTAGCCCGGCACACTTTGGGTTTTAATCTTGTCTCAACAGATGTCAAGCTGGTGAAATAATATCATCCGTCCCCCCAGAGACGACGCCAGTGTGTGCATCTGCTTTTAATTTCCCTTCACTGCCGGAGAAAAAGTGAAAGCTCCTACTCTAACCCCACTTGGGGCTGTGTTTGCAAGTTGAAGGAGTCTTGACGTTGAGTCCTGTGGGTTTTGTGGAAGTCTTGAATTCCAGATTCCCCCCCAAAATGCAAAATTCACCCTGAGTGAGCCCGTTTAAAAGCCGTAATCCCAGGTGGGGCATAGTGCAGGGTCTGCCTGAGGACCCATCACTTGCTGATGAGAGATGGACGTCTGTGGCTCTTCTCTGCTCAGCAACCTGGCCCTGGGCTGGTGGCAAGGGATCAGAGAATTATAGAATCATAGAATCATAGAATCATAAAGGTTGGAAAGCACTTTAAGATCATCAAGTCCAACCTACAGCCCTACATCACCCTAATACTAAACCATCTGAGACTGGCATAGTGAGCACCGGCTCTTGTTGGAGATGGGGCAAATCCCAAGTGTGAGAAAAAAAAGAAAAAAAAAAATCTTGACTAGATTTCAACTCAGCTGATTTATGTTTTCAAGTGGAAGGCAGTTTTAACTGAAGTAAACTACACAGTTTTCAGATCATTCAAAATTCATGGCAGTTTGATCCCACAGGACATCAAACACAAATGATTTACCAGGAATCCCTGCAAAGTGAAATAACTAAACCATGTACGGTCCCAGCAAAAGTCTTAAATCAGTTCTAAGGAAGAAATAAAAAAAAAAAAAAGGGGGAGCAAAATAGTAAAATATTTATATTACTCATCTACGGTGCAGTAGCATTCAGTGCAGTATTACCCAGATCGAATGCACACAAAGTAGCCCAAACAGAACTATCTGAAAGTCAAAAATTCTCCAACCCACAGACTTGAAACAAATACACAAATGGAAATAAAAGTAATGAAAAAGAAAGTGGATTTAGATTCCACTGCATCCTTTGGAGCATTTTTATTTTCACATCAGTCTGAAATAAAAAAAAAAAAAAAGGAAACAATCTGAGAAAACTTAACACAAAATGCAGGTAATATATATATTGTGTGTCTTACAGTCATGACAAGGAAAACAGGCAACCGAAACTGTGACAAGAATGTGCTTAGTTATTATATTCTTTCAATTTTGGTCTGCCAGCATTTTTTTCCCTCCCCCTTTTATTTTTTTCACCTCTATGTACTGGCCATCAGTGTCTGCCAAAGGACTTTTCATGAATTTGTGCAATCCCTTTTCCCCAAAACAGAGGAAATGATGCTTCTCCCAACCACAAGACTCAGCCCTAGGTTTTACACCACAATTTGTAGCTGTAAATTAACAGGGGGACGTGCCATCCCCCTGCCTAAATAACGAAGACCAAACAAGTAGCGAAAATTTCCATATGGGTTACGCAAAATGAAAGGATTAAAAAATGAAAAGAGCATTCACTTCATGTTGTTCCTTTAAAACATTATCACATAGCTCCTTTTTTTTTCCCTCTAACCTGACCTTTTTTTTTTTCCCAAAGGTTTGTCTATAACTTAATATAACTAATTCTTTTGAAATAATGTTCACAGTTAGCATAATTGGTGTTATATAGTTCTAATGTACATTACAGAATATTCTGTCACTAGACACTAAATTGAAATTTTAAAGAAAATGATAGAAATAGCTGTAAGGGAAAAAGTACCCTTTTAAATCTAATTTGCTATGCACCGCAGTAGGGTAATGGATGCAATGAAAGTTCCTTTATTGAGTTCCCATGTCCAAAAGGTATTTAGGTAGCAAAGGATGTTAAGCAGACCCCCTGTGCTCCTCCTTTAAGTAAAGATAGCAGGAAATAAGGTATATAGGTTTGTGTCCTCCTGATTTTTATTTCCTCAGGAGTACAACTTATGCAAAGGGCACCTTAGGCTACTTGGAGGATCACAAAGGGTGCCCTCAGCCCCTCGCTGTCTGCATGAATAGAAGCATCTAAAGGATGGCTGAAGCCATACAGCGAGTTAAATCCTTCAGGTGGGTCTTTTCAAATTCCAATAGTGAGGAGTTACTGGAGAATTGGTAAGGATTTCACTAGGCCCCAGCAGGTTTGAGATCAAAAGCCCCGGTTAAATAAAAGCCTGTTGGGAAATCTTAAAACCTCTTTGTAATGTAACTTAAAAAAGTTAATACAAAGAGCCCTTAGACTGAAGCCTGTAACTGCATGAACAAAGAGTATATCAAAACTGATTCCATTAAGGGAAGGCAGACAAATAAATTCATTTAATTTAAAGAGAAATCAGATATATTACTCTGCTAAAAACTAAAAAGCATACCAGGGGAAAAAAAAAAACCCAAACAAAACAACCAAACAAACAGATTTTACAATGCACATACATACAGAGCTGTGAATAATAGAAATAGACATACATAAAATCTATTTATAAATATTTCTCAGAGAACAGAACATGATATACACAAGTATATGTTTAAGTATCAATTTATCCAATATGTGCGTGTGTGTGTGTGTGTATAATTCTAGTATATACATATTTTTATCATTTATGAGGCCTCACGCTGGGCTTTCGAATCTGCAGTTAGATATATCTCTATACGTGTCCAGAAAAACACAGCTGAAAGAGCCCCTACATTCAAACTGACACAAGACAGTTTTTCAACCCAATTAATTAAAAAAGATGGGTGCTCATCAGTCAGCTGGCACAGGTTGTTTTTTTTTTTTTCTCCATCATATTGCCAAAGTGTCACAGTGTTAGTTGTGCAGCATGTTGAAAACAGAAAATCTGGGACTAGGATTTCGTTATCATTTATTAGCTGACCTTTTTCCCTGCAGCTCTGATACTTTTAACTCGTTGGGGGTCCTGCACCAAAGGTAGGGGGGGAAGGAAGGGAGGGACATAGAATTATGTCGAATCATTTAGATTAAGACCTTTAAGATGGTCTTCTTGGTGACGTGCCTGAAGGTGTCGTGTTGGATGTCAGCGGAACAGGCACCGGGGGGTTCTGCGCCATCTGAACAAAGCAACCAAGACATGAGCACCCTACAGAATAGTCCTTGGGCTGGGTGGACCACGACTGGGGGATCCCCTCGCTTCACAACGGGGTCTGGTCACATTTGGGAGGGACTAGAGCGATGTCCTGTCACCCCATGACGAAGAGTCACTAACAATTTTGCACCCTCCACCCTTTGAGAAAGGAAAGGAGGGGCTGAATTTTACCACGTTTGTGAGGCTTTTCATTACTTCCACAACGTGGGTATCTCATTAGCTAGAATGCATGTTTTAATGTTTAAGCCATGATATTCATCTCATAGTGTTCACAGGCTGTGCAGCTAGCAGAGGGAGATGGATGTGTTGTACGAACGAGGGTGAACGTCTGCAAAAATCAGCGTTAACGTTCTACGGGATTTTACAGGATTTTTTTAAAAACTTTCTTCCTCATAATTAAAACCTGACATTTTAGTTCAACAATGCTAACCCTGAGCTCATTACGTTCACGTATAGTGGGGGAACAGCATCCACTCTCATTCTATAAACCCTCCTTCGTGCTACCAACCCATGAAACCCTGCCCCTACGGTAGGCACAGACCACTCTGTCCCTGTACTCACGGACAGTTTTCCTGAAGAAATCGGAAATATCTGTCTTAAATATGGTGTCTCTTATACCAGCAAGCAGCAATAGTTTCACAACCTACACTAACGCCATTAATTTTCTTTTTTTTTCCCTTTAGACCCCTAAAATGCACAGCAGTATAAAGCCTTTTAACTACGGGCACTGTTATCATTTTAGCAATGCCATTTCTGGTTGCCTTGGCTGGATCCCACCCAGTTAGTGCAGGGACCACTGCTTACCAATGGACCATTGCTCTGTGCAATAGTAACCCCAGAAAACGGGCAAAATGAAGAACGTCAGCTCAAGGTGCGATCACGAGGCAAAACCAGATGAAAGGTGTTGATATTTAGGGGACTCGGTGCCATGACCGATAACCTTGCCCTAGCAAGAAGTATCTAATAAACACAGGAGATAAAAGTCCCTTTTGGCTCCTCGTTTGAGAGAAAAATATCCCCAAAAGCACCGTATCTAACAATATCAAAGGTTGTGGTGGCTCCTGCATTGCTGGCAATTTTTAGACCGGTAGAGGATGAGGTTTTCTGGTTCAAACAGGAATTAATTGGGGGAAGTCATATGGCTTGTGTTATACACGTGACACCAGATGATCCAAATAGTCCTTTCTTGGCCTTATAATCTACAAATAACCTTGCGGAGGTACTGCTCTCCTGTGGATTAGTGGCAAACCAATGCTCCTCTTGCTTGGATGAGTTTTCTGATCTAAATACCGCCCAGACCTGTGTGGCCTGCAGGATTTGACTGGATCACGGTCTCAGACGGAGCCATTGCCAATTAATGCCAGACATGCAATAAACCGGGGCAGGACACGCTCCACTTCAGGTGCTCTGTGATTCTGGAGTATCATTAGCAGCTATGTAACGAGCCAGGTCTGAAGAAAAATAATTTTGCCATAAGCACACTTACAAATATTATTTTATACTTGTTATCTCGCACCATAAAAGACCCAGACTATCAGACACCGCCGAGCTCTTTGGCTCTGAATTAATTAGATTCATTTGCAAGAGCAGGGTGAAATTGTGGTCGTTTTGCAGTCTGTAAAAATCGTAAGATTCCAGAATTAACGTGGGTAATGGGACGACCTATTCCCACGTGGAAAACGTAGCAAATGGGGTCTTGTCTATCTTGCTTGGATTACAAGGCAGAGGAAATACCTGGCTGAGCGGTGCTCGGGAATAATCAGGTGGATGATATTACAGGAGCAAGTTGGGTCTTTATTTATTTGCTCTGTACAGATGCCTCCGAGTTCAGGTTGTTCGAGTTACATAAATGCTAAGCTTCCTCCAGGCCAGCTCCACAGCCCTGATTGCTCTAAGCCCTTTGCTTGTGATGCAGTTTTTGGAAAGCTGGGCTGCACCCCTCCAAACTAGAGAGGCAAGCTCAAACTCAGTCACCACCTCACAGTCAGCTAGAAACACTTCTAAAACACAGATATCCTTATTTCTCTCCCTATCTCTAGCCATGCTTCGTTTTAACCCCTAGGATAAATTGCTATGTAGAAGGAAATGTGTCATTTATTAAGTCAACAACCACTTCCTTCAGCATCTACCAAAATTTCTTCTGAGGTTTCCCTTTCAAGTACCGACATTATTTAGATTTGCAGGCTGAGACCGTAGCAAAAGGTGGAAAAACTTGCAGCCGTTTACATTGATTAATCAGCTGCTGAAATTTGGCTTTTCAGCGTGACACCTCTATTCTCGGAACGGGTGGCCTGCTGCAATGTAATCAGTTTGCCTGGGCAGGCTCCAAAACCCCAGAGCCACACAATGCAAAAAGGCAATCTTCCGCCCTCTTCGACCACAAGAAGCAACATTACTGAAATCGCAGCTCCCGTACACGTGTAGCACGACCCCGTGTTTGCAGGCAGCGGAGTATGACTTCATTAAAAATCATACTCTGTGTTAGGGACTTCCAGCTTTTTAGCGAGGCAAGCCGGCATCAGAGCAGCACATGGCTGGAACTGATAGTAAAATGGGTAATGCCTTAAACCCCACCTCTATGCTGTTATTTACATACGTATCTTTCATCTGACACAGGCTTCCCCTGCAGCACCTTGAATATATCAGTCCTAAGGAAGAGACTTTAAGTTCAAAGAATGCCATCCCCAAATCAAAGTAGGGGGTTATCAAGTGAGGTGCGCCGAGCGGTAAGACAAAACATATGCATTTTTAATAAGTAGCCTCTCCTCCCCCTGAGGAAGCCAAGAAAAGAGACTCTGTGAAGCTTCAGCAGAAAACAAGTTCAGTGGATTTATACTCAGGCTGCCATCCGCAAAAAAACAAAATTCGCAACTCCCGTCTAGCTTTGCTGGATGTTTTCCAAACCTTCTTCAAAGCACACCAGCCCCGCCCTTGGCCGTCCTATTGACCAGGTTGAACTCTCCTCCATGAAGATGGGGGGGGGGGAAAAAGAAAAAAAAAAAGACGATTCAAAAATAAAAACCAAAAAGGCCATGAAAGAGAAACGGAAAATCTCAACAGGTCTGTGTGGAATTTCAGCAGCACTTTATTTATTAATGCATATGTGGCTGCCATTGTATTCCAGCTCCCAAAGACAGATCTGTAAGGAATAGGCCACATGCTGATTGACAGCAGCCATAATTCCATACAATGAGACCGTATTAAATTGTTTGATGTGATATGATACTCATCACTTGTAACTGATCAAACATACTGCTGCATCAAACAGTATTACAATACAATCAGGCTGGATATGGCTCCTGCCAAGGCTGTTCATCACATTGCACACTTCTGCATTAAACATATCTATTAATAGCATTGACAAACTACTCTGATCCAAATTATTTCTTTCTTTCTTTCTTTCCCAAAGAATTGTACCACGTAAAACGTGCAAAGAAATCCATACATAATGCTTTGCAGTTCGAGGCACCATTTCCGCTTCAACATGAAAGGCTTTGCTGATTTGGGAGATTTTTGGAAGATAATACCAAAACAATTTGCAAACCTGTGCCCTAAAACAGAGATATGACATTCCAGTTCTATTTTTTTGGGGGCGGGGAGGGGGGTAATTGCATCTTCCCAAAATGAAAACAAAACTGGAAGGTTGAATATTTTTTGACTAAAATTCTACTTTCTCTATAGGTCCCCCCCAGGAGAGCTGCTCCAGCCTGCTGCCTGGCAGAAGGGAGCTATGTTTCCTACACTGACCCTTTTAGAGGGCAGGAGACATAAATAAAAGAAACAAATTCCTTGTCACCACCATTCCCGCTGCAGACACGGAGGGGTGAGACGCTGCAGCCCATGAGGATGGGACTCGCTGCGACATTACAACTACAGGGGCTCTCTCAGATGCAGATTCTTAAATGAGCCTGGGTCTCTAGAGGGCAGAGGTCAGCTGTCCTCAAATCTGTGTGACTGCTAGATTAAGTTTATTAATCTCCCTGCTTTCACTTAAAAACCAAATTATAGGATGGTTAAATGTTAATGCCCGGGAGCTCGTGAGATGATGAATGCCCTCAGCGACCGCGGCGAGAGGGAAGCACAAGGTGTTCAGACCCCAAAAGGGTGTTAGAACTTAGTGCTGTGCACCAGGGAATACGTTCTCGACGTGAATTACCGCGTGCGTGATGCCTGAGGTGTGTTTTGTTTGCTGTTCTGACAGCAGCCACCCTCAAGACAGGAGGGAAAAACGTTGCTGGATGAAAAGCTGTTGACCCCAAATTCAGGTACTGCCGACTGCCCACCTTGATGACTGGGGGTAAAGCATATATGCCTGCTAGGCTGGTGGGGGGACACACAACATCAATCACAGCTCTTTATATCGAATTTATACCTGTGGTTGATTTGAAATATCCATCCTTCCGCACCCAGGAACTGCATGAAACCAAGCATGCAGTGAACACGGTATTTAGCAACCTGCGAAACTGCTTCTACCAGTGTATCTCATAAAAGCTACTCCAGCGTGTAAAAATGAAGTGATAAATGAGGATGAGGGTTCCATATAATTCCTCGTGGACAGGTATGCACATCTTAATTGGGCAATCTGCCCCTTTGATTGCTATCTGGGCTTGGGAGACCGAGGATCATGTAGCCATGGAAAATACGAAGTAATATGCAGGAATGCACGCCTGTCTGTCTGAAGCTGGAGCAGAACACCACTTTTTGAGCTGTTTTTTGTTTGTTGCTTGGGTTTGGGTTTTTTTTTTTTTCCAGTTGGGAACCTATACATTTCACATTTCTGAATTTTTGCAAACTGCAGTGACAGAAGGTGTCTCTTGTCCTGCTTTTCTCTCCTGTAGTGTCTGCGTGAGCAGCTTAAACACATGGCAAGGTGGCAAACTGATGGAACCAGCTCCACAAGGATTACATACAAAAGGTGTGTAAGGCATTTCCTTTGTCTAACTAAAAATAAAGTCTCTCAAGACAATAAACTGTCTCAGAATGGTACCTTAAAGACTGACTTATGATGGAAAACATACAGGAAAGGGCTGGAAAGGGCTTTGACACTCTGATGGCCAGTTTCTAGCAGTAACAGCTCGGTTCAGTGCATAGAGCTAAAGAAGCTGTAACTTTCTATCTGGGTGTAGCTAAGTAATTCAAGATGCTGCAAGTTAAATGTAACAGTAGAAAGAAGGAAGTTCAAAAACAAAGTCCCAGGCATTTCAGTGCAGGGTACAGTATGCTAAATTGTGGTATTACAGAAATTGCTGAGAGTTTGGCCACAAAACATTTCATTCTGCACCAGCATTCTGCCAGGGCTGGGTTCCAGCAAGCCCAGACGATTTTTCCTTCACCTGTGCTCTCCGCACCCCCCCCTCCTTTCATTTATTAACACAGACCAAAAACTGTATCAGAGAATTACAGCCCTTTCTCCTGACTGCACCTCTCCGTTTATTAAATCAGCGCAACCGAAAAGTCACCACTCACCAGGCAAAGACAACTGCAAATCTGTTCTTACCCTCCCCGTACCACCTGAGTGCCGCTATTATTCCTCATCCTTGGGGAAAGGACCCCATATGTGAGTTTCCGAAACCACCTCAGTAACTCCAAGCATCATTATCAATAGTAGGATGAACTGCAGCTGGGATGCACTGAGAAGGCACGGTAATACTTGCCCTAATCTCTGCATTCATCTCACTGGCCCTCACTAGGAAGTTTAAGTACATTTACTGGGGATTCTTCAGCCCTTGAAAGGTAGGAAGACATCTATGAGGCTTGACGTACTAGCTAATTAACTTGGGTTTGGAAAAAAAATCTTCTTATCTACTTAACTTCGAGACACTCTCTTTGTTTTTAAGCCTGCAGACTACCTTCTCTTTAAAATGCACGCTACGTCCAACTCAGTGGTATGGAATGTATTATTTTTAACAAGGACCTATTTTAACTTGGACCTAAAACTACTAACATTTGACAGAGAGGGGCTTGGTTTTTTTTTTTAAAAAAAAAAAAAACCAAACACATTTGCAGAATCAGCTGAATGATAACCTATAGCCTGTGTTTTGCAAGAATCATCATGCTTGCTTTTTCTTTAAAAATCCAGGAATGTGAATGCATGAGTCACTTGAAAATGAGCCCCCAAATGCATATACGCTTTCCCCAAAAACTAATGGAGTTTAAACAAAATCTTTCAGTTTTTGCTTCTTGGTCTCTGGAAAGGGGGAGTATTGAGGCTGGGAAAAAGCGATTGAATTCGTGCCTGTAGTAGTTGGGGCACGTGAGTATTTCATGCAGTTCTACCGACAGCGACACAGACGTGAGCAACTCCTGTAACATCTCTGCCCGGAATTAAAGCAAGCTAAAATTCCCTGCAAATAGCACGAAGCGATTTCAAATCCTCCCCATATTCCTAACAGATAGAACAGTGGCATGATTGACCAAGCTTTTTTTTTTTTTTTTTTTTCCCCTTCTTCTTTTTTTAAAGTACACATATGATGATGCATCATAGTTATAAACAGATGGTATTTGGCCTCCTTCCTATTCTCAACATTTGGAATTCCTAAACTATGTGAATTAAACAATAATATTTTATAAACATACAAGGGATTTTGCTCACTGCTTTGTTAACATAGAAATTATACAATGCTGACATTTATTTAAATTTGAAAAAGTAAACAAGAGTGTGTATTGAATTAAAGCAAACTAAAATCAACAGAAAGAAATATGTTCTGCGCGCACGTTACCTACAACGGCACGGGCCTTTTTAGGGGAGACATAATGGGATGAAGCACAAATTGTAGCTTAGACAGTCTGATCCTTTGTGCTCGGGAGGCTCATTTAACACCTCGCCGTAAACAACGGATATTTATACCATAATTGGCCAGTTGACCATCAGTTGTTCATTTACCACGTAACCTGCTATTATGGAGTTAAAAGAAGTTCCTTTCTGTTGGCTTTTCTCGGAGTGAAAGTGTGTTTGCAATTTTAGTACCAACTGGATTCAGTCTAACACTTGTACTTAGTCTGAGAAACATTTTCATAATACCAAAATTTGGGGGAATAGGAGTATCCCTGCCAGGAAGGGAAGAAGAAAGTATTGGTTCTTAAAAGAATTCAGTTCGCTTGGTTTCCTCTTTCCTTTCCATTTTAACCCCTTTTTAGGCGCCTCTCTAGCCGCGCAAAATTGAGAAGCACTTAGGTTTTAATCACTATTCCCAGGTCTGCAAAGAGGTTCTGTGATGAATAAATAATGAATCAGAGATTTTAATCAGTGTTAGGATTTTTGAAAAGGCTAATTATCATTGTTTACAGACATGCCTTTCCAACGTATTTCCTTGTTTTGCCTTCAAAGCTCTAAGGGTTAAGCCCCTAGCATGCATCCCTCCCATCCCTCCTCAGCGCTGCACTCCTCGCCTGTGTTTTCTTTCGGGGTTTGGGGGTATTTTTTGTTTGTTTGGGCTTTTTTTTTTTTTTTTTTTTTTTTTTTTTTTTTTTTTTAATTTTTGTGGGTGTTTCTTTTGGAGCGCAGACACCCAAACCATAAGAGCCGGGCAGCCGGAGACGCTCAGGGCTGGGGGAAAGGCTGCCCACCCCGGGGAGCCGCTCCGCACCCGCGGAAAGGGTACCACGGGGAGTAACGTCTTTCCCTTCGCCAGCTCTCTGCGTAAATGTTACCAAAAAAGCGAGGCGGAGGGCCACGGCGGAAGCCGGGCTCCCCTCCCGCCCGCAGCGATGAGCGGGGCTGTGCCGAGCGCTCCTCGGGGCCATCCCCGCAGCCATCGCCCCCCCGACTCCGAAGTGGCCACTGCCCCCTCCTCGCCTTTAGCAGCGTTATTATTTTGCGCTTTAGCTGCCATTGGCCTCCTTTAACCCTGCTTCCAGCCTCCATCCTTTTCTCAACCCCCTCGCTGGGGATGAGAAAAGCCTTTTTCCTGGGTGGGATCCTCAGTGCCAACGTGTCCGTCCCCGCCACCCCATCCCCGTGTCAGATGCGCTTCGGCCAGCTCCCCGGGTCCAGTGGCCGCGTCCCTGCGCTCCTGCATCCCTGCGCTCTCGCAACTCTGTGCTCCCGCACCCCTCTGTTCTCGCATCCCTGAGCTCCCGTATCCTTGAGTTCCTGCATCTTTTGTGTTCTCGCATCCATCCCTGCGCTCCCGCATCCTTGTGTTCCCGCATCCCTGAGCTCCTGCATCCCCGCGCTCCCGCAGCCCCATCCCCGCATCCCGCTGCCTCCTCCCCGTCAAGCGCTCGCTGCTGCCGCTGCTGCTTCCACCGAGGGTGGGTGATAAGTTGCAACGCAGTTACAGAGCACTTGATTATCAGTTTTTCAGCAACAGCTGTGTATACTCACCAAGAATGTAAAGAAATATCAGAAGATAATGCAGCATTGCTATTTATTACCCTGTAATTAAAGTTCTGACAGTGTTTCTATTATAGAACCTTATTTGCAAGGGTTCATAACTCAGAGGCAAAATTTCCCTGCAAGACGGAGCCTCGCTTACCAGACTGAATCATTTAAAAAGTATTTCAGTTAAATAAGGTTAGCCTATTAGAGGGTAAAATTCTCAAGGACTTTCATTAAGGTGCTCATTTATATCTGCAAATAAAGAATTGCAAAGTCTCCCAAGTCAAGAATATAGAAGAGGATTTATTTTTTTTTCCTGCAAAATCAAGGATTCATGGAAAGGTTTTAATATAATTCTCTAGGAAATTATTCCCATGAAAACAATTTGTTTGGGAAAAAAAAAAAAAAATAATGCCCTCTGGTCTTTTCCACACAAACTAGTCTTGGGCTAGTATATGAGAACCAAACTTAAAAGTGACTATGAAGAGAAATGAGACTGGCTAATTCGTTTCAACTGTCCTTACTGGAATAAAACAGAAATAGTAAACAGCTTGAACAGGGAAAGGTGAATTTAATTTTCAAGGCCCTTTAACTTTTAATAACCTGAGGAACAAGATGGGAGGTACACTCTACCCTCCCAGTTATCCTGATATAAATTAATTCAAGATTTATATTGGTGTAATAGAGAAGCAGAATTCGCTTCGTGATTTCTAATGAACCGCTGGCTCGGTCTTTAAAAACGCAATTAGAAAAATCTAGCCTCCTAATTCAGAACAGCTTTGAGCTAAGTCAGAGGTCTTGACGCTGCTCCGTACCCCGGCTCCTCGCCGCGCCCGCGGCACGACAGGAGCGGGGCTGGCGACGCTGGAAAACGCTTTGCGACGCAATTCCCTAGTTCCTTCAGGATTTTTCTTTTCTGCTAGGCAATTCTCATGTGGAACGAACGTGTGTTTCCTGTGATCTCGAATGCTAAGACAAAAGGATTGCAGGATTAGGTGCCCGGCCTGTTATTGATGCGGAAGGCAGGGAGCTGCCTGCTCAGCCTGCCAGGAGCCGGGAAAACCCACCTCAGCTTTTGACTCCGCACTGAAACTCGTATCAAAGCGGTCGCTGTGTCAATGCAGGTGAAACATCAATAAATATGAAAGTAAGTCAAGGGCTAATTCTGTCATTTTACTCATAAGATTAGGTCTCTGCATTCGCCGCTTACTCATGTGTGTAGGAACAACGGGACCGAGATCCCAATTTGTCTCTCTGACCTTTTGAAGTGAAGGCTTTAAATGAAGCAGCGCGCAGCGGCTGTCTCGTTTGATCTTCAGAATCTGCGAGGCAAAACTCCTCAGGTCGTTCCAGCCTACAGCAGGCTGGGGCGGGGAGGGGGGGGAACCACCCCAGAGGATCTATCACCTCCCACCACCTGTGAATCCCACCCCATTGACTCAGGACCTCCAAACAGGCCAGGGTGGTCCCCAAACATGAGGCCAATCTGAAGGTCCTAGGAGATGCCATGAAGACATTTCCACCCTTGCTCTAGAGCAGCTGTGTATCTTCACTAAGAACGTAAAAAATATTAGATAGCGCAGCATCGCAATTTACTACCCTGCAATTAAAGTTCTCACGGGGTTTCTATTCTAAAATGTTATTTGCAACTCGTCTGTAACTTGGAGGGAAATTTTTCCACCAAGATGTAGCCTCGCTTAACCAGACTGGGCTGAGTAGAGTTGAAGTATCGCTGGTCAGCAAGTAAACCAAGGCAGAGCATCACCTCACCAAGGAGCTGGTGAGACCTCCTTCAGTAGGGAGCCTGGTCAGGGTGTGCACTGAGGACAGCAGGAATCTTCAGCTCGAAACCACTGAGCTTTGGTGCACCGAGTCTCCTCACCACAAGCCCAAATGCAACGTTACACCATCTCCTCTCTCCCTTTTACGGGTTTGGGGAAATGACTCACCGCCAAACTTGAAGCGAATCACTTCAACTGCACCACACCTCGGTTTCCTCACCAGTAAAAGACAAATATTTCCGACTTGCTCTTGCTGGTGCAAGGTGTGATAACATCAGTGAACACCTGTGATACACCCGCTAAGAATCACAGAATTGTTGAGGCTGGAAAAGACCTCTGAAATCATCAAGCCCAGCCTATGACCCAACACCACCACATCAGCCAGAAGTGCGAGGCAGCCCTGTTACTGGGCTCTGGGCAGGACCACCACACCAATGGACGCTGCCCTGAGAAGATCACTTCTGCTCGGCCACATTAAATGCCTAGAGCCAACCTGGGCTTTGGTTGAGCAGAAACAAGGAGGAAGCAGCATGCAAGACAGATGACTACTGCAAAATGACACACTCCGCAGTGCTAGGAAAACATCCAAACGCTTACCGTTGGACATTCCTGGTTGCTTAACGAAGCAATTTTAAGAGGAGGTTTTGCATGATCTCTATTGCACCGAAAAAGGACAGTTTGGCATCCTGATGGTGTCAGAAGGCACGAAGCCACGTGAGGAGCGGGACCAGCCCACGTCTTCTGCCGGTTGTGGATGGAGCTCGGGCAAAGGGAAGGTGCTGCAGGATGGGGAGAGGAGCTGCCCAGCCTGACAGGAGGGAAGCTGGAACCACAACTGTCGGCAAGGAGAGGTCTTACCAGGCTTCACGTCGTCACGCCTTACCCAGAGTCCTCTTCTTGCTCCTTCCCAGAGCAGAGTTGAAGATCTTGGAATTGCCATAACGTTTTATTATCACTTGCAAACCAGATTCTACTTCATCAGATAAAGACACAATTGCATTCATTGACTCTGACACAAGGATATGCATAGTGATAAACATACAGATAGATGTACACACTTATACATGAATGAGATATGCTAATTAAAAATTGCAGTGGGCACTTTATTAAAAATTTATTGTACAATCTACATCTTCAAAACATTTTACATCAACAAATATAGCAGCTTGACTGCTGGAATCATAAGTGATTTATCTTTAAAAGACTGTATTTGTAACTGGATGCAAAGATTCTTGATGAACTGCCGTTACATTTAAACTACTGGTTTTTATTGGAAGCATTTTGACTGTTATCTGTTTGTTCTCCATCCTTGAGAGAAATAAAACAAGTGTCTCGGCTTTCATTTTATCGGATAGATGGCACCATGTAGCATATTTCCCATGCTAGTTTGAATTACAGCTGTTTATCTTTCAGCTTTCTTTAAGATTAATTAAATGCAAATGTAACTCTGCGAATCATGGGATTACCTGCCAGACCCCTTATTAATACCTTCACTTAAAAACCCCTGTGCCAGAGAGTCATTAATTTGCAAAAAAAAAAAAAAAAAAAAAGGAAAAAAAAAAGACAAGGAAAAAAAAAAAAGTGCTAAAGCAGCCCTTTGCCTCCCAACAACCCGGCGATGGCTGCCCAATTAGTCCGGCAGCGTTCGGATCCTCCTTTCAGGCCCTGTGGCCCTTTGAGGACACAATAAGGCTCCAATGATAACCTGGCAACCTAGGTAGAAACTCAGCCAAGTGTGAGCGTTTGAAGCTGCAGCTTGGCTGCCATCGTGTCGGCGAAAAAGAAAGAATTCAGGCACCATGTCATCCAGTACAAAGGATAAAAACAGATTCAACCGGAAATTCAATGTGGCACCACATATGGGATACATGAGTGCGGTTACACAACAGGCCACATATTTTTTTTGAACAGTCTCCTGCATGTGATGCCGAGGACATGTGTAACCATCATAACGTCTCTAAGAATCTGTATTTAATTTGAGCTGGGGTGGTGGCAGGGATTGGAGATCTGAAGCCGCCACAGGTTTGTGGCAGATGGCTCTGTGTCAGCTATGACAAGCAGCCAGGCTCGGCTTCCTCTGCAGATTTTCTTTTCTCTCTGATCAGGTAAATATGGGCACACTCTGGAAACTTCCACAATTCTGCCTGAGGCTGCAAGTTTGTGACTTAGCCCCATCTGTCACAAATCTTCCCTCGGTTCTGCTGCGAGCAGAGACCTGAATTTACCGCCGAGCGCTGCCCAAGCAAAGCCAGCCGTCTCGCCCTACGAGGAAGCAGAGGAGAGAAGCGCACGAAGCCGCGTTAGATGCTGGGACACCAAAGGGACATCTCTCTCTGTTGGGGCCCCAACGCTCTGCAACACCCAGGATTTCAGGAGGGCTGGAAGCGAGCTGTTCCGAGAAGGCTGACGCAGTGATGTTGTTTGGAAACGGGATGAATTCTGCGTCATTTTTGTTTTTTTTTAAAGGCAGGTTGTCCGTCTGGCAGCCCCGGGTTGTTTGCTCCTGGATGAGCATCGTCGAACGTCCGTCGGCTTTACTGCAGGATACACCAAGGGCTGAATGTGACCGACCTGCCCCTCTCACCCTCCATCATAGAATCATAGAATTGTCGGGGTTGGAAGGGACCTCAAAGATCATCCAGTTCCAACCCCCCACCATGGGCAGGGACATCCCCCACTAGATCAGGCTGCCCAGAGCCCCATCCAGCCTGGTCTTAAAAACTTCCAGGGATGGGGCTGCCACCCCCTCTCTGGGCAACCTGTGCCAGGGTCTCACCACCCTCACGGGGAAGAACTTCCTCCTAACATTACAGAACAGAAAACCAGCAGGAGCCAGGGCCTCCCTCTCCTGCTTGACCATCATCGGTCTGGCTTCTGGGCTTTATTTTAGTGTAACCTTGGAGAGAATAAATTAAACTCTGTTTTTTTGGGGAGTGATAACTCTGCAAAGGTCTGGACTTTTTTTCTTTTTTTTTTTCCCCAGGAATAGTGATTCAGTCAACAGTTCCTAAATACGCAGCAATCAAGAGAAGTAAAGTTTTCACACAGAGATTTCCCCACGAAGAACAGTAACGAGATGTCAGTAGTAGCACAACACCTTTTATGAAATAATCAACTTATTTGTTTCTTGTGTCCTAAGATCAGAACTGAAGCAATTAATTCCTACTCTGCTACCATTAGACTTCAGAGTTAACCTTTAGAATTTAATAAGGACTGCTCATCCATTCAGATCTGCCGTTCCAGGGCACTTGGGAGTTCAAGCAGGCAGTACTGATTTTGGCATGCATTCTTGTGCACTTTTTAAAAGATTACCTTAACAAAATTAAGAATTAGAGACTACTACTCAGCACAAAACCTGAGGTTTGGCAGGCAGGACAGCAGAGTGATTCACAGAGCCAATTTCTATCGGGTCAGCTTCACTCCATGACCCAGCTCCTTCGCTCTGTAAGCGCAGATTGCGGGAGAAGGAAGGTGGAAAGCGGCTTGTAATAATTGCTTTTGGAGCTCAACTTTCAAATTCCAAGCACCTTTGGAAATCATCATCGAAAGACAGCATTGGTTTACATGAACTGGGCCCACTGGGAATCCCAAGTCAGATAATACTTCTCAGTAGAGTAAAAGTATTTCCCTGAACAAACTGGTCTCTTCTGCAGTTTCTAATATTGGCCTTTATAGAAACTCATTTCATTCCTTCTGTCTTTAAGCAAAAAACCATCAAATGTTGGAAGCAAGTCTACGCAAGATATGTTGGTGGGTACCTTGCACAGGGTGGTTCAGAACCTACTGACCAACAGTTTCAGGCTTTCTTTCTCAAGGTAATTTGAATAAACTTTACTGGAAAAAAAAAACTATTTTGCTTTTTGCAACTTTTCTTTCAAAGTCAATCCTATTTCCTTTGACCCATTTCTCCGTCTACCGTTTCGCAGCGGCTGCGGTTCATCTGCCAGTTTTCATTTACTTTTCTGAACACCAAATTGGAAACTATCTAATATTGTTATAATAAAAAAAAAGTTCAAAGTCCTGGTGTTTATGCTGAAAGATACACACATAACTGCCTTCTTAATGAACGCTTTCTTCCTGCTCTACAAGCACAGCCAACTGCTACGAGCTATAGACCAACATTTTCAGAGAGCTGCAATCTCCTAGATATATACCTCAGAGAGCCAAGAGCAAGGCAAGCCCTGGGAGAAGTTCAGCTGCAGGCCACGTATAGATATATATACATATGCATACTCATACATACGTCTACATAGACATATATTATGTCTATATATGTACAGCTGGATCCCAGAATGACCTAGCAGGCAACTTCCAACAGCCTACCTGCTAGCAACTTCCTTCCACTGTGAAGATCTGCTCTACCACAGCTGCTTCCAGACCCATGCACTGCTTGAAGACCCAAGCTTGATCCGAAATGCTTAGATCACACGTCCTGCAGCCCAGCAGATCTTCCCACCTGCGCAAACCTCCCAAGCTGGCTGGGTTTCACCTGCAGCAGCCGCACGTGTGGGAATGAAAAACGTCGACTTCAGTCTAACCTGGATGCGAACCTGAGCAATTTAAACTAGTTTTGAAGTCAGATCCTACTTCGAAGCTGGTCCCGCTTTGAGTAGAGGCTAACCAGGTGACCTCCAGAGCTCCCTTCCTTAGTTACTCCATGACTCTGTGTTCTAAATAGGCAACCAAAGTTTTCTTTCACATAAGAAATCCTCACGTTATGTGCATTTTAACTAGGATCCCACGCTTAAGCACTGCCATGGAGCTGGGAAAGCATGGACGCAGCACGCTGGACTCTATAGAGTTCCCAGGCTGCTATCACCTTCCCGTAGAGGTTCAGGGAAGCAGATCTAGACCACCTCTGAAACCATTTTAAATTATGCTCACTGGAAACCCAGCATCTCAAGAGGCAAATACAAGTCCCCTACTTGTGCTTCCAACCTCCTTCCGACCTGTGCCTAACGCCAACCAGGCAGAAGCACAAATTCAACATGATGCCTTCTTTTTTTTTCTCAGCAGACACGCTCTGCTGATGAACAGAAAGCCAGCAGGACAGATGGAAATATTTCTACTATTCGCATACCCTATAAAGCTCTAAAATAACTTTACCAGCTCAGGACAAAAGATCTGGAGAACACTGTAAGCAAACATCTGCTCAATATACATTCACCGTTAAAGAGTATGGTACGTTTGGCTCCACAAGGAACAGGTTGAAAATTATCAGAGAACAACACATCACATAAACCGATGGCATGGCCCAGAATACTCAGTGAAGCAATGATCACACCAGCCCAAAACCAGCTCCCAAGCATCAAAATGGTACGAATGATGAGAGATTAGCATATAAACATGGAATAACGTTCAAAAGGAGAGACTGTAAAGACTGGGATATATGACAAATGTTTATAAAGTAATGAATGACACAGAAAAAGATGGATGGGGAGCTTCTGCTCCCAGGCGACCAACTCCAGAACAAGAACATGCTCAGTGCGACTGAAGATGGGGAAACCCTGAGCCAACTGAAGGTCTTTTCCAACCTAAATGATTCTATGATTCTACAAAATGCTTTCAATGCCGTCTGTAAATATACGATGAGCCGCTTTGCTAAGGTGTGAAAGAAAAGAAGAGACGTTTCTAAGGGCCTGAATGTCCAATGCAGATCTATTATGTACAGCTTGGCAATATTTAATAAGAAAAAGGTGTGAAAGATGACATGATGAAAGATGAAATGATGTCCAGGGTTAGGACCAATCTCTAAAAGGCAAAGAGGAGACTTTTAATACCCTATTTCTACCTTTGTCAGCCTCCTTCTAAATAGCTGATGGTCACCACTATCAAACCCGACGGTATGAAACGCACGGCGCGCTGATTCAGAGCAGCAACGAGCCTCCCTACGGAAAAATCAATTTCTCATGAAGTTTTGGAGTGTCCAACGCCCCATATCCTGGCGCTGTGAATTCCTCCTGCTGCTCTCCTAGCTGTGCCTAAATATTAAAGCTGGATAAGGGGTGGTTTTCCCTTCTATGCGTTTTCCTGAAATATCAAAGATACAGCTTTGTCTCAAATCAGAGCAGAAAGGGGAAAAAAAGAAAGTTTCGTAAGAACTGCTGTATACAGCCAAATCTTGAGACTGGAAACAATTCAGAGGTCTAACTGGGATCTTAATTCGATTTTACAGAAGTTTAATCCCTTTGAATTCAGCAGCCTTCCTTCTACAGTGGTATAAGAAAGAAAAAAAAAAATCACGCCATGTGTCTTTTCATAGGCAGGTGAGCTTCTGTAGTGTGATGGAAATGAGAAGATGAATGTCAGAAAGTGGGCCAAACTCTTTTCTCCGTTAAACAAGCATGAGTGAGAGTAGGATTTTTCTCTAGGAACTGAAGCTGACAGCATGTCAACCAGCACTCATTCAGCTGGGAGGGCTGGGAGAGATTATTTAAAGTTGTCAGCTCCTTCCATGCCTGGCTTTTGGCAACTCTTCTTGTCCCTTTCCACTGTATACTCTTTATACATGCTGTTTTAAATTAAGAAACTGAAGTGAGGGAACTGAAAGGTAAGCTTAGAGAAAATAATGCAGAAACAAATGCTTTGCCCTATTTTTTAAAAAAAATTAAATCTACTGGGTAGGGAGCTTGCAAACACTGACAGGTCTTACAGTGCACCCCAACAGAAACCAATGCCCTGTTGTTGTTATTTGCTTCCTCGTTTAACTACACCGCTGTCTTAATTATTACGGACATCCTTAGGAATAAAGACCCAACGATATGGAAAAGGGCAAGCCAAGGTACTTCTGACAATGATTCCTTTCTATCTATGAAGCAGAATGCCCAACCACGAGTTTAAAGCATTTTTTTTGCTCTCAAGACTTCAAAGCCACTTGATGAACTTCAGGTAGGGAGAGTGTCAGGAAGGTTTCCGAAAGAAAAAGTATGTAGCGAGTGTGCACTGCTGTGCTGGGGTCCCTTTTCTATTCTGCTGCAGTATATATAACACCATACTGATCTGAAACCAGCGAAAACACAGTGGAAGAGCTGCGTACCCTTCACGATTTCACTCTTTTCAGCCTCCCAAAAAGCAGCACCGTTCCAACGCTAACGACGTTAACAGCACGTCTCTGAGCGAGCGTTTTCCTAGGCGAAAGGAAGACTTGGCGTACGTGGGTGTAGGTACAAAAAGACAACTCTAACAGCATTCTCCGAGCTGATCCAAAGCCTATTAAAGACAACAGGGATCGTTTCTCCTGTGCTCACAGGTTCTGGATTAGGCTCTGCTTTAACTCATTTTAAAACGATCCCCCGTTCACCTCGATTGCTACCTGTGGCAGACGCCCGCTCCGAAGATCCGCAACGTTATCGGTGCACACGTAGGGTTAAACACCTCCAGCTTCTGCCTGCAAACCATCCCAAGGTATTTTTTTATTTTTAAAAAGAAAAGGAAAAAAAATCCTTCAGGCGAATTAGCATTTTGCTTATTGGGCTCTCGTGGACCTTTTAAATCCGTCCTATTTTCTACCAGCATTCACTCCCACGTTATTTCCTCCATTTTTAGCGCGCCTTGGCTCTGTTGAGGAGCTGGGGATCCACACGTAGAGAGAAGATCCACGTCTACAACCACTACCTGAACTTGGAAGCGTTGGGAAATGTCAAGGTAAACGTTAAAGGACTGTTTTCCCTTTGAAGCCCCCACGTATAACTACACGATACTATTGACTCAAGAAGTAATGCTGAACACTTGGAAGTGTTCAGTCAGCATTTTAAACTATTATGAGCTACCTTCTGAACCATTGCCAAGTTAATAGACAATGAAAGATAATGAGCTTGAAATTGGGTGTTAAATTGCATTTTTGGTTCTCTCCTTTTTTTTTTTTTTTTTTTTTCTTGGACGTTTTAACTGTTTCCTGCAGAAACAACATCATCTTTGATGTATCATTATGTAAACGTCTATTTTTAGGTGACACCAAAAAAAGAAAAAAAAATAGGGGGAAAAAGAAAAAAAGACAGGCGCGGGCTGAACCCTCGCTCCTCCCGCGACATGTGTGCCGGAAGGGGTGGAGAGGCAGACGACACACAGCGAGACCCAACACTTTCTGGTCCCCAGAGGGAGGAAGGTGGAGAGATGAGGTTAGGTCTGCCGGCAGCGTGAGCCTCCAAATTAAGGAGGAGATGACTCGACTTGCTCATCAACGGCGTGCCTGGATGGCGACAGCCGGAGAACGCAAAAAACTGCCTGCGTTTGTATCGCACGGGTAACACCATGAGTATTTCTATGCCCTCCCAAGCCAATTTCAGTCGAATTCAGGGTTATTTTTACAACCTGCAGCACCTTTGTGACTCAGAGGTAGGTATCCAACCTGCCCACGGCATAGTCAGGGCTGCAAAAGCCAGAAGACGCCGTGAATCTACATATCAGCACGCAGAAAATAGCAGCTATTTTTCTAAGAGCAGCATCGTGCAGTAAGAGCTCTTCACTGCAATAATATAATATTTAGTGCTTCATCTACAATCATGCAATTAAAAAAAAAAAAAAAAGGGTGACTCCTAGCAGTATAAATATATAAATACACCTCTTAAAAAATGTGAAAGTCGGTCTAGCGTTGAACGCTCGATCCAAACCTGAATGGAAGGTCTGCCACTGACACTGCGCCTTCCCTACATCGATAACTGTGAAGAACAGGACACGATAAATACCAGTAAATTATGGTCCCCAACAACTTTTTTTTTATCCTCGCCAAACCTTAAAAAGCAAAGAAGTAAAATGACCAGAATTATGAAAAGGATTCAAATAATTCCAAAAGGCGGAGAAATCTTACCTGCGTTTTTTGAGGAGTGAAGATTAAATTAGGATAGGAAGGTAGGCTTATCCTCATTAGTATAATTGTAGGATCTTTCTTTTATTTTCCTTTTAAACTAATGAGTTGCATTAATCCAGGTTCATTTTTATAAGCCTCTTGGGTCCAAATGTAAAGGACAGTCATTTTAGAAAACAATAAATTAAAAAAAAAAAGCATGTAGCCTGCATTAAGTGCACGTATTTCATAAGACCTAGGTTAATACAACTGGCATCTAGTTTAATTAATCCTTGTTAGTGTAACGACTAATATCCCTCCCTAGCATGTTTCCTTTAAACATTAGTATGGTAATTAAATGTTGTTTTTTTAAGGTTTTTTTTTCCTTTGTACTTCAATATGGCATGATAGCATGTAAAACTATTCTGAACAACTACCTTATAGAGATGTTTCCTTACAATATCTGGTCTCTTGCAGAAATTCTGAAGCCTTTTAAAAAGCTGTTCAGGTGTAGAATACAGATATTCAGCTGCAGGAAAAACAGATACATTTTTAATGAAACAAAAACCTCAAAGCACACACTCGATATTAGTCACTTTACTAATTAAAAATGCATATTGCTCTGTGCCGCCTCGTGTTTTACATTATTTAAGCATGATTTTATAAGGTTACCTCAGCTCACAAGGATGTTTAATGCTAAATAAGACTGTGTAGTTGTGCTGTTTAGACATCTCCTTTGGGTGATTAAAATACATTATTCTAATGTAACACAATGCATATGTGATACATTTAGTGATGAGATTTTTCAAAGAACTGCTACTACATTAGTGTGTCTCCTGTACCGCAGTTGCATACTATTAAGTATTAAATTGTTTATATAATTTGGTGTGATTTTCAGGCCTAGGTTTGGTCGCCTTTTTTTTTTTCCCCTCCCCCTTTCCCCCGTGTATCAAAAAAAAATCTGCAAACCATCGCAGCATCGCTGACCTTTTCACAAAAAATCTATCATTACGGGTTGTGTACGCTAACAATGAGGAATGCTATTTCAAAACTTGCTTTTGTGTTATCTTAAAAGAACAGATGGCAAATATAAACTTCGTCTAATGTATTAAAACACATAAAATTTTCCTTAACACTAACATGTTGGCTTGCCAAATAAACAATTGCTTTCGCTCGAGTCGAGTCCTCGAAACTTTACATTTTAGCCCGGATCACGGCGTGAGGTTGCAGCAAAGAGAACACGCGACGACGCAGCTACCTGGGAATATCTCGGGGTACACCAGGGCTTTGGGACACAGCGGGTAACAGCCGCAATGCACAGCTTCCACCCTGCAGGAGAGAAATAACAAATAGACAAAACCAGTCAAAAACTTCTTTTGGTGGAAGAGCACCGGGGTTGACTGCCTACAGCAAGAGCGAAACGTTTTGTTGGGTTGGTTTTTTTCTTTTTTTTCCCTCCCCCTTCAAGCAGCACAATCCTTCTAAATGCCAAAGTTGCTCTTTTTCAAGAAAATTTTATTGATCATATGAATTACATAGAACAGAACAGCGAGCATATGTTTTGTTCGCTGAATAAATCAAAGCGCGGCTCCGCATTTTTTTGTTTTTTAAATACTGCTTAACACATTTTATAATCAGCAGACAGACACATGTAACAACATGGTGAGGCACGGACGGCTTTTCTTAATAACGCTGCGGGCGGGGAAGGGCCGGAGGCTCCTCGGCACCGGCCCCTACCTGGCTCCACGGATATTCCAAATATTCCATTAAATACAGCCGAGGAGCAACCCGCGGCACGCTTCGGGCTGGGGTATTTTAACCTCTGCGCACGCTTCAGATAATTTCCTTTATTTTTTTTCAGGACGTCGCGTTTGTTAATAATGAGGTTCCTTAGCCGACGCGTTGTATTTTGTGTGGGTTTTTGTTTTTTTTTTTTTTTTTCCGAGGGAGGATATACCCATCTCTTGGAATCTCCCAAGTATTTTATAATCGCGACGCAGCGGCGTGAAGTTTTCTAGGAGCAAAACCCCAAAGGAAAGGTATCCTCTCCGTGCCTGTGCTCTAATAGCAGAGAGGGGTTAAGGCATCGAGTTTTCAGTTTATTTCTTTTGCATAATGACCACTGATCTGACGTGATGTCCCTCCAAAGATACAACTGTAATTTCTGCTGGCCAGAAATTACACAGTGAAATTCAAAACACTTCTTAAAATATGTTTATTTTGTGAGAGCCTTTGAATTTCCTCCAACACGTTGACCATACGAGGGACTTTATTTTTAACTTCAGCTTCCCTCAGTCCCCAGAATAAAAATCTGAAATCTTGTCAACGTTCACCTTTTCTATTTTCAGTGACAATCCAAAAGGCTTTCGCTACCTTCGTGTGCATATCGGGTTTGGTACTTTACTGCAGGCACCCAGAAGGAATTTGGTTTCCTTTAGATCTACCCAGTTTTAAACAGGAAAAAACCAAAATAAAGAATAATACATTCAGCTTTCATGCTAGAGAACTACATGTATCCACAAACCCCAACTATACACGTTTCTCTTTTGCTAAGGAATGATTGCTAGTTGGTGGGTTTTTTTCCATAAACTTTTAAAATTTGTAATTTATGGTGTTTTTTTTTAAATAACATATGCACTTCAGATTGCATTTTAAACATTAACAACAATTTCAAAGTGTACATCGTCTAGCACTATATTTTTTACCAAAGGGAAATGTTTCTGATGTGTGATTTAATTGATGATTTCAGTTCTTAAATATTGTGTCATATGTCAAAGCAAATAGATTTTTAAAGTTTTCTTTAATCTAGGAGGGAAAAAAAAAAAAAAAAGTGAAACTGTGGACATTTCAGTAATAGCTCAGATCACTAAGTTATGTTAAAATATTTGCTTTTTAATCATATCGTCTGCACGGGGAAAAAAAAAAAGAAGAAAAAAAGAGAACAGCTCCCTAAAACAAAACTGCAGGCCAAGACGTAATCTGAGTCACGGTCTGAGTACGTGATTTCCCCTTACGAGAACCCTCCATCAGGATCATGAATTAGTAAAATCAGAATTTAATGCCTCTGCAGTTTGCTGGAGAGAAGTTAAAATTTGGAATTCTTCCGTTTTTTTTTGCAATTGCCTCGTTTTATGCCTCCCTGCCCCAAAGCTGACACCTGTTTTTGGGCAAGTCCTGCCCAAGTCTTGCTCTAAAGCAAAGCCCTCGCTGATGCCCGGACCCGCCCTGGACCCCCAGACGGGGCAGAGCGTGTCCCCACAGCCTCTCCCCTCCCAAGACATCTGGGCAAGCTTTGGGACTTCCATGGATTTAGGTGTTTGGGTTTTTTTTTTTTGTGGAAAAGTATCATATCACAACAATAATACGATTCCGTCGCCCGACAATAATACAATTATTCTTCATTTCAATCCTTAAGCGCCGCGAGTTAAATAATAAATAGAGTTCCGATTGATCTATTGTTAAAATGGCTAGTAAATGGCCTTTTTATTCCAATTAACAAATCATCTGCTAAATCTATGAATCTTAATATTCAGATCTATTCACTTCAATTCATACAATTTATCTGCAAATAGTTGTTGGGCTTTTGATTCTAAATATAATTAGCTGATAATTTTGCTTGGCTGAATTACTTTTCTGGAGGGCCTGCTAAGGCTCTCAGTCGCATTATCTAGCAATAATGAATCTGATAGGTGAAATTTTTTACTGTAATGAGGATGAGACACAGTTGTGACACCTGAGTCTAGTAATAACAGAAGACTGCTAATTATCGACAGCACTTTTTTGTGTGATGCACAGAGCGAAAAAAAAATCCCTCATTATTAAAAAATAAAAAGTTACAATTATAAGTGACACCGGAGGAGAGTAAATAAAATGGAGTGATTAAAACATTGCTGCTTTAAGGGTGTTTTTAATTAAGTGGAAATGCTAATGTTGTCATACTTAGCAGATGGGATTAAAATTAGTTATTGTAAGTAACTCATATTTTATGTTATGGTTTCCACAGCATGTCTACAAGATCTAAGAAAGTGATACATTCCATAAGACATTTAAAAAATGAAATTCTCATAGTCTTTACAGCTCATAATAATGAACATCATGAATAAACTATCGGGAAGGAAAAAAAAAAAAAAAAAAAAAAATTTCCTGCCAAGGCTTTTACCGTCGTGACTTAACTCGCATGGAATGCAACCAGAACGTACTGGTCTGCCTTTGTCTTCTGCTGATCGCTGCATTTCTGATTTCCTTCCCGCTCCACGACAACAGAAGTTTGGTGTTTGGGCAGGCGTCCAACAGCAAGTGTGGTGTCAAGAAGGTACAGCTTTGGTGCAAGGCAAGAGGATGACCACCCACCAAGGTGATGTTCTGAACGAACGCACAGGACGCCTCGCGTAACTGCAGATAAAAACCTAATTGCACACTTTCTCCTACTTTATTTGTGTAAAATTTTCCATCTGCTACATCTAAAGATGTCTAAACTGTTAGTATCAAACCTGCATTCAGCTGCCAGCTGTGCACATTAAGGATTGCAAAACACTAAGTAAATGAGGCAGCATAAAACCGAGTAGTAGTGGTCCATCTGCCCAGTACTAGTAGGGACCCCCATACCTGGTCCTTTTAAAGCACCACACTGCTGCTCAAATTGATAAGGAAAATACTTAATAACATGCGTTAAGAGCCTTGGTTTAGAAAGCTCAATTTGCATTTGCTATCATGACTTCTAAGTATCGGAATCTGCCTACTACTAGTACAAGTTAATGCTTTTCATCTCTCTTTCAAATGCTCTTTGAAGAACTTTTAATGAATGAAAATTAACATCTATAATTTATAGTATTTGCTGTCAAATTTCTAAACAATTCATGGCAACATTTTGGAGATAAGTTTTAAATAGTATTTTTGAAAAT